>VZTZ01005657.1:56819-105831 GCA_013400955.1 Drymodes brunneopygia | reverse complement strand
TTTTTTTTTTTTTTTGCCATGTTAGCTTTGAGAAAACAGGTCACCTCTGCAGATAGATTGCAGCAAATCTGATTTATGGTCAAACCCTACAGAAAAGGAATCTCTATGAAATATTCACTTTGATTCAACTGCAGTGGGAAAATGTAAAAATAGAGAAAGCTCATGACATGATATATGAAAATAATTCATTCTGCTGTATATAAAAAATGAGGGGATCTGGCAGCATCAATGATTCATCCTCTGCTAATATAAATTCAAAGTGGAGGAAATGCTGGATTTTGTAAAACAACAGGCTGACAAGAGTTAAGCTGCCAACTATTGTTTCGTATCATCATTTCCTGAAAAACTGGGAAGATGATTATTGTTTTTTTTCACCTGCTGCAGCTTCCTAGCACACTATTAGCCTGCACAAAGGGCTTTCTATCTCCTTCACACCATCCACAGACATATTAAGATTGTGAACAGCTGGTGAACTGTTTTGTTACTGTTTTCACTGCATGTCACTCTTATTTCTTTTTTTTTTTCAAAGAATACCCTGTCCTATTATGCTGATGAAATATTCTTGATCAACACACTGGGTCAGCTCCTGAGCTGGTGTAAATCAGCACAGCTCCACTGAAGCTGAGACAATCATGTGGATTTACACCAGCTGGGAATCTGGCCCGCAGATCCTAAGACAAGAAAATAATTCACAGTGAATTATTTATAGCTTGACTTTCGCATGATTTTCTGCTTATGAAAATCTTTGATTTATTCTGCATTCTATGCAAAGTTCCTTCAGAATGTTTCCTATGTCAAAGAACCCTCTGGACTGCAGAAGTCTCAGTTTACAGGTGATGGGTGTGTTATTCAGAGTAAGTTGTAAATTTGGGTAAAGACCCATGAGTTTTTCTGAGCATTTGTTCTTGTACTTGTTCTTAGTGATATAAACATTTAAAAAATACTGTTAGTATTATTTAGAGTTTTATTTTTCTGTCTTGAATTGAAGATCTAGAACCACAAAGAAGGTTCTCTCATGCAGTCCATTGGTAATGATGGTCCTTGACCACAGTGCAATTAGACACATCTCCAGGTAGGTGGAAGAATATTTCAGTGGTTTCAGTACAAGATACATTTACAATCCCTTCCTCACTTGCAGAAACCCTTTTTACCTGCTCAAGCAAGTCACTTAACTTCTCTATACTATATTTTCCCTATCTGTAGAATTTTGGAGTAATTCATATATCTTTAGGTTTCCGAAATCTTAGTATTTAGTGTGATAAAACCAAAAGGATTTTCATATACTTCATGGATAACTTATATTACATATTTCTTGACAAGTCTTGGAATGGGAAGGAGTCACCTAATTCTTTCCATGAGCAACTCCTCTCAGCTTCTCTGAAACATTTATCTCCTTTCACTATTTGGGCTGGAAAGACAACATTTATTTATTTATTAACAAATAAATCAACCTTTGTGCTCTTGATGTACTTCCCTTTTTATCTGAGCACCAAAGACACTGCCAATCTTTAATTTTAGCTTAAATTGATCAGCATTGCTACATTTAACTGACTATTTTGAGGTGTTGCTCAAATGCCACTAATCAAAATACATTTTTTAGGATTATTTCAGCATGAAGTTTTTAAGATCATTCACAGCTCTGTTTCCAAGATAAGACTCAGAAGTCACTGTATCGGGAGCAGAAAGACAAATAAATGATTTTTAGAGAAACATTAACAGCACTCTGTTGGAGTCACCTCCAGCTTAAACACACATAAACTCAAGATATTTATTATTTCTCACTGCACAACGGGAGTGCTGGAGCCAATATCCATCCTCTGCTGCCCCTTATTCCTTGGGAGCAGCCCTTTCACACATCACCAGGGCGAGGAGTGATACAATTTTTAATTTCAATACAACGTGGTGCCTGGGAGCAGCTTTCATTGCGGGAAGTTCAGAAGGCAATAATTGTTGTGTGCCTGGCACGCCAGCCTGATCAATGGGCTCTGAAGCCTGTGTGGCCAGCTCTGCCCAGCCCCACCATTTGCAACCTAATTAGCAGCTGCTCAGAGATGGGAAACAGGTGCAGATCCGGGCCCAGGCCAGGGAAGTCTGCCTATAATTAACAAGGAAAAAAGGGTCAGATATTGGGAAGAATATCAAATCTTGGTCCACTGGGGCTATCATGCTGGCCTCAAAGGCATAGTCACCTGAGATCTTAGGCATGCTAATGTAAATTATGCAAGCTTTCAAACAACATGGCTGCATAATCACTTGGCAGGGAAGAAATGACTGGCTGGTTTTGTGTGGTTTAGACTGAGCACTTAAAAAAGAAATAGAAAGGATTTCAGTGTTCTCACTGTGTTGCTTTTTTGTTTTGCAAATAACAGTGGTTTGCTGTTGAATAAACAGAGGAGAAAACGCCTGACTTGTCTACTGGTAGTAGTAATGTGCAGGCATAGATTTTAGCTCTGACATTTTATTTAATCATGAAACTGAGTGAAGACTTATATATGCAGAAAAATTGATTCTGAATTAACAAGGATAACCCTGGTTAACACTTGTATGGGCCCCTCTTGGCTGGAAGTTGAAGCCTTCCTAGTATCAGCACTGTTTTCTACATGTGTTTGTATAACTTGTGAAGAACCAAATTACTTCTCTTGGATACTAAAAAGGAGGTGTTTGATGACTGGTTGATTCTGGCCGTGGCGATGGCACTCAGGGCATCAACTGGGGGTTCCAGATCCCATCGGGCCAAGCAGGATATTTACATGAGAGAAAAAGGAAGGCTTTTTACATCAGAAGGAAAAGGTAGGAAACTACCCCAAGGTAGTTAAAATGTATTGATGACTTGACAGAACTTTCTGGATGCCAACAGGTACTTCAAAGGGAGGCCTGTGTCCCCATGAGGTGAGGCATAATCCTTCCGTTTGCCCTTTGAAGTTTATCTGATTAACTCCAGTTCTGTGGCAGAGCAGAGGCCAATCACACACATTTATACTAATGAGCCCATTACAGTACAGAGCTAATTGAGATGTTATTACATGTCATTATACACACACACACACTCTTACACAAACTCAAGACCATTATTTGAAACAGTGGGATACAGGGAAACCAAACTGAAAGCAAAATGAGAAGGAAGGCAAAGGACTTCTTGGTCTCTTCCATTGTAAAATTTCTGCACATGGCATATTTAAATGCCCACTTTTAGTAAAAGGGGAGCCAGAGAGTAATACTTGTAAAAACATGGTTTTCAACACTGTTTACAGAATAGATCCTTTCCTGCCTCCGGGCAACTTATTTACCTAAAAATATATTTATTTTATATGCTTTCTCAAAAATACGAGAAATAAGTGAAAATCTCAAATCAGGAAGGAGGACATTTTTTAACAAAATCTTTTTTTTTGTGGGATGGGAGGGAATTAGACCCTGCTGAAAGTAGAAGTATTTTGTAACTAGAAAGGATGCGAAATCATTTTAGCTATCTGGATTTTTTGGATTTCAACTCTTAGGTTGTTCAAATCTCCAGTTCCCAAACATTTGATAGTTTCTGATTTCTTGCTCTACTTTATCAAGAGAAATACCATAGGACCATAGAGCTGTAGAATGGCTTATGTCAGAAATAACATTAAAAATCATCTAATTCCACCCCCCTGCTATTGGCAGGGACACCTTCCACTATCCCAGGTTGCTCCAAGCCCTGTCCAACCTGGCCTTGGACACTTCCAGGGATGGGGCAGCCACAGCTTCTCTGGGCACCCTGTGCCAGGGTCTCTCCAGCACCACAGGGAAGAATTTCTAAGAATCATAATTATTTGGTATTTTTGCATCATGGCAGAATAAAATAGCAAGAGTAATGAAAACGGCCTAAGTTTTTAGAAGAGGAATGATGCTCCTGTGCTTACAAGGCTCACAAGACCAGAATGGTTCTCAAAGTAAATACATTTCCAGGATCTTTCTGTCTCTGTGGGAAATGACCATCTGGGAAATGTAGGAGATGAGTCTCTGACCTGCCTGTGCAAGAGACAGCCAGGGACAGGAGCCACAGAAAGAGCTGGAAATTCAAGAGCCTCTGAGGGTAAGCAACAAATCTACATCCACACAATAAGGAATGGAAACCTGCCCATGTCGTAGAGAAATCTGGAACAAGAGTTCTGGAGGCACCTGGGACTTTGCTGCTCTGAATTTTTATGTATGTGGTGAGTTACAAGAGTGAGGATTGTACAAGGTGGCTTATCCCAGAGATCTGGAGAATGTGTGAGAAGCAGACCTGCTTCACCAAAGGGGTGTCACTAGATTCAGAGTATCCTTCTGGTTTCTGTGTCAAAAAATTTCGTGGACTTGATGTGTTTTCTCAAAATTTTTTCGTTCTGGTGAATCTGGCAGAAAATCATTTTACTCTGAAGTTGTCAACTGACTCTCCTTGGTCTAGACATTGGGTTTGATCAACAGATGGAGAATTGAGCCAAAGTGGGCTTAAAACACCTGCCTAAGATCATGTGAGAAACTAAGGCTGAGCTGAAAATGTGTGCCAGGGCTCTGTATAGTTTATTTTTTCCTTCTACTAAGAGCAAAATCCTTGCAGCTTATAAGCAGAAAGCAGCAAAAAAACATATGTCTGATTTTTAACTCAATCACATTGTGATCATACCACAGCCTGTATTTAAGTTTCTCTTTTAAGAAGCTCGTATCCCAAGAATTTAGGAAAAAATAAAAAAGATATTACAGATATTTTATTTGCAATTTATTTATTTGTCTTTTCATTTTGTAAGAAGAAATCTAGGAATAAATTTGCAGAATTGCCTCATTTTTACATGCTGGTCTTATTATTATGCATTTAAGTCCAGAAAGCAGCTTGGAACAGCCAACAATGTTTTTAGTGATCATTTTTACCCAGCCTTGTGTGTGATACTACAGAGTGCTATGGAATCATAAAATCTTTAAGGTTGGAAAAGACCTCTAAGTCCAACAGTTGAAGCGTAGTGATGCTGCATAAGAAGCCCAAATGCATCCATATTTACTTTTTTTCTTAAAACATAGCTCTTCTACTTTATTCTTCTCTTTCTCTTGCCCTCATAGCTGCAGAGGCAGGAGCTCTTTTGTGCCTCTCAGTGATCCAGACTGCAGTATAATATACAATGCCTGACAAAGCCCCACAAAGCAGAATACAAATAACTCCATATCATACTGGAAAAGGAAAGCAATGTGAAATTTCTTCAGTATCAATAACTTTTGCTTCTTGAGTCTTCTTAGGGAGATGATTTCAAGGAAAGAGAGAGAACTTTATAGCTAGAGATAATTTGGAGATGGGAAGTATGACTGTTATTTGAATTTGACAGCCTGAATTCCCAAGATGGGCTTCTTTTTTGATTATTCTTGTTCAAAAATTTCAGTGCTGATTCTAGAACGACACCCTTTATGCCTAACATACAAAGTAAAGGAAATATTTATATATATTCTGCATATGTGAAGCTACATACACACACACACACATTTTCAACTCTCAAGTGACTTGAAGTGATTAATTAATCATCACAGAACCCCTGGGACAGGAATATTATCTCCAATTTAGAAGCAGTGAAATGGATGGAAACAGTTCAAGTGATTTATTTAGAGTAAGAAGCCAGCAGAGTAAAGAAACTGATTATGACTAATTTCTAACTCTTTGCATGATCTACATATTCCTGTAGGTTATTGAGCTCAGTATTGGAACCCTGAATCCAAATACCCCTGAACTTCATGATTATTCACATTGAATTGACTTCCAACTCTTTATAAGGGTTTATATTAAAATGATTTGGCTGTTTTTTTTTGACACCAACTCAACTAGAGAGTAAAAAATTCATCATTTACCCTTGGGTTCTAATTCTAACCATGCATTTCAGTGTCCCAGCAGGTATGTACACACAAATAATTATTTGCTGATCTAATGAAAGCTCTCACCACCCCACACTGACCTTATTTATTTGTTGTCCTTAGACCATCATTGCTAAACTAACCATAGTCTTGTAATGTAAGGCACAAAATGTAATCGGAGTCATTGGAGACATTATGATGATCAAAAGAGATAAGGGAAACCTTGACATTTTTAATGTGATTAAACTGAAGCCAGTAAAATAAACCACTTTTGCTACAGAATTTTACTCATGCTTATTAGGAGCAGAGATTTTCAGTGGTGTTGCTGGCCCATGGAAGAGTTTTCCTCTCCGAAAATGCATCCCCACATTATTTTTAATATATTTTTCCCCCTGCTACTGTCATTACCCTGTCTAGCCACCATCGCAAACACCAGACAAGGAAATCCAATGCTGAGACACTGAATTATTGCCAACCCATTTGTGCCATCTGCTGCACAAGTGTCTGTTGATGGAAGGGGTGGTGGGGCACCTGGTGACCACGATGTCAAAACAACATTTGTAAGGGCAGGCAGGGAACAGCAAAAGGGCTGCACAAACAAAGCAGTGGAGCAGGCAAGAGACTGGGATTAGCAGAAACTCCAAAGCAAGCAAAACTGATGCTCTTCTGCTTGGTTACTTTGAGAATCCCAGCCACAATCTTTGAGATGGCCTACTCTGAAATGGGAGCAAAGTGGAGTTTTGCTGCTTATAGGATAAAGAAATGGTGCAATGGCATTGATGCTACTGGAAACCACAGAGAAAAAGAGGGGAAAAGGGAAATAAATGAGGAAGGGAGCTGTGGGGTCAGGTTTGCTCACTGTCTGCCTGAAGGATGGGGAAGGAAGGGGGAATGGAGTGCTGCTGTGAGAAGGCTGTCTGCTCCCATGTTTCAAGGGCTTGGTGTAGAAATATTTGGCCAGGCAATTAAGGATGCATTTGCATCATCTGTAGGTAGCCTGTTTTCCTCTTGTGCTTATATGAAGTAATGTGGCATCATCTATAATCTTTTTTTTCATAATAAACCACTAGTAGAATAAAATGCTCACTGAAAAATCTGTCCAGTCCTACCCTTAGTGAATATTCTCTCCCTGTACTTCTTGTGCAATGGACTGTTGGAAGCTTCTAAACTTAAAAGCGCCTCTCATTACTAAAAAAAGCCATGTTTTTTTCTTATTTACCTGGTTTTGTAACTTTATAAGGAACTGCCACCATCCTCAGTGTGCCTGCCAGTTACCTGCTCATTTTTTCCTCCATAAAACTTAAAATCTCTCATACCATATTCTTCCAGGATTCATGACAGACACCACTGAATGGCACTGATTTTTCGATTACTTTTAAACATATTTTTAAATAATTTGGTATAAACTCCATATGGGGTGCACTTTCCTTTTCTGTTTCTTTTTCTCTCTCTCTTAGTCTCTCTCTGAAGTGACACGGATTTGCAGCACAAACTTTGAGTTGATGTGATTCGGTGAGGTTCATTGCTGGAGGCAATGTTATGCAATAGCTGAAAATCTTAAAAATTTCAGATGGCGAACATTTTTTTCGTGGCCTTTAAGGTCTTTTTGTGTGGATTGTTTTACATCTACGAATTGCAAGATGTAAGTTTTACATTTCCTAATTGGCTTCCTAGAAAGTCTTATTTTTATTCGTCGTCTTCTTGCTGCTTTCCAAGTAATATTCTGAACACAAACAAGGAATACAAATACATTACTTATTACAAGTGTTACTGTCTTTATTATATTCAGGTCTGCTCCACGTGTTCAGTTGTAACAATAATTTGCATCTGGATGTCTAAAATACTGTGAAAGAATTGAGTAGCACAAATCCTCACACTCCAAGTTAGAAAACAAAAAGCCCAATATTACATATTTATCCATCCTCCAGGAAGAGTTCCTTAGGATCACCAATCCAGATAGCTGGAGAATTCAAGATCTGCAGTTTCCATGCTCAGTATCAGCTGTCTTTTGACTATAATGTTATCTCAAAAGCCTCTGCATTTTTGGGGGTTTTTTCCCCTTTTGCAGTCTTTTAATAATTTTAAAGAGTTCTGTGAACATTTATATTTCTTGGACCAGTTTCAGAGGTCTTTCACAGAACCATAGAATCCTAGAATATCCTGTATTGGAAGGGACCTACAAGGGTCACTGAAATCCAACTCCTGGCCCTGCACAGGATAGCCCCAAGAATCCCACCATGTGCCTCAGGGCTTTGCCCAGATGCTTCTTGAACTCTACAGGAGCAGCTACATCTCTTTCCTCCAACTTAATTGAATCTTTCTCATCCTTTCTATCTTCGCCAATTCTTGCATTCTCTGTATCACTGAAGTTCTCCTTTAATCTCCTCTAGACCCACTTGCTGTTTTTATTCACTTGCATTGTCCAGCTGAAGCCAAAGAATACAGTTAAATTATTTGATTTGTTTTAGAAATCTTCATACCTCCCAGCCTGATATTTAACTCTGAAAAAGAATGATAGAGAAGAGTCACTGCTCCTGCAGTAGGCAGGTATTTTGGGAGAACTGCTGACTGCTCAAATGTCTCCCATTCTGTGCTGGTGCAATTCATTTTTACTGTGTAACTCTAGAGTTTTGTACTTATAGAATGAAATCTACTTGTGATGATAATTTTGATTTTTAGTTATTTTCCTGTGGTACACTTGCAGACCATTTAACTGGAATCATGCACAAAAATTATTAGCCTTACTCTCCATTTTGTGATTGAAGTTCCCAATAACAACATTAAACCATACCTGATACTCCTCGTGGAATACTTAAGTTGGAAAAGACCTCTAAGATCATCAAGTCCAACCATTAACCACTAAACCATATCCCAAAGTGCCACACCACCTCCCTTTGGAACTCTTCCAGGGATTGTCATTAGACCACATTCTTTGGCAGCCTGTTCCACTGCCTCACCACAGTTTCAGTGAAGAATTTTTTCCCCCAAATCCAATCTAAACTTCCCCTGGTGCAACTTGAGGCCCTTTCCACACATCCTGCCACTGGTTTCCTATAAGAAGAAGCCAAATACACTTGGCTACAATCTTCTTTCAGAATACTTCTGGGATACAAGATGTTACATTAGGTATCTACAGCAAAATGATCCTTTATTATATTTATTTAATATATTTTTTTATTTTATTTTGCCCCAATCTGACCTTGGCCCGTTTCAGTGACAACATTATGAAACTGGAGACAAATTATATCAGCTTAGTATTTCCCCAAGGAAAATACACATTTTCTGGTTGAAGTTTCTTCTGCTCACATGTCAGAGGAATCCAGAATCTCCAAAAACAAAAGCTCACGAACCATTATTGCATGAATTTATCATTAGAGATGGAACCATGCCACAATTAAAAAGGACAAATGTTCATGTCAGAAGTAAAAAACTGTTATGAATTGGTGATAATTGAGTCAACAGATTGATGAGGATTGGGATTGAAATTTCACGGTTGTTGAGAGTTTTAACTAATTTTTTGCCTTTGTCATGTTGCATTTAGAGGTTTAGGATTACAGATGTCAAATGTATGCTTTGTTCCAAGTGCATTTGCAATGCCTTGCAAGAGATTGTTTTAATTTTTTTTCATATGAGGGGACAAAAATTTATTTGCTGAACTGTGAAGAGGAATCATATTTTGAAATCTTACTCTCCTGAACTATTGAGTGTATTTTCTGGCTTTTCAGACTTTCCCAAACTTCTTGTGTCTATGTTCTAGAAAGAGTTACTTTTTTATTTTCTGAAATCCTTCTGTTGAAAAGTCAATACAACACAAATAGAGGTTTTAGCTGACCTCATCATGAAGTTTTTTCCTCATAGTTAGAACGTGTAATTTCACGATGTCTCCAAGTACATCTAGGTCTGAGCCTGAGGTGGAAGAAAATACCTGAATAACATCGATAGAACATTTTCAGATTGTGAAAGAATTTATCTTCAGACAGTCTGTAATGTTCCATAGCAGAAAAATATCGACATCCTCATTTTGTGAAGCAAAAGAAGTGTGTATTTTTCTGGTGATGATGAAGAGCTATTACGCCTTTTCCTACATTTTTTGGATAAGACAATAAATTAAGGTTCTGGCCATATCTTCCATTGCACATTCAGTAGCACTGTTTTTGTAGCTGTGTATGTCTCCACCTGCCTCCCTGGCAGTAAACAGGGGTGGTTTCCAGTCCTTCAGTGCTGGAGTTCCTTTAGCTACCCCAGCATCTGCACTCTGTTAAAATATACATGACTCAAATTTGCCTACATGATGACCTCCTTTAGTTTCTCCTGGAAAAAGTCAGTTTTGTTGCTCAAGCTGAGCCATGGTGTGTTTCAGCTCTATTTGTCAAATTTGTCTATTTGTTTTGATTGTTTTCCACCCAAGATGGAGCTGCAAATGTAATTCAGGACTTAAAAACACTGAACAGTAAGACTGGCCTTCCACTTGTGTGGTAAAATACCAATTAACCATTGACTAGGAAAAGAATATGAGCACCAAATAATTTTCTCCAAAATTAGAAAACTTTATACCAGTGCTTGAAAGTGTCTGAGAGGTAATTCAAAGCATGGTTTATTCCTAGGTCGTTCCCATATTGTCTATGAGGGACAAAAGTAATTCATCTGAATGTGAAATTCATAAAATAATAACTCTCTTTGTATCTGTGACAAATCTTTGTTGATTTCAGAGCATCTGGGTAACTTTGTCATATAGGCAGACGCTCATGTAATCTGGAATATTGTCTTATTTTCATAATAGCAAAGTTTGCCTTAGGGTTTACTGTTAATTAATCATGTCCAAATATTAACTGACATCCGTTCTTGGGTGTGAGCAAAACTCCCCCCCAGGGCACCTCCTCTGTGAAAAATTTAACATTTCCATTTAGAAAGTGAAAAGGATGAAATGCTGTAAGAATTAGGGCAGCTGTATACAAGGGGAAAACCAGCTCACATTAGCTGGGGGAAGTCAGGGAAAGACCAGCTCGCTCCTGGGAAGCAGCTGAGGGAGAAGTCATCAGTTTTGGCAGAGTTTGCGTGAAAGAAGGGAGAAAGGAAGAATGAGTAAGGAGCTGCCATCTTCCCCTGGGAACACACTGGTGTAAGTCCAAATGGAGTCTAAAACGAGCAGACAACGTGAACTTTGATCAGTATTACATTAATTTTACATTCTTGGTGCTCTGTGTAGGCTTTATGGAGTTACTACAGACTTACAGCAGAGAAAATGAGGATAGACCTAAACCTAGAGAGGAAATTCCATTTCTTAGGAGAATAATTTTTGTGAGCATATCCATATGGGATCTTTCCATAAAAAACCCCAAGACTCCTTGAACTTTTTGGGAATGGTGTGAAAATGGACAATGAGTACTTGAAGTATTTTTCATTTATTCGTGGAAGAACTGAAATATTTAAAAGTGGCAATCCTGTGGAATAAGATGATTATTATGTACATGTACAAAGAATGCACATCAAGACAGCCGTGTAGAGGTGAATTGAAGTCTGTGCACAGAGAGATTTTACTCCCAGTGTTTCTTAACCCTGTTGTACATTTATATTGGAAAAAAAATCACCTAGAAGAACTCATTTCTTTCCATTACAGTCTACCTTTCAGAACAATTCTGATTTTTTTCCAGAGATCTTTAAACATAAAGGTAGACAATGAGTTAAAAATTATGTGGTTCATTGAAAGCTGTAGTAAAACCTGGAATCCATTCATTCACATGGTGTAAGATACTCTAGATAAACATATGTTACTCCATGCTTCCCGCTTGAAAACTTTGCTGTTCAAGCCCATTTTACTTGGAGGCACAGATGGGTTGCAACTTGCTTATATTTCCATATTTGGCCATTGAATGAGCCAAGAATAGTATGAGCATCACCATTTCCAGCTCTCATTTGCAATATTCCCTCTTTATATTTTACAATGGTGATTACAGTAAGTTTGGGAGAGTCTTTTTTTTCCCACAAAGGTATATTGATGATTGTTTAAATTATAATTGTTTTCTTTGGTGACTGCAATGTTCCTGGGAGTGTTCAAGGCCAAGCTGGATGGGGTCCCGAGAGACTTGATCCAGTGGGTGACATCTCTGCCCATGACATGGGGTTGGAATTTGAAGATCTTTAAGGTTCCTTCCAACACAATTCATTCTATGATTTGATTGTTCAAATCACCCATTACCAATAGATCACATCTAGAATACTCTGTCCTGTCCTGGTCAAAGGAGACAGAACTCAGCTTTGCATGACGGGATGAGGACAGCCAAAGGACACAAGCTGAAAACAGAATTTCAGACAAGATTTAAAGATAAACTTCCACCAGGAGACCACTCAGACACTGGAAGGGGTTGCTCAAAGTGTTTGTATGGCTTCGCTCCTCAGAGATTTTGAGCAACCACCTGGATCAAGCCCAGAGTTACAGCTCTCTGTGCTTTGAGTAATCAGAGGCCTCTTCCAAACTGCATTAATCTGGTCCCAGACAGCTTTGCATTTATTCATAGAATCATAGGAACACTGAATGGTTTGGGTTAGAACAGACCTTAAAGACCATCTTGCTGGAATCCCCCTGCGATGGGCAGGGACATCTTCCACTATCCCAAGTTTTTCCAAGTCCCATCCAACCTTTTCCTGGACTCTTCCAGGGATGGGGCAGCCACAGCTTCTCTGGGCAAACTGTTCCTCACCATCCTCACAGTAAAGAGTTTTTTCCTGAGATCCAATCTAAACCTATTCTGTGTCAGTTTGAAGCCATTTGCCTTTGCCTTGTAAATAGTCCCTCTCCATCTTTTCATGGGTTCCCTTCAAGTACTGGAAGGCCACAATTAGATCACCCTGATGCTTCCTTTTTTCCAGACTGAACAATCCCAATTTTCTCATCTTCCATTTGTAGGAGAGGTGCTCCATCAGTCTAATGAGGTGGCCTCCTCTGGACTCACTTATTATATTACTCTGCAGCCTCATTACAGATATATTTTGAATCCTGCTGCGTTGTTTGTTCACACATTTTTTCTTCTTTCTCAAAGAATCCCTTGCCTTGCACTTATGCAGAACTCTTTTGATCTCACTTTAAAAATTGCTGATGTTTCTGATGTTTTCTTGTATTATATTGATAAGTTCTCCCATGACCCATGGCTAAGAAGTCATTCCTAGATGACACTTAACTTTAGTCTCTCTTGAAATCTTTGCTGAATTGCTTTCTTGCTCTTGTAAAATGTATTCAACATCACAGATATACGACAGATAAGTGAACGTTCTGGCAGATTCCAACCTCAGGAAAACAAACCATTTTAAGTCTAAATTTGTATCAAGCTATCCCTTCCTGTATGTACATATTTTGACACCTTCGTCAACACAATTTCACTGTGCTTTTGTGGAGTATCTATATATTTCTTGAAACCTCTTAAAGTAGATAAGTAAAATTCAGGCACTTCTCCCAGTTTATTGAGTTTTCACAGCTCCATTTTTAGTTTAGTTACTTCTGAGGGTTCTGGAACAAAAGCTGGAGATAAGAACTGAGAGGTTTGAAAAAGTTGAAGGAGAAGCAAGTTGTGCTTTTGTTTGCATATATGAATGTAATTGTATATGAATGTATGTTTCTTTACACAGCCTCCTTCTCTTTTGCAGACCTTAGAATTTTTTTATATTGTCGAGTTTTGTGCTGCAAACCCAAGTTTTGCTTGAGCTGCAGCAACTCAGATTGAGGTTTTTGGTTTTACTCCTTGGAGTTTGCACAAACAAGCCACAACTTCTAGAAAATAGGGTAGAGAATCAGAGCATGGCATGTGGATGTGGTGAGGATATGGGTTAGTGGTGACCATGGCAATGTGGGAGGAATGGTTGCACTCTATTGTCTTAAAGGTCTTTTCCTACCTAAACAATTCTTTGATTTTATTATTCTGTTGTTGCAGTAGGAAAAAGGTGATGTCCCATAATTATTCAACCCATTTTGCTGAAGCATACTGGCCCTGATATTGTTTTGACAGAAAACTGTGTATTTTTGCAGCTTTCCTGCGCCAATGAGGTATTCAGTGCAACATCCGTGTCTGAGGTCCACTGCTGCCCAGGACACCAGAAGAATATAAAGAAATCAGGAATTTCATGTGGGAATTCAGGAGGCAACACAACTACATTGATATTGGTAAACTGAAGAGCCAGTTGCAGTTTTTTGGCCCATAGGCCAAATGACAGAATACTTCCATACTATTGAATTCTTTTAGCCTTTGAAATATAAAAGAAACCCTCCAAATTCCTCTTGGAAATGACCCATGGCCTGTGTTGATTGAGAAACCATGATTAAATATTGCATAGCACTGTGCTAGTTTACCTGGGTAAAAAGTGTCTCAGGCATTACACTGCTAAAATAATTCAATAAAGTTCCAGTGCCTGTGTTCAGGTGCTGATAGGTTCAAATTACCAAAACTGACAAAATTCAGATGCTTGATATCCTAGAAAAACTGGAGAAAAGCTGTCTTAATAGTAAGACTAATGAGGAATATGCTACTGCTGAATTACTCTTCCTAAATTGTATCTGTGGTTATAAAAGCTCATAATTTTTTTTGTTAGTCCCTTGTTCACTCACTGGGGTGTATATCAGAAAATCATGGCTGGGAGCAAATTGATATGAAATTAGACAGGCTTTCACTACCACTGTAACATATTTCTGAAGATAATGAGGACTTAGGAGCCAAGTCCCTTAAGTGTTTGCCATTTCTGTGTGCTAATTCACTGCACATTTTGTAGATTTGAAAAGAAAAAAAAAAAAAGAAAAAAAGAAGGAATTTTTTAAAAGTTTAGTTTTTAGAAATAAGAGCAGAAAATTAGGAAAAACTGTAATACTTAAACCTGGGGATTCTTCAGATTCCATGGAAGTGTATGGTCTCCTCTAGCTGTCTTTGGAAAGCCCTGACAAAATATATCTTTTTTTCATTTAGTTTTGGAGTTTTTTACTACTTCCAGCAATTTTGTTTGCAATATAAAATATTAAATTTTGTCACAGGGGTCAAAGTCAATCACTTTGCTAGTTAGCTTGTTTGGAAAGAAGAATAACAACTTTTTTGGAAACTATAGAGCTTCTCCTGAGTCACTTTGGGTCCATGTCGTGCATTTCTCGTGTGTGGGCAGAGCCCTGTACTTGTGTTACATAACGAGGATCTCCCCAGGCACAGAAAATTTCAGGAGCCTATAGAAAATTCAGTCCTGGATGGCACAAAAGAAATGAAACACCACGCAGATTTTGAGAAAGAGGAATTTTTTCATTGTTCTTTGTTTTACATGTCATCCATTTCTGATAAGTGGTTGCAGACTATCAGCAAATTCTGCTGTAGAAGTTGCAGCAAAAGCTGGTTATAATCTTGTTTATTAAATGCCACAAGAGGGGAATAAATCAGCTTCAACATGGCATGTCATATGTGACTGTTGATTGCATGTCTAAGTAAAAACTAGAGGATAATGAAGAATCCAACAGCAAACACAGGATAACAGTGATCCAAGGGTGAGTTTGCAAACCTGCTGTGCATTTTCTCCACTTCATGTCTCTGCTGTTTTTCCTGTTCTTCCACACATACAGGTTGGACCACACATAAAAATCTGAGTGCCTACTGAGGCCAAAATTATCCTTTGCAAATAGTGATAATTGGAATGGGAATATTTTTTTGAGCATCTTTATACTGAAAGGAAACATCCCTGTTGTCACTAAAAGGAAGAATAGGTGGTGGGAGCATTATAAAAAGTGTTTCTCTGGCAAAGAAACAAGCCACGATTCTTGTTAGCGTAGGACCAAAACTTCTGCCTTTATCAAAACAAATAGCAAAGCAGTTAGAAACAGAATTTACTGTGTGGATAAGGATGCCAGGTAGGAAAAGTGAAGAGCAGAACAATAAGGATAATCATGTGTCACAGTGAAAACCACAAGAAAGAAATGGGAATGAACCATGTGCTGAGGTACTGTACAAATTAACACAGCTTCTGAAGTGCTGTATGGATTTTAAAATAGGGGTTGAGAGAAGAATAATTAGCAGCAAAAGGGGAAAAGGAAAAAAAAAATCAAGTTAGGGATGTACTTTTTCAAACCTGGGGCAGATATTTTCAAAGGTGCTGAAATTAATGTGATCTCAGTAGTTAATTCCCCAGCTAGTTTGAAACTTTTTCATAGAGATGCTTACTATTGGGTAGCTAGATCCATAATTAGGCCCTTAAATCAAAGAAAATTAGTTTTCAGAGAAACTGACCTCTTCCTAAAGTTAATCAGAGTTCAGCGCTTTTGAAGATCAGGTCACTTTGATTTAGGTCTTTGGGTCCATAGCCTGGGTATCTTGACCTCCAGGGGCCTCTTGAACAGGTGTCACAGGGTTACTCTGTGTCCACTCAGTGCTGCAAAATGAAAAGAAGATGCTGCAAAGATCCCCCTGCAGAAGGGGCAGCCTGGTAGGACAGAGCTGTGTTCTGACCTTGCTGGCTCGATGTGAGATACTTGCAGGAAAGACAACAGATTCCTGACAGCCTGCACAGCTCTACTCAATATTTTTCTGATGTCAATCCAGGTGGAACGGTGCATGAGGGGAATAAAAGGCTGAATTTTCAAGTAGGTGACCAGCCCACAATTCAAATGATTTGGTTCATTTCCTCAGATTCCTGAGGCTGGCCAAGAACATCTCCTTACTGCAAATCAAGGGAAGCGTCTCTGATGAAAACTCTGATGAAAACTGCCACCCTGGGGATGAATGAATGATAAGACTCTGCTTGAGGGTTCAATTTTTTGGCTGTACAGAAAATAAAAAATAAAAAAATCCAAATGGCTGCCATCCTCAGAGGATTTCCTTTATCTCTCTCAGTTACTGCCATACAGGCAAAATATTGGGTTTTGTTCCCATGACAGACAAGGAGCCTTCAGCCACCTCTTTAGCTCTAGTCTGGTCTAACTTAAGTCTCTTTCACAGACTCTTTAAGGAAAAGACCTCAAAGATCATCTCTGCAAAACAATGTCCAAGGAGATCTATAAGAAGCTCAGCTCAACTCCTGGGCTGCCTGAGCATTGTAAATAGATACAGGTTGGTTCTGTGATTATTTAACTGATATAATTCAAAATCTCAAGACACACATTGTACAACTGTTGGCGCTTGTGGGGTTTTCAGGTAGTGACAATACACTGCTGGAACCAGGGAGAGGATTAACATCATCTTTAACCTTCCCCAAAGCCATTTTATGACCATTTTTGTACCTAGTACAATTGCAATGGGTTTGTACAATGATCCCATGTATTAAACCTTCCATTTTTCTCTTTCTGTTTTGTTCAACTTCTTTCTTTCTTCTTCATACACGTCCTTTTCTGCCAAGATCTGTTGTTTTCCCCTCTCTCCTCTGATAATTTCCTTTTTCTTTGACCGCAAGAATCAGCCAATAGAAAGGTCAACTCTCTCTTTTGTGGCTCTGATACCGTACCCTAAAATTATGAGGGCTGAGCTGGAAAAGAAATCAGTTATATAACATCATTTTTCTTTACCTGAACAGACTGCTGCTCTGGGCTAGATTCTGCATCTGAGACAAATATAATGACATGACTCAGTTCCATAACACATGAGAAAAGTGATGGAGTGAGATCTGGGAACCTGTCCATCAAAAAACAATGGAAAGCAGATTTGAGTTTCCATAATTTTTGCTTTAATGGCTTCACACATAGGCTGGAAAGGGCTGCAGGGAGCTCTGTGACTGCCTCCTCTGACCTCCTGCGTTACACAAGCCACTGAAATGAGCAAATTGATCTCTGCAGCTGGCCCCTAACTTGGGTTGAGTTTGTATGAAATCCCAACAGCTTCATTCCTGGGTCAGAGCATCAGTACTGTGTTTATTCCACACCTTTTGGGAAGATATCTAGGCTAGTGCTGGTTTTAGCTTAGCAAGAAAATCTCTCCTGTGTTTCTCCATAATCGGTGGAGAGAAACAGATTGGCTCCTCCAGCAGGGTGGTGAGGGCACTCAGAGTTTGGCCCTTGCCATGAATCTTAACCTTAAGTGAATATTTTTTCTTGTTTCTGACTACCAAGGGAGTTTGTGGAGATAAGCATTTCTAGAAAGAAGTCAGCCTGTTTGTAAACCACATTCCGTGTCCTAATGACAAAGGCTTCATCTGCAAATTGATCCCTTTTTATTCATTTTTAAGCAGATGCTTTTTAAGGGGAAAGCCTCATGTTTGAGCGAAGACATTATTTTTTAAATTAAAAGATTACTGTTGTCTATCACAATGACTTAACAGCAAATAAAATTAACAAGAAGCTGAGAATTACCCCTTGGAATTACTCTTTAACAGCAATATCCCCATGTCTGTTAGTGGGATCAAGCTAGTGGTTCCTGGTGAATACTTATTACGATAGAATTCAAGCAGTTAATGCAACATTGGTGCTTTCACAAGTCAAGAATTGTGTAAGAATTTGAGGTTTATTAGTGAGATTGATGGAATTCCTTAAGGAAGCCACAGGGGAACACTCTGCCCAAGCAATGGAGAACACAGAACAAGTTCACCAGCAGAAGACTGATAGAAAGCTCTCTGGACACCCTTGTGCACCAAGTTATTGGCATAGGCAATACACTACTCTAGTGCTACACCCCAATTTTTAATGGCATGAAAATAAACTGTACATACACCATTTATTTTTAAATAGAAAGAGTCAAAAAAGTACTACTTTTCCATGTTACCCATCCATATTCATCTTTCTACAGAAAAAGTGGTCCTGGCCCATTCTGACAGTCATAAAATTGTCTGGATCTCTTATTATTAGTGTTGAATTCTAGGATCACACTGAAATTCCAGTGCAGGTAATTGCATTTTGCATGTCTTACCCTCCCTCCCTTACCTTCAGCTGCCTTCAGCTCCTGTTCAAATTGTGGCAGGGTATTGTCAAATATATTTAATAACTGACATGCTCCATATCTGAAGTGTCTTCATTTTCTGTCTGATGATGAGGTGAGTTACCAGTTTGTTTCCCTAGCTGACTTGCTCACCAGCTGTGTCAGGAAGTTCTCTTCCACACGCTCCAGGAACCACCTGGGCTGTTTCCTCTCTGCTGTATTGCATTTCCAGCAGACATCTGGTAAGTACCCCACGAGGACAAGGGCTGGAGACTGTGAAACTTTGCTTTGCTGTTTGTAGAAAATTTCATCTGCCTCTTCATCCTGGATGGGTGATCTGCAACAGATTCCCACCAGAATATTGGCCTTGTTGGCCTTCCCCTGCCTCTTGTCCATAAACATCCAACCCCATCGTCACCAACAATAAGTCCCAGACAATCAAAACTCTCCATAAAATTCAGGGCTACTCCACTTCCTCTCCGTCCTTGCCAATCCCCTCTGAAGAGTTTATAGAATCTATTGAAGGACTCCAGCTGTGCCAGTTCACCCCACCATGTTTTCATGATGGAAGTTACACCAGAGTTTTCCTGCTGCACAACATTGTCCAGATCCTCCCATTTGTTGCCCATGCTGTGTGCATGGACATAGATGGTCTTCACTTGGGCTACTGATCTTGCCACTTGTTTGTGGGGAAAAGCCCTAATCCTTATGTGGCCATTATCAGACACTTCCATGGTTTCTAACACATAAACAACCTTGGTGTTATTGCTGCCACATGGATCCTCATCTCCCACCTCCAGTGAGACAGCAGAGTGAAGAACTTTGCTAGCACATCACCCCTCGGCCATTGGCAAGTCCCCCCCAGGATTATCTGCAGTTGTCTTGGTTGTATCCCTTTCCACCTTCAAATGCAATTTAAAACTCTTTAAGTGATCTCTGTTAATTCCTGTGCAAAGGACCTTTTCTCCTTTTGACACAGTTGTACCTCTCTGATGCCAGCAGGCCTGATGTCACATAGATTCATCCATGACCAAAACCCCCTAAATTCTGCTGGCGACACCAGCTGGGGACCTGCTGGCTCTCCCTGTTTCTTCCCTCATCATTCTTTGCAACTGGGAGGGTAGAGGAGAATGCTACTTCTTTTTCTGATCCCTTAAGCAGTAGTCCCAGCACCCTGAAGTCTCTCTTGATTGTCCTTGTACTTGTTGTGACTTCTATTGCTGTCAACCTGAAGAATCAGTAATGGATAATAATCTGAGGGTTGCACCAGGAAGCTTTCTCATCACTGCTTTAACCTGGGTTCCCTGGAGGCATCAGCCTTCCCTAAGAAGTCTGGTCTGTACATTGGGCCTCTGTTCCCTCCACAGAGGAGCCTCCTATGACAATGTGACATCTTAGCAGGGTTTAGGCTGATTACCCTTGGTAACACCTCCAGATTCAATGAACCCTTGTCCTCATTTATAGTTTGCTTCCTCTTCACCCAGGGGCACAGAGGAGGTGTGGCACTCACAGAGATGTTCCTGCTGTGCCAGCCAGGGACTGGCCACCATTGTCCCCTCTCCCTTACATCACTGTTCAGCCAGGTGAGGAGAAGACAGGGATCCTTCATATCCTGGATTATCCTGTCCTGTCTGCAGGACTCCCCAGCCTCCTCACCTCTGGCTGCACCTCTGCCTCTCCCAGTTCAGAACCTCCCCCTGTGCACCACACTGAGCTCTCTGCTGTTAATGAGAGCTGTTCACCTCAGCTCTTCCTTTCAATAATTATCATCAAGTGCTCAGAAAACAAACAAAAAATCCCCAAACCTCTTGACCAAAAGGAAATAAAAAAAGTATCAGAAGGTATTAGAAGAAACCCCTTCACACCTGATTCTTCATGTGTGTGCGTGCCTGTTTAACTCTATTCCGTTTTTTTGTTTGAATTGTATAAAACTGTTGAAACAAAATAATTTATTAGCTCAGTTTTATTTGCAAGGAAGGTTCAGTTGCCCTTTATATTATTGTTATATCTCAAGACAATGTTTCTTTACTTATGAGCAGATGTTTGAAATCCTCCAGGAGATTTTTATAAGACTATGGAAATGAACTTGGCATGGGTACCGGTCTCCCAGGTGGAGCGGGTGAACACAAGCCTTCTTAGAAGTCTCAGATCAAGGCTAGTCAGAAAGAGCAACAGAGCCCAGCCACCAAAAGCCTAGTGCTTTGGTGACTGACAGGTACAGGCTCTTTCTGAAGCATAAAAAGGAATGCTAAATGATCTCACTGACAGAATAAATCTTCTATTTGTTTGGTCTGGACCAGATGTGCTAAAGGCTGATGTGGAAATGTCTGCTGATGCCAATCTCAGTTTAAATCACAATTTGGCAGCAGGGCTTTTTTCACCCTCCTCTCTGCACTCCCCCCATCCTCTATTTTTTTTTTTTTTAAAGTTGCAAGGCCACTCAATGTTCCTTAAAAAGTTTCAGCACTGAGACAATTAATTGGAAATAGCCTCACTTGTTTTCTGTAGGACTGTGAGGAGCAGCATCTCGTGTTTTGCTGCCTGAATAGCACAGAAGCCACTGGAAAGTCAGGAGAAACTCTTTAAGGCATCAGGCACTGAGACCTCTGCCCCATCCTAACACCATCCGTCCACATCTCATTATGCAGACTTGGATGCTTTTCTAAAACCTGGTCCAACAGAAATGGTTGGGAGAGTTTTCACTCAGGGAGTTTGACAGATCCCCATGGGTTGGGGATGTATCCTTGTCTTCCAGAGTATTAAAAAAATAATCTGGTTAATAAATTTAAAACAATGAAGCATTTAAAAACCTTTAATATTTTTATTTAATATAACCTTTGCTCCCTACCATGCCTGGAATTATCTTCTGCAAAAATAAGAAAAAAAAATTAATTGGAAAATAACACTTCATAGATTCCTAGAATGGTTTGGGTTGGAAGGGACCTTAAAGATTAATTAGTTCCAACACTCTGCCACAGGCAGGGACGCCTTCCACTAGACCATGCTGCTTAGACCCTCATCCTGCTTGTCCTTATTTTTTATATCACAAAACATGTGGTCAAAATGCTCTAATTTTTCCCTATAACCAAAATCTTCCTACAGGCTTATTGGAGGACATTCAAACATCAGGCAGGGAACAAAAAATTGTAAAAAAACCCAAAAACAATAACAACCCCCCTCCCCAAAAAATACCAAAACAGAAAAAACCAAAAAGAGTGGAAACATAATTGTTACAAAGAGATATTATCGATATTATTATGTATTGTGTGATACATAAAGACACAAGGACCTCTAATTTAGTTGAAATCTTGGACAAGATTGAACAAGTTTGACACACCTGGCTGAAAGAAATTACAGTTTTCTGTTAGAACCAAAAATATGGAGAAAACAGGAGAAAGGCATTGAAAGAGAAGGACACACACATGGTCAAACTTTGCTGTCTGTAAAACCCAATAAAATGCACTGTTTGAATTATCATATTTTGCAGACTTCATCAATATATGGATGGAAAAACTTCTAGGTTGAAATATTTAGTCAGGAAAAAAGCCACTGCATCTCACAGCAGAGCAGTCAAGCACACCAACTGTACAGGCATCCAAGGGTTTGCTGTTCTGGGCCAGTGTTTTACAGAAGACTGCATATCCAGGTCCTCAAATTGTATTTTCATTGACAGATGAAGGTGGGTAAGCTTCACAAACAAATCAGGTTTTTCATTCTCAGTGGTCAGACCATTTGCATTGTGGCCAAACGAGGTCAGTTCTTTGGCCAAAATATGTTGCAGGAGGAATTTCTGGGGACAAACAGCTGCAAAATGAAACAGATCAGTGCAGCAGGATGGAAGATGCAATACTAGCTGGGACAGGATCCACCTTTCTTGCACTGTATGTCAATGTAATTTTTGGTAGAATTTGAAAATTCTCTGGGGTGTGTAAGGTGCCTCTAGCTGGTGAACATAATGCCAAAAATAAGGATTGTTAGGAAAGATTACAATAAGGATTGACCAAGCAGCTGCAGTCAACATCCAGCTCCAAGAACCCAATTTGCATATATTTTTTAGGAGCTTCCAGTAGCCTAAATATTTTTTCAGTTTGCCAGGATGAAAATACTTATTGTCCAAACAATCATTTTATTATCAGTTCCCTGTTTCTGTAGCAGCTCTCCATTGGTGACCACAGTCCCTCAAACTCAGCCAGGGGAGCTGTTTCTGACAGACTGGTCAGACTCCAGAGCTCACCTTGCACATCTGTTGGTGGCACTTCATGAGCCAAGGAGTGAATGTGCTTTAGAAATTCTTGTTGACTCTTAATGTTCTTGTTGAAATCAACTGTTGAGGAAATCCTACCAATGGCATCTTTGTTCACATGGAGGTGCAGAATCCAAAAATCACCAGTTCTTTATTCTCTCCTCTTCTGCACCTACAGGAGACACTGGGCCAGGTCATGGGACACTGACACACCACCAGTAGTGACCTGCCCATAGTTATATTTGATTTAACAGAGGGAAATAAAGGTGACCCTGTGAAATTACCTAGACCTTACCCACAGACTTTTCTTCAAAGGCATCTGCACTCTGACTGCTGAAGGAGTCTATTGTTTTGTGGGTCTGTTAGATGTGTCCTTGCTCCAGGAAAAGCTGACAGCAACAATAGCAAAAAATAGGAGTGAATATCAAGTATACACTGTAATGCATATTTCATCAGAGCTCGGCAGCTCTTCCTCTGACTCAAAATAAATCCGCTTCTTTCACTCTGACTCCCAAAATATAAACACAACACAAAGCCTTTCCAAAATACAATCATCAAAAGTGTGAGCCCACCTTCTCAGGAGTGCTGTAACTTCAGAGTAGTGTTTGCTTAACTGGAAATCCCAAATTGTATGCACAGTTAATGGAGAAGCTGCTACTTTAAATATATGGTTTCATTTCTCTGAATACCAAGATCGACTTTTTCTCCAATTAATGTGGTGAAAACATGTTTTCTGTTCTTATTTAAGATGTCAAAGTGTCAGATCGTTCCTTTACAGCTCAAACAGGAGACACGTGTTTACAAAAAAATAAAATAGAATAGTTCAGTCAGAGCTGCAGTTAATAATTTCAGAAATGATACAACAAGATAGAATTACTATTGTATTACAGTGTAACATGACATAATTATGACAGGCCTTGACATGTGCTGGGCATGATTGTCTGTCACACAGCAGTTGCTGAGTCTTCACCAAATCAATCTGAATGCAAGAAATCAAAATACAATTTAGGCTGGACAAATTCAGGCTGAGCAAAGACTGATGTATTTTAATAATGAGAGGAATTAACTTTTGCAGTAAGGATTTTGATGGATGTCCTGTCTCATGCAAATTTAGATGAAGGTTTTAAAATTGATTTTATTTTACTAAATAAGCAGTTCATATAAGCACAGGGATAGACAATGCTACCCCAACTAGATGAAAAGTAATTTCTTCTAATTGACAGAAAACCTACTGTTAATGCTTCTTCCACAAAGCTGTCAAAAATGTTTCTTAAAGAAATGTAGTTGCTATCAGTCCTCTTTTAGCATAATTAACCACTGTTTTACAGCTTCTACCTACATGGGATTTAAAGAGACTTGCTCTGCAGTGAGTGATGACACAGTCATGGCATCTCACCCAAGTTTAACTGTCTAATTATTAAATGTGTTGTCTTCTATATTTATTTCAGGGGCTAGTAAATTAATTACTAAGATATAAACAGCACTGGAAATATGGATGGCCATTAACAAGCTGTTTTTAAAACTAGATGGTCCTTCCAAAATGGATTTTAATTAGCCGACTGGCTTTGCATTGATAAGCTCTCAGACATTCCATAATTGTATCTCATGAGCTTTCTCAAATAAGATTAGCACTTTCACAAATTTTATTCAAGCTTGGCAGGAGAATTTCAGAATATTACAGCATGAACAGTCCTACAGGTAGAATCTTTTTCTCCTTCATAGTTAATCTAGAAACTTTCAGGCTAAGTGCATTTTCCAATTCTATGGTATTGGAGGAAAAGTGTAAGGCTTTATAGCCAAAGGGGCTATAAGTCAGAGTTATTTGAAGGATTAATATGCCAGAGGCCATCATCTTTCAATATTGCAAAATGAGTTAATGGCTTTCATTGCATAGACTATAAAACCACAAGGGATCCTACTGAATTTTGACCTTCTGTCTATCATTGGACATTCAGTGTTACCCAATATCATACCCAGGATTTGAGTTAGTCAAAGAATTTAAATTTCAGGGTTTGTCAGGTGTGTGTCATTGGCAGAGAAAAGGAGAAGCCAAGGTGTGACCGAAACCTGAGGTTGCAAAGCATGGAAATCGATTTGATATCCTTTCCCTGCTGTACATTTGAAGATAAACTGCACCCTAATTGCACCTTAGCAGTCAAAGGCAACCTACTACATCCACAAAATCCAGATCTTTGCCTGTCAGACCTAACTGGAAATTTCTTTCTTGAATACAGTGAGTGCTCTGACTGTGAAAGAACAAAAATTGCCTGTGCCACCTTGCAGTGCTGAGCACCACCATCATGGATGTCTCTGAGGAAAGTTGAGAAAAAGAAACCAGTCAACCCCCAATATACCTGGTTAATGGTGTATCCAGGAAAAAACACTCCTGGAGCCCTTCAGGCAACTGAGGCATGACACAGAATTGTTATCTTTCTTCATGAAAGCATTTTGAACATGTCAGGAGCATTTTATCTGTGAAAGAGAAGTCTGAGATCGTGCATGAGTGGGGCTTGAACCTTCCTTCCCACCCTTCTCCAAGATCCTTCTGGGTCATGGCTGAGTTCCAGTTTGCAGGACATGGTGACTAAAGACTGTGTGAACACCCACAGGGCCATGTTTGTTTCCAGACAGAAAGAAGCTTTGCTTTTCAGAGAATAGGAGAGCAAAAAGGAGAATCAGACAATACATTATTGGTTGTGGGGATTTTTTTCAGAAAGATCTCAGTGTAGGGGTCATGAGGGTGATTGGTCTTAATGGCCCAGACCAGCCTCCCCTGGACCTCCACCCCTTTTGCCTGTGGACATAGCAGCTTCATTTAAGCTCAGGCCTGTGCTTCAGTCCATGTTTGACCTAAGCTCTAGTTTTGCTGGTCTCCAGTCCTGCCTCTGACCCTGCCTCTTGGATGGAATTTGGACCTAGACTGGAGCCGTCTCCTCAGATCTGTGTTTTGTCTTGACCTGTTTGGATCCTGACAGGGACCCCAGGAGGAGCCATGGACCTTTTTTCTGCCAAGGGGTCAAATATTGGAACAAGGGCCCAGAGAAACTAAGAAATCTTCATCCTTGGAGACAGTCAAACCTCACTGGCCTGAGCTGACTGGGTGAGGCCCTGGCACAGGGTGCCCAGAGAAGCTGTGGCTGCCCCTGGATCCCTGGAAGTGTCCAAGACCAGGTTGGATGGGGCTTGGAGCAGCCTGGGATAGTGGAAGGTGTCCCTGCCCATGGCAGGGGGTGCAATGAGATGATCTTTAAGGTCTTTTCCAACCCAAACCCTTCTGTGATTTTGTGATTCTATGCAACTAAATTTGGCCCTGCTCCGATAGGGGAACTGGACCAAGTCAGTTGCTACAAAGGTTGTTTCTAAACTATCTTATCCTGTGCTTCTAGTAAAATATTTAAAAAATAATTATCTACAGAAACTGCACAAGTGAACAGCACAAACGAACAGCTGATGTCTGAAATCACAACAGAATGGCAATTCTCCCTGTCCTGTTTCTTCTCTCTGCCTTTATTAGTGGGGACTGGTCTCTCAAAATGGAATTATTTCTCAGGAGCTCATCTGTTCCTTCTGTGCCAAGAAGAAAGGAAAAAAAGTATTTAAAATGAGTGTGATGTGAACAGGATCATTGCAAAGCAAAATGTTTTTCAAAGTTTCCCAGGAGGTATCACTAGTTTTTTAGATCCATCTGGAATTCAATCATTGTTGCTTGCCAGCTGCTGCTGGGACCTTCCAGTTGTTTCTCCTCTTCTGGACACAACATGAAGTGGGAGCAGTTTTTGCTGCTGGTATAACTCTGAAGGACAGGCACATAAGCTGGCAGCTTTTTGGTTCTGTTTTTTGAACTGGACCAGATTTATTAAGTGCTGTCTTGGCTGCTTACAGCTGGGGTAATTGCAGGGTACAATTTCTGAAACTTCCCACAGAATACAGCCAGTGGAAGAATCTCTTTGCTGCACAACCCTGACAGATTTATTTAAAGTTACAGGCTCAGTTTTGGTAGGCACATATGACAAGATTTATATTTTATATTTTGTTCCCTGAAAGACAACCTCTAAAGGCATGCAAATTTCTCTCAAAAACAGGCACATTTGATTTAGAAAATAAATAATGAGAACTTGCAAACTCTAAGTATTGGTCCTCACTATCTGCCAATTGTTGTAAAAACAGCAAGAATCATGCAAAATTAGTTCTATTTGCCTGTTTAAGAACCACAAAATATTTTGCAGCCCCTTGCAGTGTCTAAATTTGCATTACTGGAATGTTCTGTATCCTTCACTGCCAGGAGAGAACTGCAACTACAACCTTCTGCTGGTGCTGACCTTGAGCACTGCAATGACTCCCCACTGCTTGTGATCAATTGCATTCCTGAGCAGTGCAGAGTTTGACTAACACATCACATTCCCAGGAAGGTGCCTTATTCTTTCTTAAGTCTCCTGGAAAATGATTTGAATTGCATTTCACAGATGTTTGAAGAGTTTTGTGTTCAGTTTAGTTGCCTTAGACACCCGCAAGCTTCAGGTGAAAAGAAACAACAACAAAAAAATCCAACTTAAAGCAGCTGTTTGGGAAACAACTGTTAAGATGCTTGTCAATGACAGGGTTGGAAAGTGAGTAGATATAAATTTTTAGAAGAAAAATCAATGGACCCCTAAGGTGTATTTTCCTGGGTGTCTTAGAGCCAGTCCTGCTTTGCACCCCATATTGATGCCTCGGAGGTTTGGCCTTTTAGTATCACACAAATCTAAAAGAAATGTGATAACACTGAACATGACAATGTGTTGCTAAAAACAAGCTGCCAAGCAGCTTAAAAAAGCTGTCAGACTACCTGTCAATAAATGTGCATTGTTGGGTGAAGTGGATCCCAGCTGCAAGTTCTAGAGGATGAGAGGGTGTTGCACACCCCACAAAGTTTCTCTTTGTCCCTGCAGGGTGTCAGGACAAGGAGGATGCAAACAGACTGAGGGCATCAAAAGGGATGTCTCAGTAACAGTATTGGCCTTTCTGGTGCATATTCAACCAGGAAGAATCTCAAAACTTCTTTTCTGTCAAATAATGAATCAAGACATTAATAATAGGATGAAGTCTTTTGCCCCTGGGTTATTGATCAGAACCTAGACAGGCAAAACATTTTGAGATGAGGAGCTATTATGTAGTTTTCATTTGGCCAAAACAATAAAAATTAAAGGATATTCAGATCCAGGATTTCCTTCTGTGACATTCTTAAATCAAGGGTTGACTTCAGGGAGGCAAGGCAGGGTTTGCCAAAGATGTGCATGGTGATGTGATCAAAAACCAAGTTCACGTTCCCACAGCATTTTGCACATCGATAGCAGTACTATTGCATCAAAGCACTATTGTACAGGGTAACCATCCAAATATTTAATTCTGGGTAGGTTTTTTCAGACTCTGCTTTCTCTTGTAATATCAGGATTATAGTATTCATAAAATCATAGAATCATTACTTTTAGGAAAGGCTTCAAAGATTATTGTGTCCAACTTTTGACCCAACTCTGCCATGTCAACCAGCCCAGAGCACTGAGTGCCACATCCATTCGTTTCCTGAACACCTCCAGGGATGGGGACTCCATCACCTCCCTGGGCAGCCCCTTCCAATACCTGACCACCCTTTCAGTAAAAAAATTCCTTCTGATGTCCAGTCTGAACTTCCCCTGGTACAGCTTGAGAACCTCTTCTCTTGTCCTGTCCCTTGTTCCTTGGCAGCAGAGCCCAACTCCCCGGGGCTGCCCCCTCCTGTCAGGAAGCTTTGCAGAGCCAAAAAGTCTCACCTGAGCTTCTTTTTCTCCAGGCTGAGCCCCTTTCCCAGTTCCCTCAGCTGCTCCTGGTGCTCCAGACCCTTCCCCAGCTCTGTTCCCTTCCCTGGAAATGCTCCAGCCCTCAATGTCTTACCTGAATTGACAGGCCCAGAACTGGACACTGTATTATCACTCTCCATCCCAGTAGACATCATTAGCTCAGTTAAATCTGCACTGAATATTTTACTAAAGTGCAGACAAATGCAACTGAGCTTTTTCCATACTCACATCTGCCATAAAACTCATATAATTCAGTGAAAATAGACATATCCACTGGAGAAGTTTAAATAATATGGTTTTCATATCTTAAATAAGAACAAAGACAGACTGGCCATAAAACATTTGAAAATCTTAGTAGTGTCTACATATAAATAAATATGCTCAAAATATTTTCAGTGAGTTGACAGAATTTGCATCTGATTGATATCAAAAAGCTTCAGTTTTCTTTTCTTAACAGTACAAAGAAAAGAAACATCTAAAGCTAAGCATATTGGGCCTGTAAGTTTTTAGTAAAGATGTGAGAAACTTGAGATTTGTCTAAATCATTTGGAATCAAATGGAAAAACATATGTCCCTGTGTAAGAGGCAGAGGAACACTTCAGAGGCTACTCCAAGGACAAGGTCTTGCTTGAGACTGGCATGGTCTGTCCTCAATGAGAGGAAGACAAAAACAAGAATAATCAGAAAAAAAACCAGAAAATAAATTACTGAAGTACTAAATATTATGCAGAAAAAAAAACTGAATAAGAGAACATGGGAAGGACATATTTTGATATATTAAAAAATGAATGAACTAAGCAGAAATGTTCTGTATCTTGGAATTGCTTCTACTTTTAGTCATATTTTTTGTCCCTTAATGTCACTGTTATATTTCTTCTCATTGGTATGACTTGTGGAGAAGAAGAAGAGCCATGCTTCCAAAATAATGTGATTTTGTCATGGGAATTACTGCTTGGATCCGCATCAGGCACCATTCCTTATGCAAATAACAGGGAATCATAGAATCAAAGAATGCTTTGGGTTGGAAACGACCTTCAGGATCATCTATTTCCAACCTGTCTGCCATGGGCAGGGACAACTTCTGCTAAACCAGGTTGCTCAGAACTCCATCCAGCCTGGCCTTGAGCACTTTTAGTGATTAGGCATCCACAAGGTGATATCCATCATGAAACAGGACTTTTCCTCCTTCCCAGTTTTCTCTCTCACCTCCTGCCATGGCAGTCCTGCATGTCCCGAGTGGTGCAATTTTCAGCAACACACTTTCCACTGGAGTTTCAAAGGGAAAGAGTGAGGAGGGAAGAGAGCTGAGAATTCCTATGCCTGATGTTATCCAGCTACAAGATCCTCCTGAAGAGTCATCCAGATGTGGTGGGTTTTTTGTCATCTGAACGTTTCTCTGGGAGCTGACAACTGAACCTCTGTCTGAACACAGCACATGGCAAATGGTGAAGCGCAGAAGTGACAGCTCAGTATGAAGTCTCAGTGCTCAGATTTTTCATTTTCTATTCAAATCACTGTTTACAAGCTTCTCAAGCAACAGTTCCAGGATGCAAAATGGCATTCACTGTCCTCCCTCTCATTTGGCTTGGCAGAATAAAGGTCACGAGTGAGTCTGTCAGACTGAACGCTCTGCATCTTTTGCTCGCTGTGACAAACAAAGAGCTAATCTGATGCTGTAGGCTCTGTCACCTCTATCAAATCTCATTTTTGTCTTCAGTTTGTTGGCAGTTTCAAATGGCTGCTTTTCAAAAGGTTCTCTCCCGAATATGTGAATTTGGGGCCTTATATCTTTTTCTCCTGAGATGTTGACAAGCCGCTTAGAGCACAGACTAATGATTAAATCTCCTTTTCCAGTATATCATGTTTTTGCAGTAGTCTGGTTTGGAGGGTTTTTTTTCACGTATATACTTATTTAAACAGACTCAGTTCAACATTTCAGGGATTTTTTTATTTTGACTTTTTTTCCTTCTTCTTTTTCTTTGTAACACAAAAATGTGAAATTAAAAGAGTCAGCTTTAACTTTAGTGTTGCAACACAGTTCCTTTCAACTTGCCTCAGTCCCACGAGTATCCTGTCACCTTAATTTCTGTTTAGAGGAAGACAGGTTTGTAGCACTCTTCTTAGTAATTCATCTCTGAAATAAGGTTGACTTGGGGCCTCGTGTCTATCTTGAAGTATAATAGTGTCATTTACTGTTAAAAGTGGCATCAAGAGATCCTTTCTTTTGTCACATTTGCAGTGTCTCCACAGAACCAGATATTTTTCTAAAGCTGATGAGACTGGGCCCTGATCCTGCTAGTGATTTCTGCAAGGGAAACATTCTGAACCTGTGGCCTTTTACACCATGGCTCTTATAGAAAAGAGGGACATTTTTTGCAGCAGCCTGTGGCTTTTGATACTTAATAAAACCAGCATTTACTTGGGAAACAGAATATTTTTTGCTTTTCATTCTGTTTGGTTCCTCTGTCTTAAGAATGTTATTATTTTTTATTATTTTTATTTGTTTTGTTTTGTTCTATTTTGTCATGTTTTATTTCATAGAACCATATAAACACAGAATGGCTGAGGTTGGAAGGAACCTTAAAGGTCATCTCATGCCAATCCCCTCTCATGGGCAGGGACACCTTTCTGCTGGACCAAGCTGCTCCAAGACACATCCAGCCTGGTCTTGAACACTTCCAGGGATGGGGAGTCCACAACCTCTCTTAGCTTAGTTTTGTTTAGCTGACTGAGCAATTTTTAACTCAGATGTTTTAATTTCTGTGTGATTGATACTTCCTTGATCACATTAACAGCATTGTCACCCCCCAAATCAAAGTGTTACCAGTCATACTTCTATTACAAATCTGTAATTTGCCACTGATTTTTTCTCTAAACCAGGGTATTGTGTCAGAGTGAGACTGACATCTTTATGGAATCTGCATTTGATGCATTATTTTAGCTTTTAGCTGCAACATTTCCCAGATTTAATCTGGGTTATACCCCTGCCCCTCCCCAAGTACTTCCCTATTCTTTAATGTACAGGTGAATCCAAGATGATTCCTGTTGTTCATTGGCTCCTTGACACTGTCACTGAGGAATGCCACCATGGGAAACAGCATTAAAAATGTTGGAACTTCACTCTTCCCCACATCACACACAGACAGAGCAGTGTTAAAACACATCTTTCTCATTACTGGTGCACAGCTGACAGTTCACAGCTGAGTTTGCTGCAGGAGCATAATTTTATTTCTGTGCATCTTTGTCATAATTACCAACATTCAGAATCAAGAGTGTCAGACTTTACAAAACCAGTCTTTTCCTGTCATTTAACTTCTCCCTCAGAAGTTGTGTAGAAACCTCATTTTTGCTGTCAAGGTTCCTGTCACACAATGAGAGGCATGATTTCAGGAGTCCTAGTTTGCTGCTGCAAACTAAAGAGGCAGCTTTTTTTTCTAGGTCTCCCCACCCTTTATTTCAAGGATTTCCTGAGATACATGGGAAAATTTTTTTTCCTGCTTTGCATTTGGTCTTCTGCTCTGAAACACTCCCTGAGAAACTCAGTGAGTTTGTCATGGAGTACATGGCCTACCTTGCTGTTGTGGTAGAGGAAGGAGATAATGAGTAATCTTTAGAAGCACCAGTGTTATTTCTAAATGAAATAAAAAGGTTTCCCTTGACTTTTGTGTCTGTTTTTCCCTTTGGAGAGATGAAACCTCTCTTCTAGCTTCACACATGGGTAACAGGCAATGTTCCTTTTACTTCTTTCTTCTTTGCTGGGTGCTCATCACATCTTCCATCCTTCTCTTGCTTTTCTCTGATCTTTCTATTTATTCAGTGCTTTTAAGTTCACCCTAAAATTTAACTAGATAGACAATGCGGCTCCCCCTTTTTTTTTTTTTTCAGACAACCTTGTGCTTGTTTGCCATGCCTTCCTCTTGCAACTTCTGGACAGTTTAAGTTGCAATAATTTGAACCAAAAAACTGTCTCTTCCTCTAATATAATGAAAACTTGCTCTTGAATGACCATTGTTGGTACTGGGTGATAATGAGTAGATTTACATGTGCTTGTACACAGACACACACACACACCCCACAGGAAAGGAAATTACACTTTGTGTAACCACAGACATCTCAGATTGTTAAACAAATTCTTGTACCTCCTCAGACCTATTTTAGTTCTCATTTACACCATGCATATTTCATATTCCTCTGTCACTATGAACATAAATTTCAGGTACTGATTGCTCCAATGCAATTGTTGAACAATAACAGAAATTGCTCAACTACGCTTCCAGCATGGGATGAAGTGAATACAGTGGAAATGGCAAGCAGGGCCATTTATTTTTCTTTATAGCTAAGCTGGCTCACTCATCCTTAGTTTAAGTGATAGTTCAAGCTGTGAAAGAGTTGTTAGGACACTCATCATTTTTATTACATAGGAAATGGTGCTTTTTCTTAATTGGATTTGGAAAATTTGCTGAGCATTCAGGTGAACCTCCATGAATCCCAGTGATACTGAGATAGCCCACAAATCTCTGTCAGCTGTTGACATTCTAACTAAGCCTTTCATTTTCTGGAGTTTTGAGCCCAGAACTGTGAAAAAATCCCTTTCCATGAAGTCTATTTGGACTTGATTACTGTAATATATTTTACAGGGAGAACGCTGAGATACTGTGGGGCCTGTCACAAATACATGTTCATAAAATGCATAACAAGATAGATTTGCTTTGCAGATTAACACAGTGAAAGTCCTTCTCTAAATACTCTGAGTGGCAGAAGAGAGCACTTGTAGATGTCTCAGCTGTACATCAAATAATCAGCTTTCAGTAGTCTCATTCAAGCGCTGTCACCCTCTCTGGATGTACTGATTCTGAACCTGTCCCTTTGAATCTCCTTTGCCATATAGCAGAAAAACCCAAAAAAACCACCAAACTAAAAAAAAAAAAAAAACAAAGAGGAAAGAAAAAGAAAAGAGAAAGGAAAAAGAAAAGAAAATAAGGAATCACTGCAGAACTTGATTTTCCAGTTTCCTCTTCCAATATTTGTTCTGAAAGAGTTAAAAGGCTTTTAGAACAATGCTTTCAGTTGACTTCAGGCGGTTTGAGATGAAGACTTTAGGGACCAGGGTTCAAAAATAAATACAGATATGACACTTGGGGACATGATTTAGTGTTGGCCTTGGCTGTGCTGGGGGATCAGATGGATTCAATGGTCTTAGAGGGATTTTCCAACCTTAATTCTGTGATTGCAACAGTGTCTCACAAAACTGCTGACAGGAGTCTTCTTTCCCTCTCTCACAATAATGAAAAACAATGCTAGCAAATTATAAAAACCTTCTACAACTTCCCAGCTATTCCAGCCTCGGGAAACTGGGGAAAAGAAGCTGTAGCCTCCTAATGAGGCAAACAAAACCAAAAGAAGCATAGGTGAGTGAAATCCTTTTCCTCATTTTAACATACCTGATTATTAGTGTATGACTGAGTTCTCCATCTGATAAAAATGACATCCTCCACAACACAACTGGGAGAGTTTAAGCTACCTTAAATCACTCAACCTGCGATACATCTGAAATGTTAATTAAGCAAGTTTTTTATCCTCACCTCTGCTCTGCTGGCTTTAGTGAAAGCTTGTCTGCCAGGGAGAACTCTCTACAGGTACCGCCAATTCTGTTTGAAGCTGGTGATCTGGGTTTGGCTCATAACATTCACAGTAGATTTACCTGAGAGATCAATAAAAGCATGTTCAAAGCAAGATTGGCTTCATAGAGCCTGGGATTTTATTAATTTATATAAACTTCCTAAAACTTTTGCGATAAAGAAAGGGAAAAGCTTGAAAATATTCACAGTATTGTACAGCAGGGTAATGAAAATGTTATGGCAAAGTTCTGGAATTAGTTTATTTTTTTTCCAAAAATCCAGCCCTCAAAATAGACACAGATGAAATTTTCAAATACAGGTGGAGTTATCTGGTGTGACATCTCAATAGGTCTTCATTTTCAGGGGCTTGTAAGCATCTCTTTAAATTATCTCAAATTAAATAAAGCACCACAAAATACCTCTCACAGTATGCCTCCCTCAAAAACTTCTATTATGCAAATCCTTGATTGAAAATTATGTCTTCTGTCATTGGTAACATGAGATAGATCTTTTTAAAGGAAGAATTCTAAAGGCAATTCTCATCCCCAACCATTAAATGAAATAGGATTTCTCAGTGTGGTACATGTGATTTCTCCTTTATTTTTTTCATGGTGTATAGTTTAGTAGAATATAAAATCAGAATTTAAAAAGCAATCAAGCAGCCAGCAAGGCTTTGATCTTTAAAATGCTGGAATTATCTTTAATCAGAGGAGATTTATAAGTAGTAGTTGAATTAAAGGTGGAATTACTGTCTGGCTTTGTTCGTTTAAGTTTTGTTGCTCTTCCCACTAACAAAATTTTGTCTTAAATATCTCCTGTATCCTTTGAGAGGGATTTGTAATAGGCAGTCTTCAACTTCAGAATTGGGTTAATCTTCCAGATCTTTAGTGGCAGCACTGTGAGTAAGCAAAGCACGGTGGACTTGGAGATCCTCATCAGTGAAAGAATATTGGGAACTCTGGGCATTGTTTTCCCAAGTCCATGATGAGCTACCTCAAAGAGCAGAAGGAAAGAGACAAAGTCTGGATGGAGAATTCCTTGTTTTTCATGTATGCCCCGAGGGAAAAGAAGGTTCTTTTCTTTTGAAATCCCACTTGTTCTCACACCCTTAATGATTCTCCCAATGGAGGAGGACTTGTTGGGTTTTTTTTTATTTTTTAATTGGAATAAACATGTTGAAAAGCTTAAAATAGGTTTACAATTTTTGTAGAAAATGATGCTTCCTCTACAGGTCTGATGAGCAATTTGCAACTTGTGACAGAGAGGTCCCTTCCAGGAGAGGAAAAAGAGAGGAAAAAGGGTGTGCAAAGCCCATGGACTCAGGTATCACCAGAGCCTTCATCTACAGCTGAGCTCTCTTGTGTCTTCTCTTTTTACTCAGGTCAGGTTTGTCACTTCAGGAAGGACACATTCAACCAAAAAGGACTTATTTCTATCCACAAAACCAGAAAATCAGTTTCTATGTGTATGTGTCTTTACCAGGCAGCCTTTCCCACACTAAAAACATTTGTTGGAAACATTTTGATGCACTCTGTCAAATTTTTAAACAATAACTGTTCCTAACCCCCTCTGAGAAATTTAACATAATTTCAGCAGAAATGTGAAAAATTCTCAAAATTATGGAGTGATACATACAAACAGACCCTCCCTGCCCTCTCAAAGTTTTCCCCAGATTGATACTGATGGACAGTGCCCTCTTCATTTCCCACAGAAAGATGAGTTGAACATATTTTATTGTAGTATTTACTGGCATAGTTCTCATACCAGTGAAAATCTCTGTAGTCTCTGAGTTCGAACTCAACACAGCAGAGGTTGGAAGTAATTTATTCCTCAGTTTATTGATACCACCATGACATGAAAGACCAATAATGACCAAGGGAAGCTGGCTGTGTGACTGAATAGCTGGAGGACAGTCTTCCATGAACTTCATTGCCTTTACAGATTCTTCATCACCTTCCTCCCAATCTGTCCTGAAAGCAAAAAAACAAAAAAAAATTTCTGTGTGGGATGAAGTTATACAAAGGGGAACTGCTTTAAGAAAGTTTTCGGGGAAGCCAATCAGGCTGTGAAGTAGGAGGTGTGATGTGGAGAAGGGAACACTGAGACAGGAGGTTACATTTCCCTTTCATTTGTTCTTTCCTTTTTTCAGTTTCCAAAGAAGGTGCCAGGTGTTTGTTCACTTTCCAACCCCCGAGAACCAAGCTTCGAACCTAATCCACTGAGCCCTTTGCTAACTCAGCCCTGCTGGATTTATCCTGCCTTACTTAGCACATGCTACCTGGATACTTTGACTGCTTCAGATGATAATGGCTGTAATTCTTTGTGGGGCTTTGCTGCACCACAGCAAAGAATAATAAGACCCTAAATACAGAAAGAAAAAAAAAAAGAAAAAAAAAAAAAAAGAGGAAGAAAAGAAGAAAGGAAGAAAACCCCACAACCCTCATCTGTGAATAAAGGCTTTTATAAGCAGCAATAACTGCGTGCTGCCTGAGTGTTCCTTCTGACAGTGTAACACTGGAAAAATAAGAATTCCCATTGCCCCTTTGCAAGGAAAGGTCTAGCTGAGGCACGGAGAAGAGCAGTTTAACATTTCTTGGTTTTCCTTTTATTTGTGGGTACCTGGGACTGCTGCTCTTGTAGCTGCAAAGTAGGGCAATGCAACCCACAGATGCAATTTTCACAGAGAGAGACCTGGGAAGAACACTCTTAATAGACATCCAAAGGAAAGGGAGAGCTAAAGGTCCCTTAAGGAAACACAGAGACACTTTGTGACTGAATTCTGATAAAGGTGTGAGTCACTCAAACTCCTACTTCTGTACAAGAAAAGAAGGAAAATCACTATGAGGTGCCCGTGCTTGCTGCTTTGGATGAGCAGGAATCTTTATAACTTATATAAACACACTCATTGACTCTTAATATATCTATAATATTCATAGTACAGTGTGCAGGAAGTTGGGGCTGAGAAAACAAGAACAGTACAGGAAAAGAAAGGTGAGGACAAAAGAATGACATTTTTCAGCTCACGGTTTTTGTGGGTCTGGGAAGTGGAAGAGGCTGGAAGGAACATCTTCCAACCATCAATGATGTCATGTGGCAGAGATCACTGGAGAGGACAGATTTATAGTTTTATAGTCTAGAACAAAGGTTCATGCCATGATTCAGCTCTAACTCTCATTCTGTGATCTTGTTATATATACAACATATCTCTCAACTCGTTGGCTTGAGAAAGGGGAGAAGAAAAGATTGGATATTCTATTTCTAAACTTTTGGACACAACAGGGTACTGAAGAAGATCAAAGAGCTGGAGCCCCTCTGCTCTGGAGCCAGGCTGGGAGAGCTGGGGCTGTTCAGCCTGGAGAAAAGAAGACTCCAGGGAGACCTTAGAGAACATTCCAGTATTTACAGGACGTGTACAAGAAAGATGGAGAGGGACTTTTTGCAAGGATGTGTAGTGATAGGACACAGGAAAATGGTTTTAAGCTGAAAGATGATAGATTTAGATGAGATATTAGGAAGAAATTCTACCCTGTTGAGGGTGGTAGGTCTATGGAACAGCTTGTCCAGAGTAACTGTGGCTGCATCATACCTGGAAGTGTCCAAGGCTCAGTTGGATGGAGCTTGGAGCAGGATGAACTTCAAGGTCCCTTCCAAGCCAGCCCATTTTATGATTCCATAATTCTGTGTCCATGGTCTAAAATGTATTTCAGGGCTCTAGTGCTCACTTGGGGCCTATCTGGAGACCCCATTGTGTCTCCCTTATCTGCATATTGCTTTGATAGATTTGTGTTATTGCAATGGCTCCCTCAGCTCCCTGTACATGCAAACAGCTCTTTTTCACCTGACCCTTCCATCCATTTCTTACTTCCCAGACCCTATTCATCCACCAGTCAATAACACAGAGAGGGGCTGGGTACCACCCTGTGATTACTCTGAGTCTCCTCAGTGCTCCCAGCCATGGTTTTGGTCCTTGTTAAGCAGCACCCACTCAGACAGTGTCTGCACTCTGCTCGGGGGCTCGCACAATGCAGGAGCCATTTCCAGCAGCAGGTGGGATGCAGCCACTCTGTTTTTCAGGAGGAAGAGTGTCTAAGCATATGGATGCAAGCTGTCTCCTCCCAGCTGGTCTTACAGACAGAGAAGGAGCCCTGGCCCTTTTTGTTTAGCCATGTACAGAAGGGGAGAACTCTCGCAGCGAACAATAACTTGGGGAGCAGCTGTGGGTTCTTAACGTTTAACTCATTGTCACAGTTTCTAATTAGGTGTTTACAGTTGCAGTTATGAATGCTTATAGTTGACTGTACCCCTTTTGTAAAATGAAAAGAAATGTCTCATTTTATGCAGAAAATATTCAGATGCTTTTTTTCAGATGCTTCATTATCTGTAGTTGTGTTTCTGTGGTTGTGTATCACTGCTCTCTTAAATGTATGTATTTCTCACAATCATGTTAGTCCTTAAACTCTTTGTATGCTTTTTATTGTGCTTTTATGTATCAAAATGGAATGATTGTCTATCTTTCAACCTTTTCCAGGAAACTATTTATTTTCTTTGTTTTCACACTTTCCTGTTGTCCTCCCACCCTTGTATAAACCTTCCTGTGCAACAAAGTAGTTGACATAAGTATAACTGCTATACATAATTGATGTGTTCTCTGTTCTCTGTTTAATAAATAAAGTGTCTGCCATATAGGGGGTAAGTTTTCTAGTTTTTATATTGTCTGGATGAGTGGTATTTTTAGCTTCTGTCTGGGGGGGTGGAAAATTTTGATAATTTCTGGATGAGAAATTGTTGCTCTGTAAAGTAAATTCTGATTAAATATGTATCTGATTTCTTCCCTAAAAATAAGCAATATGAATGATCCCTTAAAAACACATATCTGTTGTATGTCAAACTTTCAGAATTGTCAGACTTGATCCACTTGTTTGTTTCACAGTGGTAAACAATGCTAGTGGAAAAAAAAATAAAAGAGAGAAAGTTTTCCTGCTGTTAATGAGACAGAGGTGACTGTAAACAATAGATGCCTTATAGCTATTCTCAAACAGGAATCAAAGCTGTAATTAAATATAAAACACTGTCAATGATAGACTCTTTAATGTAACATTTCTCAGCTGCTTTTCCTCTATGAAATAGCTTCACTTAGACAAAAGCTGAGAGTGACTGAAACAAGAGAAGAAAGACTTGTGCCGAAAACTGATTTCTTGTTGCTCATGACACACCAGTCCTGTAGCTTCAGCAGGAAATATTCCTGACTAGGAGTCAGAACATAGCTAATCACAGGATGTTGGTGGCATCTGTGTGACTAGATGGTGCCATGTGAAGACAGTTTGTTCCTGGATGGACATAGGTGTCATCTCAGCCCCAGGAAAAGACAGATCCAAACAGTCTTTGCTCCCTGCTCCGTTCAGAATTTGGGCTGTCTATCCTCTGAACAGGCAAGGAATAAGAGAGGAAATAACTTGGGGAAAACTGGTGAAGAGCTGAAGCTGCTTTACCTTTACATTTTCCAGTTGTTTTATAACACAGATGTGGGTGCTGGGTGGATGGCAGCATCCTCCTGAAGCCTGAGGTCCGGAGAATGCTGCTTCATGAATACACAGAGAGGAGAACAAAGTACAGGGAGTACTGGAAGGCAGAGGAAACTCTCATGCAACTCCTGCCTGAGCTAATCAAAAGGATAGAAAAACCTCTGCACAGTCCTTGATCAGCTGTGTGATGCCTCAAGCCAGAATCCAGCCTATGAGTGTAAACAAATAGGAAGCCCTGAGCAAGTACAAGGAAGTAGACCAGAGGATTTGGTATAAAGAACCAGAGTTCTTGTGTGGTGCAGGTTAATTATGCTCTGTCATAAGTTTCCATTCATAAATCAAAAGTAAGTAAAGCTGATGCTGTAAGGACAGGTCAGAATGTAGACCATTAAGTGCAGGTATACAAACCCAGTATAAATAATTCATCAGTTTTGGGGTGGAACTGCAGGTAAATCCAAGGTACTGCTACATAAAATAGAAAAAAACATTTCACTTAAAATACAAGAGGAAATATTCAAAAGAAAAATATCTATTCTCGGTTTACTCAGAACAGCACTACCACAGGAGGGTGATGTGGCACTGGAATGTTGCCCAGAGAAGCTGTGGCTGCCCCATCCCTGGAAGTGTCCAAGGCCAGGCTGGATGGGGCTTGGAGCAACCTGGGATAGTGGAAGGTGTCCCTGCCCATGGCAGGGAGGTTGGAACCAGGTGGTCTTTAAGGTTCCTTTCAATTCAAACCATTCTGAGACTCTTTGGTACTGAACCTGACCCTGGAGAAGGTCACCCTCTTCATCAGGTACTATTTTCCAAAACAGTGGAAATAATGAGGTTTGGTTTGTTATGGTTTGAAGAGATGAGTTTGGGATTTCTGATCTCTAATAAACTGTAAACACTGAGATTTCCCCTCTCCTGAACTACACAGTGCCCCTTCTACACTGATTTTCTAATAAATATGCGTGGAGTTTATACTGCAGCTGTCTCGGGATGGAAGCACAAGAAAATATTTTTTCTCCTTTACTGAGCTAGCCTGTAACATTCCTTGGAATTGGGTGCCATGGGAAAAGTTGTTGACAATGACAAATATGTTAATAAATCATTAGGAAGAAACACATGATGAACACGTGAAAGCACAGGCACAAGCACAGCCCCAGCTAAACTTCACACTCTACAGAGCTTTGTAAGAGCTTGGGAGTATTCCTCTTCCAGGTGACAAGTGACAAATTGAGATGAAATGGCCTCAAGTTGCACCAGGGGAAGTTAAATTAGATGTTAGAATTTTTTCTTCGTGGTAAGTAAAGCTTTGGAGCAGATAGCCCAGAGAAAGGGTGGAGTCACCATCCCTAGAAGTGTTCAAAAAACATGGATATAGCATGTGAGGATATGGTTTAATGGTAATGTGGTGGTTGACAACAACTGGATTTGATGATTTTGGAGGTTTTTTCCAACCTTAATGATTTTATTGATGACTTAGGGTTGAGAAACTGCTTCAGGGCAGAGAGAACAGCACTAAGATCTCCTGTTTCTTTGCTCACTGGGGCTGAACCACTCCTAGGGACAGCAGAGCCACACTGAATGAATAAGGAGCAAAGAGCCAGACTCTGCTACAAACATGAGCCCAACATTCTGAGCCACTCTTACAACCTGTCACAAGAGGCAAGGGTAACCCAGGCTCTTTTTAGTGTGGTGAAACAACACTGAATGATAGATAAATCTAAATACACACACATAGGTTTTATTGTAGTACAATTTGGTTGCACAGGAAAACAGGTGTAAAGCTGCTTTGGTTACTTTTATCTATAGTAATATGACAATATAAAAGCATAAAAATATTACTTATGAAAATGTTTAAGAAAAAGAAGGAAAGGATAAGAGTAGAAAGATCTCACCACCTGTAGACCTTGCGACAGGTCTTGGTTGTTGTGATTTTGATGTCTGTTGGTTTAAGTGGTCACAGCCTGGCTCAAAGTGATGATTCCAGACTGGATCCATAGGGTCATGGGGGAAAGCCCAGAACCCAACATGTTTTTGTTTATATTCACTCAGGTTCAGGTGGGAATGCCCAGATACATTGGATGGGGTGGGGAGTTTCAGCTGGATGATGCAATATTGTGGATCAGGGGACACTTTGGGAACCTCTGACACCTTCTAAGACAATCCAGCTGCCTATTACAGCAGCCCAGTTGAGTCAGTTATGGCCCATTTGGCCCATCAGCAGACTGAACACCTCCAGGCTGAGTGTGATTGCCCCAGTACTTCCCCAGGAGAGTGACCACAGCTTGAGTAAGGACAAAGAGGCAGGACCCACCTTCAGGCTTTGCCTCTTTCCTTATCTCACAGCCTGAGCTGGTGGGCTGTGCTGGGGCTGTTACTTTGCACATCAGCAACTTCCTCCTGAATGTTTGAGCCATCAACATTCCAGTCTCTCTTCTGGTATATCTTGTAAGTATATTCTTCTCCTGGGATTGGACAATAGCAGCCCCTTTATCTTATCCCAAGTTCCCATCACAGTCCATGTTCCATTCGTAGGCATATTTGGGAAGGGATGGGCTGTGGTGGCTGCAGATGAACAGCTGCTTCTTTGCAGTTTGCTAGAGTGGGAAAATGTCCTCCAGTAATTTTAGCAATGTTTAAGCCATTAACAGTCTTGGTCTCTCACAGCCACCCAGCACATCAGCCGAATGGGAGTGGCTTAAGTGTAACACATAATAAAAAATTAAACCCCGAAGTAGGAAGTATGAAGCTAGGAAGAGGGGAGAAGAGGTGTTGATTGAAGTTCAGATTGAGTAAGGGGGAGAGAAGACATTTCCCTAAGTATTTCTTCAGTAATCAGAAGTTTGTGTTAATTGATAGTCAATTAAATCAGGTAAAATTCCTCATGTCAAGACTGTGGCCTGTGATGTCCTTGTCTGCTACCCACTGTTGCAACTCTAGAAAGCCATTCCTCTCCTGCCCTGGTTAAACATTCCTAGGTATTTGGTAGCTGCCACACCAGCACTGCCTGAGTGCATTCTGCTCATTAAAACCAATCAGCAGCCCTTCATAGTTACCTCTGATGCTCAATAAAATAGGACAAAGAATGATCCCACATACCCAGCTGCTGATCATCCCTCCTGCTTCACTGTTGGGGTGCTCTCTGTGACAGCTGTGGTCTGTACCAACAGGAAATCTTCCAGACAGAGCCACAGCATGGCTTGGGGGCAGCACATGGCATCCCATAGCTCATGGGACACCTCATGGAGCACCAAAATGCTTCAGGTTTGACGTCCATCCTGGCATAGTATTCCAACAAATTCTAGGAGGTTTTTCAACCTCAAAGGCTTCCGAATGCTTTTCTGTTGCACACATGAAGCATTTCTTGGTTGCATGCCAAGAAAACTCCATTCTGATGGTGAACACTTTTGACTGGAATAAAGGAGAATTCATACAGAAGATGACTGTACTGTTGGAATCACAGGGAGCCCCACACTGAGCCCCGTGGAGATCCAGAGGCAAGTGTAATTCAGTGTGAGCATTGCCAACTTTGGCTTCAAGTCCAAAGAAAAAAGAGGCTCTAGACAGGAACAGCTTCACCACCCCAGAGAATTATTTTTTTCTTTTTTCCTTATGGTATTTATGTAGTTTCCCTCATCACAACATGGGAGATGCCTCACAAGAATTTCTGTTTGTTATCTCTCAGCATTGCTCCTGCTCACAATTCAGGTAAGGAGCTGGCACTCAGAGTTTCATCTTGAACTCACGTCAAGTCAACTCTTACTTCCACTTGATCATTTTGATGGCCAGAGATTATATTAATGTCTTATTCCTTGGCATGCTATTGTCTACAGAATTTAGTATGTCTCAGTAATCTTGATGTGATGGGTGGCTCATAGTCCACTGACTTGCAGCCTCTTAAACGACGTGTAGAGTGAGCAGCTAAAAATTAAGTGCTTGGGGAATTTGTGTCCAAGACACCACAGATAACATCTCCAAGTTTATGTTATTATTGTTGCCTGCTGTGTAGTAGAGAATAGGCTGGATATTATGATATCAACTATACTCCTTTAGCCTAGTAATTTTTGGAGTTACACAGTATCTTGCCTTTAGATGCTTGTCCAAGAGGGAGCAGATTTGATTCATCTCCTGTCTCGTACCTGACAGCTCCAAGACAAAGTCTTCAATACTCTAACACACTCATAGGGCACAATTTCCTTTGTTTAGACAACTGATATGAGCTAAAATCTACTATAACAGAAGCATATAACCACAGAAAGTCTTGGGTTGGAAGGTACCTTTAAGATCACCTAATTCCAATCTTCCTGCCATGAGCAGGGATGCCACCTACTAGATCAAGTTGCCCTATCCAACCTGGCCTTGAACACTTCCTGGAGCTTGGCATCCCATAATAATGAGAGTTTTGTCCCTCAGTGTACTTCCAGACAGCTAAGTTTGGAGCTGAGTTTCACTTAGTTTTCTTGAACCTTTGATCAATAATCTACTGGGGCCATTTTAAAGTCTAGAAACTTATTTTAATTGCATCATGAAAAAATAATATTTGGCACAGTATTTTGTCTACTAAATTCCCTCCACAGAGTTATACTCAAACTTTTTTAGCTCTACAGTTCTTTTTCTTCTTAAAACTAAAGGACTGACTTGAACAACAGTCAGGGCCTTCAGATTCCTCAAGGACCCTTCAAGTCTCTGAGCTTCACAAAAGCAAATCAACTGCTTCAGCTAAGAAAAAAAAGCTTCTTCACACTCAGAGTCAACCTGGCAATATTTTCCCAGTGCACAATGGCACCGGTCACCTTCTTCCTAATTAATTGCCACCCCAGTAGACTGACACCAAATGTGTTTTGAAAAGTTCTCAACAACAACAATCTCTCCTGTGATGTGGCTTAAACATGCACATTCCGCTCTGTTTTGATTGATTGATGAACCTCAGTGCAGTGTATATAATAATGTGCTAAATGTTACATATGCCCTTAGTGGGTAATTTCAGGAAATTATTAAAATGTGCTTCTTTTAAAAGGTTTGGTAATGTGAGTCACAGAGACGCTTGGCAGACCCAATGCTGATTAGTGTGGGTGACCACAGTGTACTCGAGGCTTTGATATTTCTTGGCTTTTTCTTGGTTTCCCGGAGGCCCTTTGGACAAAGCAAGAAAGATGGCTGAGACACCCTTGGCCTTCTGGGAAACTCAGTGACATTTAAAGACTGCTGGGGCCTATTCTGTTAATATCTAAACTAATTAAAATCAAATCATAATTGTAGGAGCTTGTTCACCAGAATTCTAATCAGACTCGGAGCGGCGCACGCTGCTGCGCTGACGGCTGTCTCAGCTCTGTGAGAAGTGTTTTACCACACAGCCAATTGTTCTCAGTGGTTTGTCTGGATCTTACAACCAGCTCCTTCAATAAGAAATGTCACTTCGAATGCAGGGTAAAGACTCCCTTCAACATTCCCTCTTTCCATGTACACTGAGCACATTTTGCTGCATCATGTAATGGGGTATTTATCGGGGTGTGGCAGGCTTGTATGAACCCACTGTGTTTTTATTAGGACTGAGTGTGATACCTTGCACTGAACTTCCACCTTGCACAGCCTCAGAGCAGCCTGCAGCTTCCTTGTGAGGGGTGGCAGAGGGACAGGCACCTGTCTCTCCTCTCTGGTGACCAGTGACAGGACTCAGGGGTACAGCATAAAGTTGTTTCAGGAGTGGTTTAGGTTGGATATCAGGGAAAGGTTCCTACCCTGGAGGGCTTTGGGGCACTGAACAGGCTCCTCAGGGAATAGGCATGATCCTGAGGCTGCCAGAGCTCCAGGAGTGTTTGGACAACACTCCCAGGGATGCACAGGGTGGGATTGTTGAGGTGTCTGTGCAGAGCCAGGAGTTGGACACGATGATCCTGGTGGGTCCCTTCCAGCTCAGGATATTCTGTGATTCTGTGACACAAATGGGAGAAGCTCATGGACAGTATGTCAGGGCATCCCAAAACAGTATTGTAAATGACAGGGTCATAGGCTGAGCTGAATTAGAGCTGTGCCTGATGAAGTACCTGCAGCTGCTGAAGTGAATGTCTGTCAACTCAGCTCTGGCAGGTCTTATTTTTAACATCTGTGTGTTCAGTGTCACCGTGTGCAGTGAAATACCTGTGTCAGATCAATAAGACACTCTCACTGCTGAGGAAAACAGCATGAGAATATAGCATGTATTAAGGCATATAGGAAAGGCTTATTAATATTTAGCAAAACTAATCTGTTTCTCACTAGCCAAAACATGCACATCCAGCCCTTTTGGGAAGACAGCTTTGAAGATTCCCTAAGTTGAAATGAGGTTTTCTGCTCTGTATGTAACCATTCATATTCTCTGTGGGCTAAATCTTATTCCATAATTTTGAAGTCAACCTTTGAGATTTGGGAGATCATTAGAGGGTTTGTGTATGTTTTCTTCATTCTGTTTTTCCAGATAGACCAAATGTAGTCACTTTATAGATGGGAATGTGATTTAAATAATATGACTTTGCTAACATTACATTTTGAATTTATCTTTATTAAGGCTGCATTTTAATTTCATTCCATGTATCCTCATTAAGCAACTGTTTGCTCCCTCAGGCATTTTTTCAAGCTAACTTTTAATCTACCTATTGGCACTCAAAGCTGTAAAAGTTAAAACACATTTGAATTTTTATTTGGAAATCTGTTAGATTTTTTTCCCCTTTATAGAACCGCAGGCATTTTGCTTTTGCTGGAGATGGTCTGTTTTCCCTATATAATCTGATAAATATTAAATTAAATAACACATATTCATATCAGTGTGTTGTATGCAAAGCCCCGTTCATCAGAACATTACAGATGAACTGTAATAGCACTTTATTTTACACCACTGTGGCAGGAAGCCTCTCTGAAATCCTGTCACTGTAGCACTCAGATGCTGGATTGCCATTGAAATTAGCAGTGAGTGGGCCTAAAGGACTCACATTTTCCTCATTCCTATTGATTTTGACTTCTGAGCCATGCACACACTGCTTTAAGCTGACAGGTGATGGAAGAAAGTTCAGTGAATGTGGAAGTCACTGATGGGGAGCTGCTCTACATAATGCCACATAATGTGATTTCTCTGGACATACAACCACAGCAACATTGCAGCACATATAAAAATTCCTTTTTCTATTATGGTACCCTCAAAGAATAAATTTCTCTTCTGTTATACACAATACCTGTAAACTTTAGATCCCACCCCTCTCCTCATCCTTCCCTTCCTCCTCCACTGCCTGCACTTCTCCCCCTACAATCCAGCTGAATTCACCGTGTATTTACCTAGAGAAACAAAATTTTTGGTCCTTGGTTTGATATCATCCTTCATTCCCAGAGCTTACACAGCCTATAGTTACTGACTGCTCTCAAACTAAGTTATTGTTTAGAAATATTCCTCTAGCTCAGCATCTTGTTTTGAAAAGCTGGGTGCTACCTTCAGCAAAAAAATAAATAAACCCTCTAAAGTAGGTCAGGAATCAGAACCAAAAAGGCTGCTCAAGGCAGGCTCAGATCTGTAGGTATTTGCAATTTTTACTCACTGGTTGTTCAAAACATAACTAAAGCTCCTGAGCATACAGCACAAACAATAGCAAGCAAAAATGGTTTGTATTGTAGGCATCTGCATCTGTCTTAATTATTACCTGCCTGGAGACATATTAATACAAATGTGTAGAACTGTAACTAGAAATAAATAGATACAAATGACATAAACAGAACTAGATTTTTTTTTTCTCCTTGTGGTGCTTATTGGTTTAAGTTTTAATTTCATACACCCTTTCAATGATGACTGGATTTTCTTGTAAGCAACATTCAGAGTTTGCTGCTGCAAATGATTCTTCTGACTAAAAATAATTCTGCTGAGAGCAGTGAGATCACCTGTGCTTTTGTGGACTCTGTGCTGAGAACACTGCAGGCACTGAGCAGGAGGAAGAGCAGAGAAGGAAAATTTTCAGATAAGGAAAATGCCTGTGTTGGGGCTAGTCCAAATGGCCCTTTTAATCTACTGCAGTATTTTTTACAGCAAATGCTGCTTCTCCATCACTGGATGTTTCCAACATTGGTAACTCAGACTCATAATAAGCCAATCTCAACAGTAAAAATAGTCAAAGTACTGTTGGTTGGAAGTCACTAGAGGAAGATGCAGCAAGGGAGATCCCTTTGCAAACAGATCTCTCCTTGGGCTAGGCAGGGCTGTGTTTCCTCAGAACCCATCCCAGATTCCATTTCTTAATTTGTTGAGTGTACACAAATCACAGATGTGGAAAAGGAGAAAAACACAGTACCACAAAGGTCTCTTCTAACCATGGGCTTTTCTTCTCAGAAATTGGGGCAGATGCTCGTGACTAACTTCTCCTCAATGTCTGATCTTGATTAAAAATCCAAGTCATGCCATGAAAAAGGGATCCTAACTTAAGAATAAATTCTCAAAAACACAGGGCTGCTTTTATAAGTGGAAAATAATTTTCACACTTAATGTTTCTTCCTTCTTTCTTTCCTTCCTTCCAGAAACACAACATTTAATAACACTGTCCTGATTTATACCATGTAAGCACTCAGCCCTGGTTCTTCTTAACGTCCATATGGGTTTCTTACACAAAAATGGCTGAGGAACTTCAGTCCCTTCTGCTGTGTTTTTGCTTTTAGCACATGAAACATTAATTTTTATTCAGACCTGGTGCACTAGATGATCCCATTGATTACTCATCAGTATTCTCTGCACTTCACTGACTTTGCTTCTGCTCTCAGAGGTCTTGGTCATTTTATCTTACCAAAAAGCTGGGGAAAGTCATCTCCTTCCTGCTGTAGGCATTTGAGGGTGTTTGTTGAACAAGTGTAACACATTGGCAGCTGAGCCAGTGCTGGGGTGGGCTGGCACTGCTGGTTGGTCATTTCCTGAAATTGGGAGGTTTGCAAATCCACCAGCTTGGTGTTCCTGGACAGCTACCAGGTAAGTCTCTAAATGTGCTGCTAATTGCATAAAAGACTAGCAGGATCAGGAATATGTGATATCCCTGCATGAAGTCCAATATGAAAAACTGTAATTTGGGTGTTAGCAGAAGGTTATATTAGGAACTCAGCAGTGAGAAACTCTTTTGCAAAAAAAAAAAAA
>VZTZ01005657.1:0-56798 GCA_013400955.1 Drymodes brunneopygia | reverse complement strand
AAAAAAAAAAAAAAACACCCTAAAAAACCCCCCAGAAAACCAGTTGAAAAATTGCTTCTAGCACTATATTTTCAATTCTACTATTTTGGGGGAAGACTTAGAACAAACTTATAACATTTTACAGAAAACTTACTCAAACTTACTCAAAAGTGATGCAGTTTCTACCATGTTGAATAATGTCATTGCTTTATGTGGCAAACGTGCTTGTATCCCACACAAATTTAGCACCACTATAGTTTTTCCAATCACATACATTTACTTATAGCAGAAATGTTGAATCAGAGTATAGAAGTAGGCTACAAAGCTCAAATTATCCATTTGGAGCATCCTTGTTGATATTTTAAGTTTCATGCTGTAAATACTTTTTTAGTATCTCATATTACAGTGGAGTTGTGAGAAGTGCAGTCAGTATTACCAAAAGGTCTTATAGATTTAATGCAGTTTCACAGATTTGACTTGCTCAGAAAGAAAAAGAAAATAGTGTTTGCAAAAATAGTGACACGTTCCTAAGTCATCATCTCCAAAAGGAAACTTTCAGATCTTTCACTTGGAATGACTGTAAAAAAATGCTAATAAAAAGTTTTAGCTTTTAAATTTTTAAAATTTTGATACGGTAATGTTGTAATTTGGAGGGTGACAATGGTGTTAACTTGGTCAAGGACGTATCAGTCACACAGAAATTAAAACACCTGAGCTAAAAAGTGCTAAATATTCCAAACAAAACTAAATTAAGAGAGGTTGTGGACTCCCCATCCCTGGAAGTGTTCAAGACCAGGTCAGATGGGACTTGGAGTAACCAAGTCTAGTGAAAAGCTGTCCCTACACATGGCAGGGGTCTGGAACTGGATGAGGTTTAAGATCCCCTCAACCCAAACCATTCTGTGATTCTATGATCAAGGCACAACATGAAAACTTCTTTGTACCTACTGTCAGCAAAGACCCAGCTGGCACCACATGAAACCACAGGAACACACTGCTGACTCTTCTCCCCTACTGCCAAATCTGCTTGACCACATGGAAAAGAACAATGTGAGTGAAGGAGTCAGCAGGTTGGGCAAAGAAAGATTTTGTTCTAACCTCCCACTGACACTGAGTTTCACAGGTAACTAGCAGGACTGGCCTAAGGCCAAAAATAAACTTTTCATTTGGCTCTCTCAGCAATGGAGATTTGACTCCTCCAACACAGAACTTCAGCAAACTTTCCCTGAAGCAAATGGAATTTCATTCAGATCAGGACTGGTAAAAGCAATTCTAGATGTTGGGTGGGTTAACTGGGGTCCCTCATGTTGGTTTTCACTCCTTAGTCCTATCAGCAGCTTAAGAGTAATTTGGCCATATATCAGAATATTTTTTAAAATGTCTAGATGTATTTAATGTCTACTTTATGCACTATGAGGGAAAATAAATAAAATTCCACTTCTATTTCTTCTCTGAAGATTTTTCTGGAACCACATGAATAAACCTGCTGGTGCACATGTCTAGGTGCTTTCTTTAATCAAAGCATAGACCAAAGGAATCTTCTTTAAAGAGTCCCATAACTGGTCTTGATTATATAGTTAAAAAAAATAAAAATAGAATAATCTTTAATTCAAACTGTGTCTCTACAAATCTGAGGGCATTTCACATCCGAATGACAACAGTTAGCTTCAGGATGTAAAGCTTTTCCTCTACCAGAAAACTCGGTGCCAGAAAACAGAGAAAAAAAAATATAAAACAAACCACAAAATTCTGAAAAATGCAAACCAAAATTGTCATTTTAGTTTTCATGCAGAAAATGTCATTTCCTCCTACACTGGTTCCCTCCTATCTCTAGATTTTTATACTCAATACTATAACTCCTAGCTCTTCTTTTGCATTCTGTGACATTAAGTAAAACAGTGTTTGTGGAATCTTCTTTTCTAATTTCACTTTATCTTAAACGTGACTCTCAATAAAATAAACCCCCCAAAAACTGATTAGCTATTCTAAACCCATTTGATCATGCTCCAAAGCCCATGTGAAGCATAAAGAATAATTTTCAAGTTTTATATTTTAAAAACAATTGAATATTTCTAATCCTAGGTGTCCCTATCCCATGTGTTGGTTGCAGAATGAAGTAAATAACCTTCTTCTGTATTTGCATTTTAATTTTCTTTCAACATTTTTCAATATAGATTTTCATACAGAGAACACTTCTCTTTCTTTATAAACAGATGCCACTCTAGCTGTCATTTCAAAGACGTGTGACTGAATTTCTGAAAGTCTAAGAGACATGTTAAAAGTGACATGAAGTAAATGAAATGATTTGACTATTGTTTCAAGTGTTCTTTTTTTAAATTTAAATGCAAAAAAAAGAAAAAGCCCTGAAGATATTATTCAGTAATCCTAGCGACAGTATTTCTATAACGCTTTAAATCTCCAAAGTTCCTATGTAGACAGTAATTAATTTAAATAATACCCACGACTTTTAGATGCTAATATTCACCTTGCAAAATAAATTGATTTGTTTGTGTGTGGGTGTTCTTGAGGGCTGCACAGGCACAGACTCTACAGTCATTTGTCAGTCTCTAATAAGAAACAGAAGTGACATCTGTCATGCATTCCAGTAAACACATTAAGCAAACACAATAGGACCCCAAAATGTTTACTCAAGTACTCTAATTAATTGTGACTTGCTGGAACAGAGTTTTCTATGAATTAAACACAAAGATCCATGCTCTCTCCTCCCCCTTGCTGTAGCTTTTTGTGCAGTGGGAAAAGATTTAAACTAAACACTTCCCTTCTGGCTCTGCCAAGGTGCATTTTTTCCTCGTAGACTTGACTTGCAGTAGAAGTTGATGTGAGAGTTTGTCATGGCTGTTTTGACAGTCCGGTCATCCTAATCCAGGGATCTGGTCCCTGTGGTTTGTCAATTATCCTACTAACCCTACAGCGAGAGGAACACTCAAGGCACTGAACTGTCATCCAATAACCAAGAAACAATGTCAGCAGCCAGTGAGCAGGGATTGCGAGAGATGGGGATGATTTTGACAACAGAGAAGTGTGGATCATTTCAGCATTTATTTTATTTATAGGCATTCGTAACAAATTAATTACATCTCACTGCGAGGCTTCACTAAAAGTTGCTGGATCCAGAGCTGCCTGCACACACGGGGTGATGAGCAGAACTGAGAGCAGGGATTGCAGCACGGCAGATCCAGGCGTGGAGCTTCGATTCCCAGTTTTGTTCACTCCCCTCCTGTGACCTTGAGCTTGTTACTTGCCTTGGATATGTTTCAATATCCCCCCGGATAAACTGAGGATAAAAGCATGCACTCTTAAGAGCAGGCAGAGCCTTAATCAATTAATTCCTGTAAAGGACATTAAGATCATTTAGCAAAAGGTAGAATTAAAGTGCAAATTATGCTAAGGTCCTACTGGAATGAAAGGCAAGTGTGTTTAAAAGGGGATTTAGATGCAGAAGGTTAGACAGCAAGGAAAATCTAGGTGGAGGATCACAAGAGGCTTGATTCTGATCCAGTGTGTAACAGGATAATTTGGCTTAACTCCCCACTTAACACTAACAAAGCAGGCTCTGCCCTGGCTTCTCACTTGGTGTAAAGTTACACTGATCTATGATTGCACTGATCCAACCAAATCAGAGTCCAAATTTTTGGCTCTGCAAGTCCTCATAATTGGACTTAGAATCTCAATTATTTTATTCTTTCAGACTATTTCTTCCTCTTGTTTCTCAATCACACGGTTACACAAATCATGTTCAAGTGAGAAAATATGCCGGAAAAAATGAAGCAACAGAGACAAGCGAAACCTCTGGAGTCATCCTGTTTCCAAGGAAGCCACAGGCACAACCAACAGGACTGGATGATAGAATGGGTAGCAATGATGGCCTGCTACACCTTTAGTTCTGAGTTTAGATGTCGTACAGCCTCAGCAGCAATGGTTTCAAATTTTCTACCAACTGAAAGTTCTGCAGAAAAGCACAGGGTAGGGGATGGGTGAATTTCTTTGGTGTCCAACCTGCCCTTGAACACTTCTAGGGATGGGGCAGCCACAACTTCTCTGCACAACCTGTGCCTGGGCCTCATCACCCTCACAGGGAAGAATTTCTTCATCCTTTCTAATCTCTACCTGCCTTCAGTCAGTTTAAAGTCATTCTCCCTTGCTCTATCACTGCCCTTGTGAAAGGTCCCTCTCCAGCCAACACAGTATTGGGGTGAACTCTGACAAAACACAGCTGATATGAAATTTAATAATTTAAGAGATTGTTTTAAGACTGTTTCTGGTAGACTGAACAATGTACATCTCTGGTTTGTGGTGTCTGGGAAGATTTATTCTTGACTCTGGTATAGAAGTGGAAAGAAGAAATTTTATAGCAAACTTCTGTAGAAAAAATTCTTCCAGTTGTAGATGTTGTTTCAAAACCATGTGTGCAACCATTAGAACAACTAAACGAAGATCATACTGTTCATGAAATAATTTTGTCTCCTACATATGCCTTGCTGAGTAAATATTCACATCCACTGCTGATAATTAGGGAAGTCTGGGTAAACAGAGATGCCTCAAAATGTCTGTTTAAAATCATCACCTTCATTTTCAGCTATGTTGGTGGGGAATTAAAATCCAGGATTTGTCATGATCATGTCTGATATTACTCTCTAACTATTTCCATTGCAGAATTGTCAGCAAATCTGGAAAGCAGCTGGAAGCCAGTCCAGGAAAATATTATATTTAGCAATGTGTTGCTATGTGGATGTCACCTCATTGTGCAAAATTTAGACCATCTTCTTCCTGAAATCCTTGAAAATATTTGCCCTATATAGAAAAAAATAAAAAACAAATCCCTAAAACTTTGGAATAGCTTAAATGAGAAACAGCTGATCCAACTGACACCAGCTGAAGCTGATTGCCATTCTCTATAGCATTCAGGTAGCTCAGGGTAACTTTTTAGATGCAAAAATGTTATCTTGTCTAAAACATCAAAAAAATGTGTGCTGGGTGTGAATATTTGCAAAGATTAAGACAAAAGACATAGTCTGATGCGGAAGCACACACTGAGTGAGGAAACAGCACTCAACTCCCAAAAGCCAAAATCATAAATGAGTCAACATCTCTTCTTAAATGAAGTCCACTAAACTTCTTTTTTTCCCATGCCCCTCACCATTTTACGGTTTGAGTATGATCCCTGCTGTTGTTGAAATGTCAGTCAAGAAAACCTTTTTTGTGGGGGTTTATGTACTTGCCTTCAATTCCATAGATACTTCACATCCTGATGGAGTCACATTGATGAAACCCCCATGGAAAAAAAAATGCAACAGAATCCCCATAGATGTCACACCCAAGTGCCCAGACAAGAGGATAAGATTATTTTACACCAGCAACTTTGGGAGTAGCAATACCACAGAATCATGGAAAAACCCTCTAAGATCATTGATTCCAACAGTTCCTCTGGCACCACCAAGACCGCCACTAAACCATGTCCCCAGGTGCCACATCTACAGAGATTGTAAAGGTCTCCAGGGGTGGTGACTCCATCACTGGCCTGGGCAGCCTATTCTGAAGCTTGACAACATCTTCCCTGAAGAAATTTTTCCTAATATCCGATCTAAACCTTCCCTGGCATAACTTGAGGCCATTTCCTATGATCCTGTCACTTGCTCCTTGGGAGCAGAGCCCAATCCCACCTGGCTGCTCCCTCCTGTCAGGGAGTTGTGCAGAGCCAGAAGGTTCCCCTGAGCCTCCTTTTCTCCAGGCTGAGCCCCTTTCCCAGCTCCCTCAGCTGCTCCTCATCAGATTTGTGCTCCAGACCCTTCCCCATCTTCATTGCCCTTCTCAGGCTTCAGGCCAGAGTCTCCATTCCACCCTCAGCAGGAAGGACACACATTTTTCAGGGATGTTGTTTTGTTTTTTTTTTTTTTTAAGATGGGCATGCTGATAATATGAACCTGTCTGGAAATATTCAGATGTGGTAGGACCTGTGCCTGGGAGGTGGATTTTTCAGTTTCTGTTAGTGAGGTGGTTGAGGGAATAAAGTAAACACAGCCCATCCCCACATGGATGAGTCTAACTCCAGCACCTCAGAAGGCTTATTCCATAAAGAGTGGATACTTTAAAACAATTTGTGGTAAAGTTGGATTATCAATGAGAAACTTTAAACCTCTAAGACTGCTACTTGACAATTTGTCACTCAACTTCAGCAAAACTATAGGGGAAAAGCACAATGAATTAATGAATAGCAACAAATCCCCATGACAACATGTTACTTCATTAAAATTTTATCAGCATTCTTCCTGGGGAAAGCATGCCTTCTGTTCTATGCTGAGCTTCTTCTACAGTGTTTTACAGACAATTCACAGCATTCTGGCGCTTCAAAATTAGCTCCTGTGGAGAGTGAGCTACACACAGACTCTAGATTGTGTCACACAGCGATCTCCTGGGTGCCATGATGAAGTTTTGCTACATTTTTTCTGTGTATCTTATGCCTTAAACATTAATCAAGCATTTCCCAATTGCTTTCTTTGAGAATAGGTTAATTAGCTGCAAATGCATCTCCGTGTTAATTTTCAGCAAATGCATTAAACTGCGTTTCATAAATATTTTCCTAGCAAGCAAAGGAAAGCTTTGAAAGGAAAATGTTTTCATTGCTTTTGCTGGGGCTCTATCTCATGATTTTTTTTTTTTCTTCTTTCCTTTACTTTTTATGGTGTGGAGATCCATAAAACATATCCATTGGTGTTCAGTGTATTCCTCAGTGTGGATGTAAGTAAAAAAATAGAACAATAATAAAAGTGGTTGCTAGATACTGTAAGCTTGCCAATATAATCTTAGGATTTGTTAAAAAGATTCTCTGCACAGAAACACTGAATTTATTTGCTTGGAAATTCAAATTATTTTAAAGAGGAAAAAAGCCACATATAGATCATGAGAAAAAGGCTGAAATTGCTCTTACAAATAAATAATGTCTTGTATGGATATCAGTAACATGATCTGGTTGTATTAATAATATTTCCTTCAGACTATGGCAACCCGCTTACTTACTGCATGTATTTGGCTCTAAAAGCATCTTGCAAGAAAATACTACTTCCCAAAAAATTTACAAGCCAAACAGATTTTGGATGCAAAGGCTGCAGGGAAGGAAATTCATCCCTAGTTTTTCACCCATGAACTAAGGTGTTTGACACAGGGATTTGGGTGTTCAAGTGAGCAGCTGAACAATCAGGCAGGAGGAGGCAGAATTAAGTATCCACATTACAATAGAAGGCTCTGAGCCAGATGAAAAATATTAAAAATTATGTTTCTCTCTTATCAGATAGTTGTTTTCTACAACCAATAAACATTGCAAAAGGATGACACCAAATCTTCCTACCTCCAGTCAAATGCCTGAACTGCAAATTCTCTCCTTTTGGCTGCATGAATCTTGCCAGCCTTGGGCAGTGGTGCTGGAGCAAAAATTTAGAGAGCTGTCTGTGGAATATTATAGAAATGAGAACATTCTGTTTGGATGTGGAAAGTGCTGTCATAACCACCCCACACCTCTAGAAAAGCCTGCAAACCAGGTCATCTGCCTTCCACATGGGTGATCTAATCACTGGGCTCTTATGTCTGTTTATTTTGACTCTGTATTTTTTTAATTATTTGAATTCATTGCAATCTTAGTAGCAGGCTTGATTCCAAGGAAGCTCAACAATGCAAATCCCTGAAGTGACTGGGTAGAATTAATTTAGAATATTTTCAGCTTAAACCTGCATCTTTTTTGGAAAATGAGACTACGTGGGCATGACCAGTTTGGCAACACCAAGGCATTTCCCACAGAAACATCTCATTACATAATGAAGATTATTATGGGAAACAAATAAATATAAATATAAATGCCAGTGACACCTTTCCTTAGGTTGCACCATTGAGGTAAGGCCTGAAAGGCACCTAAATGGCACATAAAATTCCATGACATGCTCCAGATAACAAAAGAAAACTTGTAATAAATGTCACAAGGGGTAGTAGACGTTTGCATCTCAATGTGAAATGTCAGTGCTAATTAGGAAAGTCTTTCCACCAATTGCCCAAATTTTTATTTTTTTTTCAATTTTAATTTTTTTCCCCCAACTACCTGATATTCAGGTAAACCAACACATTTATACAGTGTTCATCTTCCTGTAGAGAGTATTTAGCAGAAGAAATATAGTGAAGGCCTTCTTCTTTCAGAGGGAAGAGCTGGGTGTCATTGAGCTCTGGGAAAGCTTCTGTAGAAGTCTGTTACATGATCTTGTTAGGAAAAACGTTGAAAGAACTATTGAAGCAGTAAATTAAGGAAACTGAGGTATGTCTTCTCTGAAATATTTTTTTAAAAAATAGCTTAAGTAGGGTTTTCCCAGCCAAATTTCTGGGTTTTTAAAAATTTTTTGTTTATTACATTTCATGAGCTGTCACCCCATGACTCATTTTAAATTAATGAATCCAGGCCCAGCACATTACAGACCCATTTATAAATCTTCTAATCCTAACAAATAAAACACAGGACCACACCAGACTTCTGCCAAAAGAGACCTCCTTTTCCCTTTCCTGCAATTCTATTTCTTTTTCAGCTTCTCTCATTTCCCTTTTCACTCAAGAAAATCTGGGAATTGGACACTTTAGGGTGGCTGGTAGTATTCAATTTTGTATACTATCATGAGGAAGTCCAAGGCCAATCTCTATTTGTTACTTCCTGGACTGGTTTACAGGGAGTCCCACCTTTATTGCCACAGTTGGGTAAAGACTCAAGTCTCTCCTCATTATATTTTTTAGCAGCTGTAGGCAGGCTGATGATCATCTGCAGATGTTCTTTCTGCATCAGTTCTCAAACAACTTGACCTTAAGAGAATGTTTATCAAAACCTCTTTATTTCATCAGTAGGTTCCATTCTTTTCAGTTTCAGCAATCCCCATACAGACACATTTTCCTTTTGCTGTATTATTTCCATCAAGTCTAGGAATGTAAAAACAGCTACTGCTACTATAGGGCAGCAATTTTCAGAAACAGATAATGCCAGGCTGCAGCCAGCAGGAAATCAAACATGCTGTCCTAAATGCACTTGCTGCCATACATGGATTTAATGATATTTCAGGGTTCAGCAGGCTGTGAGCATTGGAGATCTGTGGTGAGCAGGTTTCTGTGGCATGCAGCAGGGTCAGGAGTGGGAGCTGTGGCACTCAGAGGCACACCTCAGTGGGAGGCAGGAGATGTCAGGCTGCAAGTTCCCTTGTTACCTTGCTGTCTTGCAGACCACAGAAAACAGGACAAGGGAACTGGCAGCCACTCTCCCATTGAAAGGAAGGATCTCCTGAAGCTGGTTTTTTTGGCAGAAACATCTTCAAGAAAACATCTTGTGGAAAGAGTTTAGGCATGGACATGACCTCTGCAAGACTGTCAGACCCCTAAATGCAACATATTTTTCTAGACATTGCAATCTTCGACCCAAACCCATGTTTGTGTGAAATATCTGTGTTTGTCCAGACAATAGAACTAAATCATCAATCAGAAATTACAGCTACAGTTACCCATAACCAAAGCCAAACAGACCATGTGTTACCCTTGGAGAAAGCAGAGGGAAAGCTCTTTCCTTTCTTCTCCTTTCTTTTTCCACTTTTGAAGACATCAGTAACTTGTGAATTAAAAAGTAAGGGGAGGTGGCTTTGAGCAGGATTCAGATAAAGCCATCATGGGGAGCATGTGGTGCTATTTAAGTTCCTTCTGAGCTCTGCCTGTCTGTCTCTGTCCTGTAGCTTTTGTGAGGCAGCTTTTGTTCTAGGAGAGTCATGCCAGTCAATCCTGGCAGGTGGTCTTTTTAGTTCCAGGTGTTGACAACAGGTATTTGCTTTGGTCTCCTACATCCTGGATCACAAAGGGAGGTGGTGAATTCAGCATCTGTTGGCAGAAAGATGATAGATGACATTTTCTGGTTCAACATTCTTCATCTCCAATAGTTGTTATTCCAGTTCATGTGCTTCTTGGTAAGGAGTAATTGCAGATTAAAGTCTTGGAAATTCATTGTCCTATGCACTGGTGGTCTGTCCACCAACACCTATACTTCAAAGAAACACTGTGTTCCCTGGTTCTTTGTGTTTTGTTATAGGGAAGCTTTTCATTCAGCCTCTTTTAATTTATCCCTGAGTTTTAATGAATTGCACTCTATTTTCATCTTAGCCATTTTTATAGAAATCTGATGGTGAATTAGAAACAGCTGCATCCCTCGCAGACATTTCCTAAAAACTACAAGATGCTTAGAAGGAATCTGCTTGCTAGTGTCTAGGAAAGGACCACTGGGGATAGATATATATTTGTGTACCTTTATTAAATTCAATTAATTATCTGAGAGCACGAAATATCTCACTACTTTTTTTTTTATTTTTTTATTTTCCTGTTTGCCTTTCATATGCTATGTCATGTGTGCCATATTGATTCCAATGGAGTAGGGTAGTTCATCTGGAAAGGACCTGAAATAATAATTCAGTCCAACAAATGAGCTGAGCTTCAAAACAGGCTTGAACCCATCAAGGCAGACCTGGGTGATTTCCCCTCATAACTTCTTTAGTAAAATTACCTGTTTGGGCCCTTTCCCCTGAAGGTTGTGTTACAGCTCAGCCTCGCTGATCTATGGACTTTGATGAAAAGATCTGGACCATATTCAAGTTGCAAGTGATATTTCTGTCTACAGGACCTCTCCAACTTCTTTTGGTTTCTCACTCTCCAGGTGCTCCACATCACAGAATCACAGAACCAGAGGATGGGTCAGGTTGGAAGGGACCACAGTGGCTCATCTGGTCCCATCTTCTTTCTAGAGCAGGGCCATCCCAGAGCACAGGGCATAGGATTGCATCCAGGGTTCTGGAATATCCCCAGTGAGGGAGACTCCACACCCTCTCTGGACAATCTGTTCAGTGTCTGGTCACTGTAAAGGGAAGTTTTTCCTCATGTTCAGGTGGAATTTTCTGTCTATCAGTTCCTGCCTGTTCCTCTGGTGCCATTGCTGGGCCCCACAGAGCAGAGCCTGGTCCATCCTCCAACACCCTTCTAGTAGATATTTCTATATTTGTAAGGTGTGGCATTGCCTCACAGGTTTTATCTCAGTGCCTTTTAGCCAAACTTTATCAAGAATTTTGCAGTCTTTAAGCACTAGCCCAAATAACACTTTTTTTTTTGGTCTTTTTCTTTCTTAAAATCTGGTTAACATTCCTGTATCGACTATCCAGAGAGGGGAAGAACTCATTGAAATGGTGGCAAACACACTGAAAGGCTTTCTCTAAAATGGAAAACTGTTTTGACTTTTTGCATTTTATTCTCAAAGAGAGGTCTTTTATCGACGCCAGCTCAGCACCTTGGAGAGAAAAAAGATATCTTGAAAAAGGCTTTTAAACCCTGAGGTTGGCTGAAGGTTTTTTTTTCCTTTTCCCTAGACTTTGTAAACATTTTTCTCTGTAAAAGTAATGCACATAATTGTGGGTTCTTCCATCTTTTTATAAGCAATATGGTCTAAGTATCATGAATCTCAAAAAAAAAATGCTTTTGTTTTTGCTCTTTTTTCTTTCTTTTCCCCTGTTTTTGGATGGAAGTTACCCAGTAAGGGAATAAATGCAGAACACAAAGATGTCATTTTCTTTCTTAAACAAGGTCAGTATCCTGACAATAAGGGCACTTTAAAAGCTTTCTATTGTGCATGTGTTCATAGGGGAGAAGGAGCTGATCAATGTCCTTTAAGGTTTGCAGGTTTCTTTTTAGGACTTTTGCTTGGGTTCATTTTTCTCTTCTTTTTTTTTTTTTCTCTGCTAAAAGTGAACTAAATATTTTATTTTCTAAGGAGGAAATAAAACATCAGTTACACTGTCATATTTTAGTAAGCAAAATGAATGTGGTTGGGGTCTGAATGCAGGTTTTTGTCTTCTGCATTTAATAGTTAAGGAATAACTCAGCAATTTTATATGAAAAATATTTGGTTATTTGCTTTGCAGACACAGATTGGCTCCAACTCCTGCAAACCTCGAGGCAGGGCTGCAGTTTTATTAAAATACTACTCAGAGAGGCCATATCATGAGAACTATCTTCAGCAGCCAGTGTAGAATTCCTCTTGGTAAACAAGAAACAGTAAAATACTCTTGATTTTGTCAGTGATGGTCTCACAACATGAAATTCATCTCTCCTAACTTGGCCTCTAGTTCCATGCTAGTCCACCATCCTCAGTTCCCATAGGGGTCAATGAAATTATTCCTACTTCAGAATTTATTTCCTACTTTTTCTGCTTCTAGTCACAGCCTCAAAGTGCTTTTGATTTGTGCTGTACTGTTGGTACCTGGTTATTTCAGCAGGAGTGGGGACAAACAGAATCATAGAATGGTCTGGGTTGGAAGGGACCTTGAAGATCTTGTTCCAACCCCCTGCCATGGACAGGGACACCTTGCAGGTTGTTCAGAGCCCTGAGCAGCCTCTGATACACAGACTGGTAGATAGTTATCACTCTATCATGATATTTAACTGACCTAAGAAGTATTTTATAGTACTGATTGCATAAATGCTATTGTTTAATGGACCCCTTGTGCTTGGGAGCGAGCACGTTGCCAATATCAAGATATGCTGAACTGATTCAAAAGGTAAAGCTTGAAAAAATAATATCACCAATGCACAGGGAATAATAATGCTGCAGATATTAGTGTGATTTAACTTTGCTTAGAAAAGTGAAGCTTCTTGCATTGTTGAGATACACAGAATTATGAGGTAATTTATTGGAAATTTTTGGAAGTGCCACACTTCCAGTTGCTTCTAAATAAACTTTTTTTCAATTAATGCTGCTTGAAAACCCTGCAGCCCAGCAAAATGTCTGGAGCAAAAACAATATCAGTGTCTGTATCTGGTCTGGGTCTTATTCAGCCAGTCATCCATGCTCAAGCTTTCAGCAAAGGCTGAAGTCCTCCATGGAAGTGGTTGGAACTGCCTGGGTGTTTAAAGTGAAGAATGTTCCTCAGAGCTTAAAATCAATCTCAAAATCTCTTTAAGAGGCTTAAGACACCTCAGCCCTGCTGATCCACAGCCAGGTACAGGTGGAATCCATGACCCCAGTGCAGTGGCACAGGGGGCAATGCAAGGGTGGAACTGCACTTCTCCTGCTCCCGTCTCTTTAAGGTAGTTATAACAGTACTTTAACATAATTTTGATGCTGATTTCATTACAGTGTTTAAAGGGAGATCAGTGTAAATGTATGATATCAGCTACCTCATATAAAAGGCTTTTATATAAGCAGGTGGTTTTGGACCTTGCCTCCAGCTATACCTTTTGATCATTTAGAAGGCTACTGATGTACCCCAGGCAACTTACGTAAAACAGTTATTTGTACTCATTTAATGCTATACCTTTAAACACCCCTTTAATCTATTTGCAGCTGTAAAAGGCTCACAGTATGGAAATGCTTTAAAGGAGTCGGCTTAACTTCCACAATTAGGCTGAATTTTATTTTTCTGGATGGAAATCTTGCCCTCTTTCATCACTTAGTGCAATCATGTACATATCCAAACACACATTCAGAACTTACCTGTTCTGAAAAAACCTCTGAGCAGAAGTTCCTGTATCAGAAGTGGATGGCAAAGAACTGGCTGAGCAGGGATGCCTATGTCTATTCCAGCAGGTGCACTTTAGTGTTTCAAACAATTAACAGGAAACCTGGTAATCTTCACCCAAAAAAAAAAAAGAAATATATTTGTACTTACAGCAAAAATGTCATAATTTCTGTTTATTTCTTGTTACTGTGTGTAAGCTCCATCTGCCAAACAGTGTAAACCAGTTAATAACATGGCCAAAGATGAAAACACAGACCAAAGATTCCTCACAGTGATTTCCCTGACTAAACTTAGGTCAGGGGTAAGATTGTCCCAAGGTTTGCAAAACACTGAGAAAAGAGTCTAGTGACTTCATTCTTTATTAATTTCTGTGATCAAACCAGATCTTCTGTTTTCTCTCTGGTTTTATTTCCCAGGTCAAAACAACAAACAGTGAAGTCCAGGTAAAATAAAAGATGTGGGTTAATAATGTAATTTTCAGATATGCTGTGTGCTCATGTACTCTGTGCTGTGATCAGAGATAAATGTGCGCAGCAAATCCATTTTATGAATACCTTTAATTACTTCCAGAAGGTTCTGGTGTTTCATTCTGTCAAACCAGAAAGATAATTAGATATCAGTTAACACATTTACTCTTCTTATTGTTTTTTGATAGCAACCATCATAAAACAATAAAAGCATTCCTTCCCCATAATGATATTCTGGGGAGCCAGGTGTTCTGCATGTTAGAACAAAATTACTGCCTTTTCCAAATAAAAGCTTTGTGTAACACTGTGGCAGCAGAAGGTGGAAGGGATGTAATGAGACAGTTCCATGCTCATATGGAATCTTCCCCTTTGGATTCATTAGTGGAAGCTGCACAGGTAGATATGCACACATACACATGCATGTGATTCCCTTTTTAGCCCTCAGTGCAGTGTAATCCATGAGCAGACCCATTTCTGTGTGCTCTCTTTGGATACTAAAACCAAATTAATTGTAAAGCTTTGTTTTCTGAATGGTCACTTTCTTCTAAAATTACATTTCTAAGGGAGAAATGACATCAGACCCCAAACTGGCCATTTGTCTCCCCTTTGACTGTGAAGGAAGTCTGGCATGGTCTTATCTGCAGATGTTTGTTCTGATGATATTTAATGTGATGTAAGATACATTTAATTATTTTTACTTTTTTTTGGGTAAAGTTCAGGACAGAAAATCTTTCTGAACAACTACTTTTATAATTGTTGTAAACATTGATATCAGAAAATAATTTTGATGAGCATAATGAACTCCATCCTGGGAGCTGAGAGTAATTTATGCTCAAAATTCTCCTACTTGAAGGCTCTTCTGCACTGTTTTAATGACTAAAATCCTTCTATTTTTCTAAATTTCAAATGGAACCCTTTTATTCAAAGCTTCTTTGCCTAGATAAGCAGTTAATGTTTCATGGCATATTTCATTTATCTCTCCCTGAGTACTCATCATAATCAGAGACAGGATCATAAATATAAATTGGTTTAGAAGATGTTGCACAATGGAAAAGGATGCCTCATAGAAAATGAGAGCAGAATTGTAAAATCAAACCAAGTGAGAACTAGAAAAGAAATTAAAACAGTGCAAAAAGATTCAAATGCAGTCAGGAAAAAAGTGGAGTAAATTGTGAATGTGAGTTGAACACAAAGGCAAGAAGTGGAACAGATTGTTTACCTCAGCCACCACCCAGGTTCAGTGAGTCCTCCCTGCTTGGAATTACAGAACCTTCCCAATGGATCTGCTTTCTGTAGCATCCTTGTTATTTGGCAAAACCTATCCCAAACCTGATTTGCCACAGGTTTTCTTGTTGAATTTCTCAGAGAAATCTGCCAGTTCTAAAAGGAGTAAGTGAATCTTATTGGAAATTTCTTTTTTTGTTGTTCTTCAGCTTTTATCTGAGAGCAGGAAAACCTTACTGATTAGCTCTTAACAACAATGTAATCCTGAAAATACATAGATCGCATGATTTAGAACCACACTGCAATGTAAAATACATTGTTTATGTTTGTCAGTATATGCACATAAATGTTTATTTAAAGCACCAGGTTTATGAAATTGTCACAGAAACCTCTCTCTAGTCACATGGCTTCTCTTGACAATCTATAAAGGACTTCAAGAATTACTGCACTGGTAACTCTTCCATCCCTCTTCCCCTGTGTGACTTTGACCCAGACAGCTTCCCTTTCACCCAAGCTATTCCTTCTTGCTTCTTTACTGTTGCATTAAATAAATCAGCATCCCATCACCTCTAACTATATTATTTTTGATTTTGAACAGCTCATTCCTGTCAGTTCCCATCTTCCAGCCCTGACTGCTGCTTCACCATGTTCCTGTCACCTTGCAATGCTCACATTCACAACCTGCACCAGTAATTCCTGCTCCTTCCCTGGAGATGGGGGTTGGTTTTTTTGGCTTTGCCAGGAAGTTCAGAAATCCCAATCTGTGTCATTTTCCAGCTTTCCATGCATTTTTCTAAATGATCTTTCATGGCCCAAGCTCTCTGCTTATGGGATTAAGGAGAAACAGGAGTGTGTGCGATGCATTAGTATTTCCAGCTGTCCAGAGCACAGTTTGTTCTCTTGAGCTGTGCAAGCAGATCCTGCCCGTGCTCTATAAAAATTATAGCAACACTTTCTGTCAGGGAAAACACCATTCAACAACAAACAAATTCTGATGGTTGAGGCCAGAAAGTTCCAAACATCTGAATCCTAACATTTAGCAATTAACATGATACAACTCCTGCAAGCCTTTTTAAAATGTGGGTTCTTAACAGCCATTGCTCTGTGAACCCACAGAATTCACTGAAATCTCTCTCAGCACCTCTGCCCATCTGTCTCTCATAAGAAAAGCCAATTATTTATACTTTTTCTCTCACAAAAATAACCTCTAGTTTATAGCAATAATGTTTAAGAACTATCCTTACTGCAATGGGGATTGAACCAAACACCATGGGGTTTAAAAGCATCACCTGCTTGTGTAAAAAGGCCCAAACATTCACAGGTTGACAGGAACCACTCATCTCATTGTGGATCAGCTGTGCTGGGAATAGAGAGTGTTTGCTCATCTTCATCAGAATCGAGGCCCAAGCAATACTTACTGACTGAGGTCTGAATACACAGAAACCAAGGGCAGACACCTGAGGAGTCTAAAAATTTCACGATTTTCTAAAATAGAGCACCTGGTTTGACTCATCTTGTAGCTGGAACACCAAGAGTGAAAGCAAGGAAATTTGAATATTCCATTCTTTGTCACAATGTTTCTGTCTGCCTCTGAAGGAGACCTTTGGATCTCTTTTGCTTTCATTTTCCAGTTTGGAGAACGGGAGTAAAGTCAAGCTCCTGGATTGTGCTGCTGAACCTGTCAATAAATGCACAGTGATTTCAGATTCAAAGCAAAACAATTCAGTGCCTGGTTAAATATTATAATCATAACAGAAACTGGTTAACAATTACCCTTATGTGTACCTGTATTTGACTGAAGGATGCAGACAGGTGGGCATAAATTTTGTGTGTTCACACTGACGGATGTGGAAAGAAAAGGATTCACTGAAGTTGACCGTGGCAGTGAAGACAGAAGAGATGCAAATTTACAAGCCAGTAATCAGATGCCACCTTCTGGTTCACGGAGAGAAGGAGAAAATCAATAGTTCTTATACAAATAAATCAGTCAGACTGATTTATGGGACCTGTCTGCAATGCCTGTGCATGCAGAGAGGGGTGTGGACTTGGCTGTTTTCTGTTCATGATCACTCAGCCACAGAACATGACCATACAGGCAACTGGAAAAGAGATTCTCTAAAAGGGACAAAGATGGGGGAGTGAAGAAAGACAGAGAGAAAGAAGGAGGAGGAAGAGTGGACAAGGGACAGCTTTGTCCTGGAAAGGGAACTCAAGTCATCCCTAGCCCAGCAGGGATCCCACAGTGCATCTTGCTGAGTCCCCAGGGCTGCTGAAGAAAGATCAGAGTTTCTGAGCACTCCTTGCTCCCACGCCTGCCTGGGTGCCTGGTCCAGCATCAGGAAAAAAGATATATACATTAAAGAATTGTACAAAAGCTATCCCAGCCTCTCAAAATCAAGTGCAGTCCTGAAAGTGAACTAAACAATTAAAAAACCCACAAAAAAACCAAACATGCCAAAGCAGCTTTTCTAATGCCTCTACTCTAGGATCTCATTCTAAGAAAGAAATTAGAAACACTTGAAACAAGCATCTGTTTGTGCTGTGGTAATTTAAAAACTGAGAATGATAATTTCACTTTGAATGCATTATTTACAAAAACTGATTTAACTCCTGCTTAAGGTGATACTAGGATAAATTTAAAAAATATTTTAGAGGCACCATTTGTCATTATGTAATAATATCATTTCAATAAATTTTAAAAAATGCAGAATCTAATTAATTCCTTCTTATATTTGAGCTAGCAAGTCGATCTTCTTAGGTAAGAGCAGAACAGGGAATTGTTATAACAATTTAGTAAAATGCTTTAAATCACACCTTATTAAGTATAGCTAGGCAGATTATCTGATGTATTCCTAATACTAGTGATTCTGCAAGAAAAAAATAAGAACACACACACACATCTTTGTCTTTGCTATCTAAATAGGTGAAGATGAACAAGAATATAAATATGTGCTTGGTCAGGGTTTAAATAAATTTTAGACGTTAAAATTATGTAGAATTGCTTCCTAACTTTCCAAAGGTAAATATTTTTACTTTCTGTGGTTCTCAAAGCTTTTTGTTTAATTACCTCTCCTTTCAGCTTATAGGAAAAAATTCTCATTTTAATGCTACACTTTATTCATCAGTCACCTGGCATTGTTCCAACTGCAGTTTTCATTGTTGATTTAAACAGCTGGAAGCAGGAGCAAGAGAGGGGGATATTTACCTAATGAGAGCAATTCTGTACTGTCAACGTTGTGTATTTTCACTGGAATCCCCATACCCACACAAACAGCCTTGGTACAAATTGGGAGTAAAATGTCAGTCACTATCTAGTAAATAAGACTTTATTTCTCCTTTTCCAAGACAATTAAAGGTCTGAATAAATGTATGAAAATCTATATATTTATTTAAAGACATTAAGAACATTTTTATTTTTTCCCTGGGTTACCAGAAAGTACCTAAAAATGCCTTATGTTTTGTGTTTTGGCAGCCAAGAATAAACAATAAAACCAGACTTCATTTCCTTGGAAAATAAGAGTACCAGATGAAGTGCACTGATGAGTTTTGCCTGCATTTTTAATTTATGATTAAAATAGGAATTTTAAAGCACAGTGATATATTTCAAACTACTACTGTTGTAATTCACCAAAATACATGGTTCATTCTCATTTGGGTTCAATAGAATGGCTACAGGGTAACACCAGCAATGTTCTGCATTTTTCCTCCAAGAGGAAATTACCATTAAAAGGTCTCTGTGATTAAAATCCTGACCAAAATTAACAGCATTTGCCCAAGAGTTGAGTAGCAGGCTATGGTTAGACCTGTTTTCTTGTTTTCCACCTCCATATTAAGACTATTTTGTCCTGGTTTAGGAACACATGTACAGTTTCCTTGAGCTGACTTTTCAGCAGAAACACAATTTTATTTTAACTGGAATGAAGGAGTGCCTATTTCAAATCTCTGAGTTCCTGATTCAAACCAATCTAGGGAAAATTCTTTAAAGGAGCTTATTTAATATTAGTAGACAGATCACTAATAGGTTGCAAAGGGAATGCAGAAAGCCTGAAGACCTGTAAGATTACCAAGACGTGTCTTTGTATTTATCCATCTGTATCCCTAAACTAACTTACATGTTCAAAGGTGTTTGGGTTGTTTTCAAACCCAGACAATGTGCAGATATTTGGTGTATGGTCACATGAGTTGCCTGTCTGATTTCAACTCCTGGGAAGTCTTTAAGGTTTATTTGGTTTGTCCTTCCTGAACGAGCAGTAAAAATGTAATGGTGGTTCTGATATTTGCTTAGTTGGCTGACTCTGAGACTCAGAATAGCAAAAATATGTATTGTTTTGTTTGTATTTTAGTATCGTGTTTCTTTCTAAATCTTGCACTGATATCCACAATATGCCTTAGGAAATTTCACAGCCAAAATATTCAAGTCAGCAACTAAATCTATCAAGGTTAAGATCTAAGTTCCTTTTATATAATAAGTACCTGTAATTTTGTGCAAAAGACTGGTGAAATATGAAAGCCTAGAGAGGTGGAAGTTGAGCAGAGCAGTTATAGTGACACGGTTCCTGGTTTGGATCACATCCTTCATCCTCCCAGAAATCCCCATGGTGGTCTGGGGCACATGAATGAAGAGCCAAAGGAGCTGATATTGCTCATCTGTTCATAAAAACTTGCCAGTCAGGAAAATCCTGGTCCTTCCTGAGGAAGAGACTGATGTAAATAAAGGGTTTCATCACTACATTGTTGAGTAAAAGAGGATCACCCAGGAAATCAGGGTTACAGCAAACCAGAGTCAGCTGTGACAGGAGAGGAGCACAGGGAGTTATCAACATTGTGGGAAGAATGCATTTCTTTGGCCAACACCATCCCATGAACTTTCTGCTCAAAGAGCAAATTTGGTTCATGGACATTTCTTAAGACAGTTTGTCTACAGCCAACCTACATGGGGAAACAAGAAAGTTTCATGCCATGAATGTGGTCATTCTCTGCCAAATCTTAGAACCAAAGAGAGCCTTCCAGGTATTCAGTTTATCTTCAAAAGATGTATCTCAGGAATTATAGTCCCAGAAGCCCAATGACTCTGAGCTTTTAAGATGAAATTTGACCAATTTATGCTCAGACACATTGTGGTGTTTTGTGATTGCCCAAAACAGCAAAGCACTGCCTGATGATTGGGATGGGCCACTCTGAGAATGTGTTCCTAAGTGATGGCATTGCATTTCTTCCTGTAATATTGACTGCTCACTCCTCATGTTTTATGGCTTTTACATATTGCAGATTTGCATCATTTTTTATCCTGCAGTGTGCAGGCGTGTTCCCTTCACAACTGACTTAGTAGCTAATATATTACATGAATATTTCAAATTATTTCTTCTAAGGCTGCCTGTGTCAAGAATTAATGCCACCTACCCGTGTCAGGAACCTTCTTGAACTTCAGTTTTATTGCTTACCTTAAATAATCAAAACAAATTTCATCTGACAGTTTTATTTATTGCTTGTCAGTTTTCTTGGAGTGATAATGAGCTTCTATTCAACCCACCAGGTTGAGATATTTTCATATTTTCATTGACATTGAGGGGCTGGAGCATGTCCAGAGAAAGGAACAGAGCTGGGGAAGGGTCTGGAGCACAAGGCTGGTGAGGAGCAGCTGGGGGAGCTGGGAAAGGGGCTCAGCCTGGAGAAAAGGAGGCTCAGGGGGGACCTTCAGGCTCTGCACAGCTCCCGGACAGGAGGGGGCATCCAGGTGCTCGGTGGGCTTTTCTACTAAGAAACAAGGAATAGGACCAGAGGAAATGGCTGCAAATTGGTCCAGGGGAAGTTTAGGCAGGATATTAGGAGAATTTTCTTCACAGAAAAGGTGGTCAAGCATTGGAACAGGCTGCCTAGGGCAGTGTTGGAGTCCCCATCCCTGAAGGGATCTAAAAGCCATGTAGATGTGGCACCTGGGGACATGGGTTAGTGGTGGCCTTGGCAGTGCTGGGTTAATGATTGTACTTGATGATCTTAGAGGTCTTTTCCAAACCAAAAATTTCTGTGACTCGCCATGTACTAAGTCTCATTTCTGGAATGCATTCCTTGAATAAGAGGCTCCCATTTGAATGCCCCAATTCATGTTCCACCTTAGTTTGTTCAATATCAGGGACAGCAGTGACACAGGACACCAAAAGCTCAAAGACCTCCTGTGTCATGTGAGCCTTGGCTGCAGATCCTTGGTCAGACTGGGCAGCTCTGCAGAGATTAGGGGAGATAATGCATTTCTGTATCAGTAGCTGTGAACAGGCCACCTCACATGACTACAGGTGTCTCTCCAGCCCTAACTGAGCACATGTGCCAGGTGAAACCTCCAGCTCATGACTTAAAGTGGTGATGTCTCCATGTGATGGGAAAAAAAAGAAACAATACTATTTGCACCATCATCCATTCCTGCTGTTTAAAATTCCAGTTCCTTATCCCACATTTTGCTATCCTTTGGTCTCATTTCACACCCTGTTTGTGCACAACATATTCAAAGAAATATGTTTGCAAAATGTATTTCTGATCAGTAAATCTGACCTGTTTGCCATTATTGAAGGGAGTTACTTGTCAGTAATATCTTATATACAAGAATGTGTCTATCCTTAAATTAAATTAATTAAGACAATCCAGACACCTGCTGTTTCTNTAATATAACTCAAGGATGAGTGATGAAACCAATGAAAACTTTGTAACCAGCTCATGACTTTTCCTACAGATCCTGCCCCCCCACACCTAGAATTGAGAGGACATGAAACATGTGCTGTAATCCATCTCTGAGTGGCACAAACCTCTTAACACCAGACAGAACAGNTGAGTGTAACAAAAAACGTTCACACCTGGAAATGTTCTGTCAAGGAATTTAATAGAAATTACACTGAAAACATATGGGCCAGTACATAGAACAACTAATATCCTGTAGAAGAATATGTTCAATACCATGGAAGGAAGAAAATTCATTGTTCAGTTTGAAGCACTTAAGAATTTCTGAGAAAATTTCGTTTTTTTTTTTTTTTCCCAAAGAAATTTTAAGGGAATTTTCCATATGGAGCTGATACCAGAGAATCACAGAACCACAGAATGGTTTGGATTGGAAGGGACCTTAAAGGTCATCTCATTCCAACCTTCCTGCCATGGGCAGGGACACCCTCCACTATCCCAGGTTGCTCCAAGCCCCATCCAACCTGGCCTTGGACACTTCCAGGGATCCAGGGGCAGCCACAGCTTCTCTGGGCAACCTATATCAGGTCTCCCCACCATCACAGGGAAGAATTTCTTCCTAATATCCAATCTAAACCTAATATATATAATATAACTCAAGGATGAGTGATGAAACCAATGAAAACTTTGTAACCAGCTCATGACTTTTCCTACAGATCCTGCCCCCCCACACCTAGAATTGAGAGGACATGAAACATGTGCTGTAATCCATCTCTGAGTGGCACAAACCTCTTAACACCAGACAGAACAGGATTTAGTTCCAGTGATGGACATGTCCAATGTGCAGCCCTTGCTGAGAAACTTCCAGCAGAAGCTTGACAGCTCCCATTGTGCAGAGTGGGCTGAGATATTAAACACTAAGCTTAAAAAGGTTTTAAAAAAATCATCTTTTCCAGTGCTCTGATTAATGTCCCTGAAAAATGTGCTTTAAAGGAGCTGGTCAGCTTTCATCTGAACAGGTCAAGAAGGGAGAGACACCTTTAGAGCAGCACAAAGAGGGTAAAACATTCAGTTTGGGTAGTGCCTTACCTGATGAATTCTGATTGCATCCTCATTTGACTCGTTTAAACTGTTACTAAATGTTCTTTAACACCCAGTGAACTAAACACATTGAGGAGAACTTAGTTTGAAAGCTATTATCGTATTCATTTCTTTTACACTTCTGAGAACATTGCTTATGGCACCTTACGAATTCCTGTGAATTCCCTTTTTAGTACCTTAGATAGAGGGTGTGAAAGAGAATATGATCAAAATTAATGCTGAAACATCTCCATAGGCAAAATACTGCCTGGAAAATCAGGCCTTAAGGAGAATTCGCTGTTCAGCTTTGGCTTTACATTCACAGCTGAGTGTATTCTAAGTGTTTTATATGGAAAGTAACATAGATATGAGCACTTGGCTTTCCAGTGAATTAGGAAATCCTACTGTTCTACCACTTTGTGCAAAGTATTGGAAAAGCAGAGATGATACACAGTGTGTAAACTGCAAATGCTCTTTTGTTCAAAGACATTGTTCTCCCATTAACAAGAGGTCACAAGACCTGCAGATGAAGCCAGAACAATCACAGAATCACAGAATGGTTTGGGCTGGAAGGAACCTTAAAGACCATCACATTCTACCCCCTGCTATAGACAAGGATGGCACTCACTAGACCAGGTTCTCCAAGCCCCATCCAACCTGCTCTTGGACACTTCCAGGAACGGGGCAGCCACAGCTTCTCTGGATATATGATAATGACCAGATGGTATTTTATAAATAAGTCAAATAACAACTTTTAAAATTTTTTCCAGTCCGAGGTGAAGTAAAATAATGGCCACAGTACTGCTGTTGAGAGGAGTAGCACTAAAGAGTTGATATTTGGAACCAGAGGTGTCTGGAATTTAGGTGTTTAGGGGGATGGAGTTTTATAATTTCTGAGTTCTACCTTCTTGTCAAACAACAATACACGAATCTCTATGGTCTAAAAGACAAAATTTCTGTCCCTATCCTTTGCAGAACCAAAGGGTTAAGGTAGAAAATTGAAGCCTCTGAGAGGTTTTGTATAACCAGATTATCACTGAAGTTACTAACAAAATTAACCAAGAGGTGTATTTTTTGCTAAATTCATATTCCCACTGATGTTCTGAGAGCAACTCTTCCTCTTTAATGCATCACATTAGACAAACAGTTGGAGGTGATAATGTGCAAAGTGGATGACATTTCAATATCTCTGCATCCAGGTGAGGTTTGGGGCTTGCTGGTTGTGATTTTTTTTTCAATTAGCTTCTCTTTATATTATGGGATCTTCTCTGATAAATGAAAAGTCTAACCAAAACTGTATCATGTCCTCTGGGATGGTTCTGGGCATAAACAGATCTACAAAATGTTCAAACATTGTTTGGAAATGCAACCTAATTTCTACAATATACCTTTCATTATGTACAATGCAGATATCAGTAATCACATGCTCTGAGTCCCTGCAGAAAGAAATAAGAAAGCAAAAAATTAAGGGGGGGGAGGGAAAAAGCATTTTTAAGAATCGCTGCAGCTCATTTGAAATAAATATCTCAGAAGGTCAGATGAATTATTTGGTTAAATTCCCCTTCCTCTGTGTTGGCTGTGCTGGGTATTGCAGGGAACCAGCTCTGTGGACATTTTTAGTTGGGCGAGATGCGTCCCATGTGCGGTGTTTATGTCAGATGTGACCTGATGGATATAACCACCTACCACCTCTCCTGGGGCTCTAGCCTGACATTAGACATAGAAACTTGAATATTCTCTGTCTTCAAGAGCAAACCTGACAAACTGGGGGTTAACAGCAGAAAGGAGGCGAAGCATCGTGTACTTTTCCTGTCTACACAATACCCAGATGGCATCAATCTGGTATCCCCGAGAAACCCCTTGATAAATTGCAACACACGAGCAGATTGAGACAGTGGGCTTGCATAAAATCTGATGTGCATTTAGAAGGAGAAGAATATCTCAGTTTCCTGAAAATAATCATTATTTTCAAACAGTTCATCACACAGTATTCATCAAATGCACTTGGTTTGCATGTGTATGTGTGCTTTTCTCCCCTAATCCTGTCGATTGCACTGTATTTTAAAGTCAGATGAAAGGAAGAGCAAGCAAACAGGGTTTTTTCCATGGCTTTGATGTCACTAATGTTCTGTCAACTGGCTTATTAAACCATACACTCTTAGTACTCTAAGCAAAAGCTTGAGTGCTTTACAAGGTGTCTAAAAATATACTGTGATCCTTAAAAGTATGATCATACTTATCGGACAAGACACTAAATAAAAGATGATGCTCAAGACCTCTTTTATATTTTATTCACCTCTACATATAAGTTTAATCAGAGCGGCAGAATTTTCCATTCAGTCACAGTCGGTTAGGGAAGTCTTGTGGAGTCTGGAGGTGAGGTTTTTACACTCTGTGTTTTAAAAACAGTTTAAACAACACCATCCAGCTAATTTCCAGCACGGAGCAATCTGGAATGAAAATGACACTGAGAGAAGAAATTGCTTGCAGCATTATTTTGTTGCAATAGAATACAACAATCCCACAAAGGAACAGGGGGATCAGTGATAAGTGTTGAGCTCACAAGACTTATACATAGTGCAAAGCAGCTAAAAATCTGCATTGAATCCCAAGTCTAAAGTGACCTGTTGCTGTGCTGACAGTGACTCCATTCTTTCCCTGCAAAGAAGGCTCTTTCCTGCTCCCATTACCTGAGGGTTTTTACCCTTGTCCAATCCCTGCAGAATTCCTGAATTCATTCCACGACATTAAAACTGAATGAAGAGAGGTTGTAAAAATATGACCAATTGGCCAGAATTTTAGCTGGTTCAACCTACCTCCCCATATGTGGTGGAACTCAAAAAAGATTTGTTTCTAGAAATATTTTGAAAGAAATATAATTCTCCTGAGCCCTGAGAAACTTTGTAAGGTACTCTAGTCATAGAATGATAGGATGGTTTGGTTTGAAAAGCCTTAAAGATCATTCAGTTCCAAACACCTGGACACCCCTTAGGTCCTCATTCCTGCAACCCATAAAGTGAGAATGCAGTGCTATTCCCCAAGTTTTGACTTAGAATGTCTTTTAAAATAATTACTCCAAATTTTGAGAAGGTTTTGTATTGCAGTGAACTTCTGGGTCTGTTGACATTAGCACTGACTCTTTTTGGCTTCTGCGGGACCAGAATATTTCACTTGGTTTCTTTTCCAACTAATCAGAAAATGTTTCCATAGTATTTTTTCTATTACCTTATCTCAGATATGTTTTTTTCTTTTTGCTGCTGAGTAGCATTCCCAATAAAACTGGGTCACAGGAGTAACAAGAGGGAGCTTCAGAAGACGAGTAGCTCTTGCTCTTTCCCTGCTTTCTGTTTGGTACTTTAAGCCTCTGCAGAGCTCTTAATCTCAGATCTCTGGATGGAATTCAACAGGCTTAGCAACAAAACATAAAAGCTTACCAAAAGCACCCCAGAAAGGACTGCATTCTGTCTGCCTTTTTCCTAGCTGATCGTTTATTCAGCCTGCTTTCATATCTATCATTTTTAATTACTTTTCCTCATTTTTGGAAGCCATGTACTCTTACTTTGTGTTTGAAAAAAAATCATCTGGCTTGATAAACCCATGCAGTCATGCTGAATGGGGAATCTGTGTTTCTACTTCCAAAGGCAGCCTCCAGGTCAGCACATGAAAACTCTGAGGTCAAAATGTTGTCAGTAATGAGATCTCAGTATTTCAAAAGTTCACATAGCTCTTTGTACAATGCAGGAGAATCCCTCTGTTTCCTCTGGTGCTGTTTCATGCTAATTTAGGAGCTGCAAACCAGCATGAAACATTTCAAATGAAACATCAGTTCATCTCGGATCCTAATTTATGACTTTTGCAGAGTGCTGGGGTTGAAGCTGTTGAATTCTTAAGAATGAGAAAAAGACAGTATGTGAACCTAGAGAGCACAACAGAGAAATGAGAAGTGAGTTAATTGCAAGTGTTCCAAATACATCTTTTACGTGAAGATTGGGTCCATTTTTTCCTCCTTTACACTTCCATTATAAAAGCTGCAGTAAATAATAATTTGTTTTATTAATATATTACCTCATTCCCCCCCCATTTTCCAAAGGATACCTGACAGTGCAGGCATAAATTAAAACCCATGAGATTTTTTCACTTTCTTCCTATAGTCCTTGGAGCAACTCAGATGTTCATGGCAAGCTCATTCCAGGTTTGCAAAACATGTTATAGCAAAAGGAGGGGATCTGGATGTGCTCATCACTGCAAACAGAGAAAGCTTTGTATTTGTACACCCAGAAATTCCTCACCGAGTTCTTGAGGGAAAATTGACTCCATCAGTCCAAAAGACCTGTAGTTTGAGGTTCCACAAATAGTAAATCCTAATCACCTGGAAACCTTGATACTTTTATGACAGAACAGTTTATTTTAAAGTTTGAGCCGCTTATTTTCATCTTCCCTTCTTCATTTATCCTCCAAAGCCTTGAAGTATAAATGAGCAAGAAATAGAGAGCAAAGGGATTATGAGAAATTTTCTCCTGCTTCTTAAGCTAAACAAAATGTGGACATCATGAAAATAATGTAAATTTAAGGAGTAGCATTTTTCTACAGGCATTGAGGTCTATAGTTTGTGAGGAGACAAGAACTACATGAAGGTTAACAAATGTTAGCGCAAAAAAGGGAGTTGAGCACAAGCTTTTCTTTCCAACTTCAGAAACATTTCCTTGAAAGCCAAATATGTAGAGTCTGGCCTCTCATTCTGGGCTGTCTTGTGTTCTAAAGTATGGGAACCTTTTTTGTTTCAAAACACTTCTTAAATTATTTTAGAATCTATATCGTGGCTCTAGAAGTGGCACTTTTATCATTTGCTCACAAAACATATTTATTGAGCATCCAAGGCCCAAGAGATCAGAGAAGCAGGGATCCTCTCTGAGCTGAACCCAAGCTCTGAACCTGTAGAGTTTTGTCTGTTATTGATGCTAGCATCCATCTGAAAATGCTGACAAACTGGACTTCCAATCCTTCAGAAACAACCCAGAGATGCAAGAAATGTGATTTTCCCCCTGCTTTTCATTCCTTTAAACTCAGCAGGCTATATCCAATGTAGATTGAGGATTAAGTTATAATTACAATCAATATCTTTGCTATGCCCCATTCTCCAAATAATATATATTTCAGTCAGTGCACTTCAGGGATTTATCTCTGTGAGGCCTGTTTCTGCCCAAATCAGTGTGTCTTTCCCTTTGATATTCCCACAGTGTTCACATATACCCTCAAACATACACAGCCCTGGGTAATATGTCTCCAATGCGATGAAATCAATGGGAGCACAGCCTTTTTTGCCTGACAGTATTGTCAGGGTGTATTATCTGGTTTAGGCTGTGGCTTCAGTTCATAGCAGTCGTCAGTTAAATTTCCCTTTCTGAAGCTGAGCAAAGTGTGGTAATGTCACAGCCACAGGCGACTGCCGCTCACAGGACGGTTTACCGGTGGAGCTTAGCCTCCTGGCTTGTCACACTGTATATATCTCAGGGTCTTCTTTTCCTTCCTACTCAGAGGTTTCCAAGAATGTTGCCTGGAGCAGTCATGGGATGCAAAAAAAGAGAGATTTTTGTTCTGCACTTAGCAACATTACCACACTTCACACTCAGTTTCTGATAAGGGGAAATTTAACTGACTGCTCTGAACTAGATATACCAGATAATACACTCTGACAGTGCTGTGGATAAAGGCTGGCAAACCTACTAATTTATATTTCATTATCCCTGCACTTGGCTTAATCTGTTATCTCTTACTAAACGTTAGCAAGCTCACAAAGAGCTGCACTGAACAGCAGAAAATGGAACCACAAACACCTCTTGAACACAAGGGTGGCTTCTGTGCCAGAGGGTAGATGGGGCATTTTGGCTACCCAACCCTCCCAAAAGTGAACCCGCAGCTCTGATGCACTGCCTGCTCTTTAAACCAAGGTTTGTATCCCCATGCAACCACCTGTCTGTCAATGCAGAGTGGGATTTTTTTCTTCCCTGGGTCTCTGAAGGGGCGTTCGTTCCATCTGTAGGTGTTCAAGAGAGAGGTTCATCGGGAGAGCTGTGGTTGTCAACACAGCCCACAACTCCAGCTATTTCAGAAGTGGGTGATATACACAGATCAAAATGCTCCCTTGATTTCCAGTCTCCAAGGAATGGCAACATGAGTTGTAGCAGGTGGTGATCAAGTTTTAATCTTCTCAAGGTTGAAATTCAAAGTTCAGCATCTTGCAGAGACAAACCTGCTGTGTCAGTTGTCCATTTTTTTACCTTTTTCTTTCTTGATGCAATGAGTAAGAATAACCCAAAGATCCACTTTCAAATTAATATCTGCAGAAGAATATTCAGTATATATTATAGCTGATTATCTATAGACAATAACTTCTTCCATCACTGAGTGAAGGTAGGTCAAGGAACCAAACCAAAGAAAATATTATTAAAGGCAAAGTTTACTTAATTATCTAAAAGACAGCCTTTAAGGGGAGGTTCAACAGCTGCTCTGTTGGTTTGAGGACTTGGTTATTGCTTATCTGCAATGAAAGTATGGTCGAGATACTGAGCTAAAAATCAGGAGAGGTAAATTCTCTCTGTAACTGACATAAAGCAAGTCTTTCAACAAACCCAAAATGTCTTTTTCTTTCCTTGGTAGAAGAGTACTTTATTACTCCACAGTCAAGTATTCCCCTTTGTCTCTTGCCCATTGTGGTTATAATCTTCCTTCCTTCCTTCCTTCCTTCCTTCCTTCCTTCCTTCCTTCCTTCCTTCCTTCCTTCCGCGCCTTCCTTCCTTCCGCGCCTTCCTTCCTTCCTTCCAGAATTCCTTCCAGAATTCCTTCCAGAATTCCTTCCAGAATTCCTTCCTTCCTTCCAGAATTCCTTCCTTCCAGAATTCCTTCCTTCCAGAATTCCTTCCAGAATTCCTTCCTTCCAGAATTCCTTCCAGAATTCCTTCCTTCCTTCCTTCCGGAATTCCTTCCTTCCCCTCTCTCTTTCTCTCTCTGATTTCCTTCTTTCTCCTCTCTTTTAGCCCATCCCTTATCCAAAACCCACCAACACATTCTTATGCTAAAAATTCAGGAACTAACACTGATTTCCATTCCAAGTGCATAATTTATGAATAAAATTCTGTAAGTTTTGTGGACTGTCTAACTTCTGTCATTCCATTTTGACCATGAGCATCTGCAAGATGCTCTTAGACGTTCCCTTGCCCTTAGGGGTGAGATGCCACACCATAACTGTAGGGATGGAAAGGATCTCAACAGGAAAAGGCACCATGCATTTCAGAGGTGTCAGGATTGCAGTCTTGAGGTCCTTGCCAACAAGCCATGGGAAAGGGATGCTGAGGGCCACTGCAGAACCCCAGATAAAATTCTTAGATCCAATGTTTTAAGACACTTGGGAGATTTGAGAAGAAATTTTCTTCTAATTAAAATTTTAAATACATGTAGGTCAAGAAATTAATACTGCTTTGTAACAAAGAGTTGATTTTGATGAATTTCCTCTGCTTAAGTTTCAAAAGAGAGTTCTAAAATTTTAGAGTGTTCCATTCTAAGTTGTATAAAAGGAAGATAGGTTTTTCTGTGTGAGGTAGATACTTGCTTTGAAATTTAGAAAAAAATTGCTTAATGTTTTGATCAGAGCTCTCAATTTGTAATGTAAAAAAAATTGGCTTTGTCTGGACAGGAAAGAACTCAATGACTCTAAATTCTCCAGACACTGGACAAATATTTTCATTATTTGCAATGACAGGAGTAGAGAAATAAAATGTATAGGTAGATAAAAGGATGGAAATTCATAGGGACTTGTCTAACCTGCCTTTCCACCACAGTTAGGTACACGTGGTGTATTTCCACCTGTGACCTTTCTGTGTGAGAATATTTACATCTGTTCTTATTTCTTCAGTTCACCTTCCTTTTATTCATTCATTTCCACACCACTCTGCATGCTGTTATTTGTACAGCACTTTTGCTGTACAAAAGGCTCAATATTTATTTTACTTCTTTACTTTCAGAGTGCCACTTCATGATGCTTTAACATCAAAAAGGACTTTTATAAATTTTTCTGTATTTTCCATCAGACACTATTTGTTACCTGTACCTACTTCATCAGATGTAGTATCACTGTGATCTCCTTTAGAGATTGACAGATATATTTTACCTGTATTCAAAATAGCTTTTAATTTTTTACCTTAAGAAAGCCCAAAAAGAACTTTCAGATCTAAATTAGTATTTTTCTTCACATTCTTTGCTTTCAAACTTTGATGGTCTTCACCACTCAGCTTTTAAAATCCATCAAAACACTTAAACTGATTTGACTTTGCATCATCGTAAATTACAGAAGTGGCCTTGTTTTGATTTTTCATGACTTACTGACTACAGAATCAAATATTCTAGGTTAAGAACTTGCTTTCTATCCCTTTTAATATACACAAAAGCAGATTTGCTCCTACTTAGCTGTTCTTTTTGTCTGGATCAGTGTTCAATAAGAATATTGTGAGATACTGATACTGGCTGGAGGAAATTTGGCTTTTCCTTTTAAATAAAAACCTCTCTGAGGTAAACACTGTGTGTTTAAAAACAAACCATGAAATACAACATGTAACAGTGATTTTTTTAAATTTAAAATTTTGTCTTTGGTAGAGTTTAGATCCCATTTAAAGGGGAAGTAACAGTACATATCCTTACACATCAGTCAGGTGTGACTCTTTTGCAAGGTAGTAAGAATCTTGTTCTCTTTCCCAACTGTATTTTTAATTTTATTATTTTTGTTTGTCCCTCCATCTGAAACTGGGACATCTCTAGAAAGAAGATAAATTACTTGGAATATGAAATCAGTAATTTTTGTTTAATAAACAGAACCTACTAATGTTAAGGAATAAAGAGAGAAAGAGGGGTAGATTTTGCATGTCTATGTTTAGGATGTAAACTGAATTCTTTTCATGTTCAGAGATGATCATCAAAGCACTTTTTAAAGTAGGCTCAATGTGACTGTGAAGACTCCAGGATTGCTTTTTGATTTTTTTTATCATTCTGCTAATCTGTTGCTAACCAATGTAATATTAATTTTCTTAATATTTCTAAAAAATATCTGACATATGCAGATTATGGTTTTGGACAAAAATATGCCAGCCTAAGGAATAGGTGATGTGGGGTCTCTTGCTGGCTTGGATATAAATGTCCTGGATGTCATAAGTCAAGTGGTTTGCTATTTCTATACCTGTTTTCAAAATGGGGTAGCCAGTCCCTTCCTCACAGGGGTAGATCAAGAGAGATAAATTTTATAATGATGCCAAACACCACTGGACAGGGAGGAAAGGTGGCTTTGAGCTCCACGCTGTCAATTAGGATCGCCCCAGGGCTTGTCTAAATAACGTATGGCTTTTGGAGTTGTTGTGACATTAATGAGCTCTGACTCTGCTCCATCTCTGGTCTCAGCCTGACTCCCTTCAGCACTCCTAGCCCTTCTCCCTTTCCATCAGCTGAGCATGGACACAGTGATGGAGCCAAGGTTTGTGTCATTTGTCGAGGTGTTTGCTCCACATTAGGCACAGCCCCTTGCTGAGGAGTTCAGCAGGGTCACCTTTAAACTCGGCCACCTGCAACCTGTGTCCCTTAGACAATTGTAGGAATAAAGACTTGGAAAAAAAATCCCCACAAATCCAAGGCCCCAAACTTCACAGAACCTCCTCTCATTAGGAAAAAACATATCACAGATCCCAGAGGATGCTCTGACACCTTAGAGCAAACTTAAGGGAGGAAATAAAACACTCAGAGCCATAACATGATCCTGGCAAAAAGAAGTCCGAGACTTTATTCCATATCCAAGATTTTGTCCCATACCTCTCTGATGAGGAATATTTTTAGACAATAGTCCAAAATTAGGACAATTTTCTAGAGCACAAACAAAGGTTAACAAAAGAAAATTCCTTATTCACCCTAAATCTAGAGATGAGTTTAAAGTCTAAAGCTTAATTCTGGGAGTGCACAAAAGCAGTAAAATGGATTCAAAGAGAAGTAGATTTTCCAATCTTTTAGTATAGGAAAANATTTTCCACAGCACAAAGGTTAACAAAAGAAAATTCCTAATTCACCCTAAATCTAGAGAAGAGTTTAAAGCCTTATGTTTAATTCTGAGAANAATATGATTATTTTGGCTTAATACTAAAATACTTCAACTTATATTTTTAAATACTCAAATACTTTTAAAAATTGGAATAATTTTGCTACAAAACTTTCAGAAAGAACTGTGGCTAAAAAGAATACCTGACTGAAAACAGGGCTTTAAAGTGTCTTTTATATGATACAGCAACAGTGACTCAATTCACTTGATAACTGTACCTGGGTGTAGATGAGCCTCTACTCATTCCAATATCCCATAATATTCTGGGGTAACCACTCCTTGCACTCTTTTATTGAGTCATAGAACCATAGAATGGTTTCAGATGGAAGGAACCTTAAAGCTCATCCAGGTCCAACACACCCCAGCCATGGGCAGGGACACCTTCCACTATCCCAGGATGCTCCAAGCCCTGTCCCACGTGGCCTTGAACACTTCCAGGGATGGAGCAGCCACAGCTGCTCTGGGTACCCTGTGCCAGGGCCTCACCTCCCTCCAGGTAAAAAATTTCCTTTTAACATTGAATCTAAATCTCTCCTCTTTTATTTTAAAATAATTTCCCCGTGTCCTATCAATATCTGCCCACATACGATGTTGTTCTCATTTCTAGAAATCCTCTAAAGTGACTGCATTTTGTTTAAAAATATTTAAATATCCAGGACTGTGTCCTGGTGTTTTGGAGGATCACTTGAGAGGTGGGACAGCTGCATTTCAGTCTATGCTCAGTGCACTTTTCATTATTTATGCAAAGAGAAGTGGCACCACCAGGAATGGCTGAAAGCATTCCACCTCAGGGTATGTTCCACACTGATCATGGAGACACTCCCTTACCAAGCGAAAGATAAAGAATTATTCCCCCCTGTGTGAAAGAGAGAAATTTAAATGATTATTCAGATCCAAAGCAAATGTCCTGAGTTCTTGTTTGTTCACTAGAAAAGGATTGTTTACTTCCATGACAATGTTGTGAATCAAACTTCTTTATTACTTTTTTCTTTTTTACAAGTACCTAAAATTAAATTTTGAAGCGGATGAAAAGTAATTTATATATTTTTGCTTAAAATACAATGAAATCTTCAATGAAATGGAACTGCTATTTCTCCTCCTCATTCCTGGTCTGTTGCTAAGGCCAAATTAATTACAGTTACTGATAAAATTAAAGCAATGATCAAACCTCTCTTTCTGAATGAAAGAACAAAAATAAACAAACAAACCCTGCAAAACCCACACTGACAAATGTACAAAGTGAAAGGAAGAGTTATTAAAGAATATGAAAGCTAACATGACACAGTCCACTGGAAAAATGGGAAAAGGATCTTTGTGGGTTGTTTTTGCTTAGATTTTGGAAGCAGAAAATTATATTTGTGAGGTGGAGAGATAAATCCTGTAACAACTGAGAAATACAATGGTGGATTTTCAGTGGAGATATTCAGCTGTGTAGCTGGATGGAACAGACCATGTGTTTCACACACTCCAAAGAGAGATGTCCACGCTGTGGGTTCTGAGCTCAGTGACAACAGAACTGTAATACTCCATGTGAAGCTCCAGCATGAAGCTGTGTCTGGGACATTAGGAAAGAACATTAGGAAAATGTTCTTCACCCAAAGGGTGGTTGGGCACTGAACAGGCTCCCCAGGGAAGTGATCACAGCACCAAGGCTGAAAGAGCTCAAGAATCATTTGGACAATATTCTCAGGACAAGGATGGGATTGTTGGGGTGTCCTGTGCAGGGCCAGGAGTAGGACTCAATGATCCTGGTGGGTCCCTTCTAACTCAGGATGTTCTATTGTTCTGTGATCCTATAATTCTATGCTGTAGAAGATGCATGGTGGCAGGGAGGTCCTGCAGGCAAAGATGAAGAGTTTTCTTTTGACAGTTCCATCATCCTTCCCACACAGACGATTCAGAAATTATTCCAGTCTCTGAATGTGAGTCCAAGACTTATATTGTCTAAAATCTTTTTTCAGACCCTCCCACTCCATAATCGTGCTGACTAGGATTTATCACTTAACTTGCAGCTTGATGACAAAATAGAAACTTGCTGTTGGTGGTGGGTGTCCATCTGACCTATTTTAGATGTCTACGTGGGCTCAATTGCACTGTGGAAATGCTTATTTCTTCCCATTGACCACAAAGACAGCCTAGGACTACCAGATCATCTCCAAGCATTTACAACTGAAGAAAAGGATTCCATTTACATATGTTTTTCATGATAATCTGAAAGTGATGGATAAGATCTGCACTGCAAACCAAAAAAACCAATTTAAGCCTAGCTTTTGGATTTCTTTTCCTGTGTGTCTGTTCTCCCCTCCAGCTTCTGATAGATGGTCACTCAGCTTCAGCTTGCAGCATCCAGGGCTCCTCGGGGCATTATTCAGGGCCCATTACCTTTTGAGCTCTAATGACACCCTGCCAACAGCAATCCTCTATTCATGCCATTTATTCCATTACACTAAACAGGGGTAATTTGGTAAATTGAGTGTTTAAGTAGCCTTAAGGTAAATATTTTTTTCTCTCTTTTGCAAAATGATGATGTTCCCTTTGGCTTCAGTAGATTCTTCTATTTTTGGAAGGGCTTATATTCATTTGCCTTTAATTGTTCATGGAAGTGAAAGGTTAAGTAATGCCAGAGAGAAAAAGGTTAAATCAAGCCCTGAAACAAATGTTAAATAAAACCGAAATCAAGCAATCAGTAAATTAGAATCTGCTTATTCTTTCAGATGTAACTTTGGGTAACTTCATCCTCCCTGCTCTTTTTACCCAGCAACTAATCTGTCAGTGCTAAAGCACCAGGGGTAACTATATTATTTTAATTACTAATTAAGGCCAGATTATAACTTTTACAGAATAAAAGCTAGAAGTGATTTTTTTTAAATTAATGTCTCTAAATAAAAACAAGTTAACTTGAGTGCACCAGTGTGAGCGACCTTTTTAATTTGGGGTACTGGAAATTAGTTAAATGAACAAACCCAAACTTTTGTGGTGCTCACCATACTGCTGAAATGTTTTGAGGTTGTTGTGACAACACTGAGGTTCTAGTGTTCTCCACAGTTTATTAGGCTAAAGAATGAGAAAAAGATTAATGTCATAAGCATCATCATGGAGTGTCCAAAACAGGCTCCTTAGACAGTCCCATCTTCACTAAATTTGAGCAATGACATTTATACTGAAATATAAAATAATTTTTAAACTTTTTTTTCCAGGGGAGAAAAAATAAGTTGTTTTTACAAAGTAAAATAATTACATCCCTTGAGTTTGTCCTGGTGTTCAACTCTTCCTACTCTTAGAAACCTGCATACAGATTAGAGGCAGAATTTGTTCCAAAATCCAAAAGTTTCCAGTTTTCAAGCAAGTTTCTGTAAACTGCAGAAGTAAGAGGAAGCTTGGGGTGGGATGGTTAACTCTTTGGAAATTTCTTTGCTCAAACAGAAACCAGCTGTTAAGCTTAGGTCAGAAATCTGGCTTCCAGAAGGCTAAAAGTCACTGAAATTGATGTCACATCAAGCATCTGGAGCTGATGCAGAAAACAGAGGGAGCTGAAGCATTATCAGGACATTGCTCTTAATCTTTTCATTCAGGCAAAGATAAAAAAGGCCTTAAAATACCTAAAGGGAAAATTTCCCCTTCCTCACACCCCTTTTCTGGAGTATTAATTTGATCCAATGATGAAATGCCAAAAAGATCCTATCTCATTTTTCTTCAAACAGCCTCTCCCACCAAAAAGTTATTTGTTTAGGAAAGCCTTAGAGCCACAGAGCATAATTAACTGTTGGATCAGGCCCATAGGAAAGCCATGACCCCCAGTCCAACCACATCAAGAAACATTTTAAATTTCTCCAAGTCTCTGAGGAGGCAGAGGTTTCATTTTTCATAGACTCTACTGTGACATGTGTGTTGATCCTAAAAAGGACAGTGCTTTTTGATTTTCTGTCATGAGAATAGATAGCCAAGAGCTTGGAGGTGTCTGGAGCTTCAGGCTAACAAGGATTTACTCCAGAATAAACACTGGCCTGCTGGTTGCTGCCAGGCTTTATTGCCCTTAGTGAGGGTCACTGAGCCTCGGGGTAAAGGAAACCAGAAAGGTCAGATTCATCCTATTTAATCACAGCTACAGAGAAATTAAATTAACCAGATGTCTGATTGAGGTTTTTGTCAATGGGGAGGTAAAAGCACCTCCCAAAGATCATTCACTCCACCTTAGGACAGAGGCTAATACCTCTTGGAGAGACTTACCCCACTCCAATTTGGAATCTTAGAATCATTAAGGTTGGAAAGGACTTCCAGGATCTGCAAGCCCAGTCTTTGACTGAATGCCACTGTGCCTGCTCAACCATATCAGGAAGTGCCCTGAAAACTTTTTTTTTTTAACATTTCCAGGGATGGTGAGTCCACCACTTCCCTAGGGAGATTTTTCCAATGCTTAACCTCTCCCTCAGTAAACAAATTTTTCTGAATAGCCAACCAATTTCTACCAAGGGAGGCTACAGCACTAACAGGGTATCAAAGGATCGTTTAGGTTGCAACAGATCTATGAGTCCAACCATTAACTCAGCACCACCGCGTTCACCACTAAGCCACACCCCCAAGTGCCACATCCATGCCCTTTTGAACAATTCCAGGGATGGTGACTCTGCCACTTCACTGGTACCTATTCCCTGGTTCCCTGGTGCCCTCGAGCTTATTCCAATGTCTGACCATCCTTTCAGTGAAGGAATTCTTCCTAATATCTAATCTAAACCTCCCCTGGAACAACATAAAGCCATTTCCTCTCATTTTAGAGAGACAAGATTGCATCTTTTTACTGGCTTGAGCAAGACTTGCCCCATTCTTTACCCAAGTGGTCCAAAGCAGTCCAGCTCGCTCTTTAACCATTTGAAGACCCTGTGGTGTCCCTAACTCTCCCAAAAAGATGTGGATAGGAGCACCCAGGGCATGAGCACACTGGCAGGGCCATGTGGATGCTCTCCTCCATCCCAGGCTGCAGACACTTGCCTGACTCGTGCTCCAACAGCCAGTGCTTTATTTTCTTGTATGCTAAATTCACTCCTTTTTAAATGCAGACACTCAGATTTAAAGAGCTGGCTATCATTAATATTTTAATTCATGGTAGAGAGGGAAGCAAGGGTTGAGACACCAGAAAAGCATCTGTTAAGAATGTCTTTTCCCATCCATTTTGAACTTTTTGTCCTTTCAGCAGTTGAAATGTGTGACGTGAGTACATTTATGTACAGAGAGGATGAAGCAGGGGCAAGATGTAATCAGTCGTACAACATGTAGTGTACTCTCTACATTAAAAGTGTGTTTTCCTCTTTGCACAAAAAAAAAAAAAAAAAAGAAAAAATCATTCACATGGAAAGGGAATAGATCCCTGTGGTGATTAAAAACTCCAGTAGAAAGATACATATTTAATGAATAGATAGCACAGATAAAGAGGAAGAATGCATTTACAGTAGAAAGCAGCTAGAAAGGCTGGAGAGCCTTTATTGCAGTGCAGAATCAGCTGGAAACATGGGCTTATTAAGTTGTTTAAGTACACAGGCAAGGGATTTAGGAAGGAGGATGGAAAAGCTGAGAGCATATGAGTATAAACAGCATGTGGTATTGTAGGTGCAACTACAGCTTGACTGGAAAATGACACTGGTTGAATTCTCACTCAACTTTTGCTCTAGGAGAGAAACTCAGGGTATGAAAGGAGGTGAATTATGGCCCCTGGTGCTGGTTTGTCTGTCTTGTCAAGTAATCAGATTGTCTGATCAACACTAATCAAAATAAAAGTAAGAAGTGCACTGTTTTCTGGTTCTTTTTGAATGAATTAGATGCAACCCAGGCATGAGACGAAACAATCCCTGCTTTCAAGGTCCAGTCATATGGATACATGGTTAAATACAGCAGTAAAATTTTAAATTTGTTATGAAGGAGTTTCAAAAAACATGTGGCTGTGGCACTTGGGGTTATGGTTGAGTGCTGGATTTGGCAGTGCTGGGTTAACAATTTGACTTGATGATCTTAGAGAGCTTTCCAGCCTTAATGATTCTACTCTGATTCTGTGAGGTCCCACACCCTCTCATGTCCTCCTTGGCATTGGGAGGAGCTGGGATCAAGCCAGCACCTCAGTTTAGCTATCTAAATGGACCTATAGATGTGAATTAGCTGTTGTCACCTCTCCTGATCATCACTGAACAATAAATTTGATCTGTTTTATACTTTGGGACTCATAAATTACTCCTCAGAAATGCTTATTTCTCTCTTTTATCTTCGAAGGGATGGCAGGCACCAGATGACTCTTGGTGAAAATGAATCCCATCCCACATCTCTCAACAGCCCAGATCCTGTTGGATGCCATCAGTGGCAGGCAGATAACAACAACCCTGCAAGAGGGATGGTTGAGAAATAGAAACTGGTAGACAGCCAGGAAACATCAAATGGAAAATTAGTTGATTTGGAAAGAAGAAGTACAAGGTAATACAAGTGTCTTTTTCTTGTTTGCTATAGGAAAAAAAACAAGGCCTCCCATAACGAAAAATTCCCTTTTTCTTCTAAACCATTGCTCTGAAAAAACTCAAACTCAACACACTGAATTAACAGGTTCAGTAGTTTAGGATATTTTGTTTTCAAAAAAACCACCATGAAACTGAGAAAAATAAGTACCAGTTTTGTCCAAAGATTTTGAAACAAGCACTATTGGATTTTTTTCTGTCTGCCCTAAAGCCAGTGGGACTTTTCTTCTGGGATGTTTCTTCTGTCTTCTTACCCCCAGTCCCTTACTTTTGCAGACATTTTTACAGTGAGTAGAAGAACTAAAATTATAATCTGAGGAAGGCTGCCTAAATAATAAATGTGCTCACATTTGGGGATCATTTCAGGTGTTCTCTAAACCTCTGTGAAGCAGTGTGGGTAAATAGAGAGTTTGTATTAGTTGGTTATAATTAATCCCAGTAGCTTTAAGGCAGAATCTTCCTGCTCCAGGGGCTCAGAGAAGGAGATAGATGGAAAGGCAGGGAGGGATTCTCTGGGCAGGAAAGTGAACGGATGTAGCAAATCAGTTTATTCAAACCTGGCAACATCTGATGATTTGCTTCTTTCTGACTGAGACCTCTGAGCTGCACTCTGCTGAGGAAATTAGCATTTGCCCAGCTGTGCTTTTGCCCTGGAAATGCACAAAATATGAGTCCTAAGCACCTTGAAGGAAAGACTAGTCAATAGAAATAGAAATAAAATTAAATATATGCTTTTTTCCTATTCGTTTTCCTGCATTTATTCAAATCATTTCTCAAAGTAAAATAATAATTCAGAATGATCATTTTAAAAGCTTAATCAGTAAACAAAGTCTCCTTCTTTGCATCAGGCAGGTGAAAAGTACCCAACTAATTGACAATAAATAGCAAGTGATATATAAAAAACCATAAAGCATGCATGAAAAGAAATAGAAAGTTCCTTGTAGTTGAAGGTTATTTTAAAAATGCTCCAAAGGTACAGCTCCCAAGGACATTCCTATTTCCTTTTCCAATCATTCTTATGGCCCATTGTCAGCAGAGCAGATAAAGGAAGTAAATGTAGATGAGATTCACCTCACCTAGAAACCAGATAAATCCTAGAATTCCCTAGTTTCTATTGTCAGTCCTTGGAAAAAGAAACTTGAAGAAGCAATTCATCCTGTCTTAAAGTGGATGGGTAAGAGGATATTTCTGCTCTGGAAGTGACTCTGTAAGGAGTTAGCTTTCCTCCCAAGTGAGGTGGGAAAAATGTAGGTAAAATGCACAGTTGGTTCTAGACAAGGACGAGAAGAAAGGGAAAAGAATCACATGATGGAATAATCTTCAGTATATTTGGATTTTCCTGAAAGCATTCCAACAGGCCTGTATAATAAAAATCCAACAAAAAAAAAAACCCAAAAAAACCAAAAACCAGAGAAAATCAATGTTGCACGTGACATCATCTAAGAACTGGTCTTTGTGAGGAAAGAGGGAGACGGATGTATTCAGAATGATACAAAAAATGAACAGACAGCTGGGTGAATTTGAAATGTAACAGTAAATATTTAGTAAGACAGTGGATCAATGAAAAAATAGGAGAGAGAGAGAATGCTGTAAAATCATCATTAGTTGCAGCCATAAATCTGTGAAAAAAAGGATTTTTTTTCAGTGAACAGTAGGGAGAAACACTAGGTCAAAATAACAAAAAATAAGGTTTATTTCATGAAAGGGATTAAACTGTTGGAAGTTTTTAAAAAGCAAACTAATAGTAGTATATTTCTGAAAAAATGCAACAACTAAACATGAAAAAAACATTGAAAAATAAAGGGCTATGGGAAAGGAAAAGTATGGGTATGAAATGGCTTTCTGACAGGTTTATTGTATTTTCTGGTTCTTATTTGTATGAAAGACCTTTACAGGACAAGTGGTGTCACCTTCTAAAATTATGTCACTTCTCTGTTTGGCTATGGAGATGCCCTTCATGATGAATGTGGAATGGACATTGAGATTTCAGTACTTGAAAGGCAGAATAGCAGATCTACACCCTCATGATGTGCCTTCACTTGCAGTTCTGAGGATTGAGAAGAGAGATATTTGTTAATGAGATTTAAAGCACCAGGGCTGTGTCCTGTAAGACACTGCTGGTGCCTACGGCCTTTATCTACAGAGTTAATATGAGAAATGGTTTTATTTTTCTCCCAATAAATTTCCTTTCAGATTCCAGAGGAGGCACACTCTTGATCATCCCGTGTCTTGCCTCACAGTTTGAAAAATTGGCTATTTTGGTGGAAAATCCTACAGAAAAACAAGCATTTCCTCCAACTCATTTACTCAAGGCACTGTCACGACAGGCTCTAACTCAGAACAGATGAAGAAAGGCATGTTTAATTAGGTCGTGACAAAGGCTTTAATATTTTTTTTAAGAATTAATATGGGTCATTTAACAGTAACTTGTCTGAGTGGCTTGCACATTAAATCGTCAAATAGGAAGCTGGAAAATTTTTGGGATAAATTAAAAAGTTGGTCCTTCCAGTACAACAACAAACTAAACGAGATGTGTCAGCTCTGGATATGCACAGGTCTACACGTGTCAGTGCCCATCTGCTGTGCAGTAAACCTGCTACACCTCACACCCAGTCTTGTTAAACATGAGACTTGTTCAGAAGAACTGTGGCATTAAAGTGTGGATATCATGAAACCCACTGTCAAATAATCCTGCCTTCCTTTCTTAGGTCATTTTGCCAGCAGCTTCTTGGTAGCTCTCCACCTAGGACCTATCTTTCCAATTTATTACAGAGGATATTCAATCTGTCAGTGCATATGCAGTTATTTTAGGGTAACTAATTGCAGGCAGTTCATCCAGCTGGACAGCCAAAGCAATAATATTAAAAATTAATGCCCCAGTTCAGCAAAAAACCTGGGCATGTGAATAATCCCTGTGGCTTCTCTGAGACACACTTACAGGAAGGCTCGTTGAACTAAATATATTACTACAACAGAGCCCTAAAAATAATGAATTCACATCCCAGATGCCATGAAAACAATTCTAAGAAATCAGAAAAGGTTACTGAATCTGATAAATCCAGGTTTAAACCTCTAAATATTGATATAAAATATGTCAGTCATAGAATCATAGAATTGTTCATGCAGGAAGGGACCTTTAAAGATCATCTAGTCCAACCCCCTGCAATGAGCAGAACATCTTCAACTAAATCAAGTTTCTTATAACTCCACCCAATTTGAGATTGAATGGTTCCAGGGATGGGGTATCTACCAAGTGTCTGGCAATACTGGTCCTGGAACTGATCCCCGAGAAAAAAATCCCTTTTCACTGATCTTCATCTGGACACTGAGCCATTGACCCACACACTCTGGATGCCCCAATCCAGCCAGTTCTTCGTGCACTAAAGAGTCAATCCATCAAAATCAGTTTAGAGGGAAGGGTGTCATGGTGGACCATGTCAAAGGCCTTAGAGAAGTGCAGGTGGATGGTGTTCACAGCTCTTCCCTTGACCATTGATGCAGTCACTCCAACAAGGCCACAGGGTTGGTCAGGCAGGCCTTGCCCTTGGTGAAGCCTTGCTGACTCTTTCAAATAACCTCCCTGTCCTCTGTATTCCCTGAAATGGCTTCTATGAGTATCCATTCCAAATCTTCCTGGGCACAGAGGTGAAGATGATAGGCTGACAGTTCCCAGGGTCCTCCTTTCCACCTTTTGTAAACATGAGAGTGATGTTTCTCTTTTTCCAGTCACTGGGCACTTCAGCTGACTGCCACGACTTCTCAGATATGATGGAGAGTGACCTGACAACTACATCACAGAATTCCCCTAATGTTCTGGGTGCATCTCATCAAGTACCATAGACCTGCGTATGTTCTGGTTCCTCAGGTGAACCTGGTCTTCTCTTACACCAAGAGGGAAGTTGATCCCACAGTCCCCATCCTGCTCCCTTTCCACTCAAGAGATGTGGGAAAAGACACTGTTAGTGAAGAATGAGGCAAAAATGTTTGTGAGTACCTCAGCCTTCCCCTCATCCATGTTATCAGTTTTCCTGCCTTGCTTTTCAAGGGGGTACATTTTCTCTGACCTTCCTGTTCTGGTTGACAAACCTGTAGAAGCCCTTCCTGTTACACTCTGCATTTTCTCCTGTGTTAGTGTAGAGGCTTCAGCTGGGCTGTTGGCTTTTTCAGGATCTTAGAAGGATATCCTTGAGTTCCTTTTATGTATTTCGTTTGTTAAATGCTAACAATATAACAATAATAAATGCTAATTATATTAAAATATAACAAAAAGAATCCAGAGTTCCTATTGCTGGAGCTCTTTTTCTTGGAAATGATACTGGTTATGAACTGATTTACCTTATGATAAACTAGATAAATTTGGACCTGAAAATTTCCTCCCAGTATGAGAATCCTTCCATTTTTCCACTAGGACTCTTCTCATGTGATTTCAGCTATATTAAAATGGGATAACCAATCTCACAAATCTCTCTATAGCCAAAGAACATGAATAGATACCTCAAGGGGACAACCCATTCAATTTATTTTAGGATACATTAAATTGCACTTTGGATATTCCTGGTTCTTTTTGTCACCTGCAAGGGGCAAGACTAACTGCCCACTTTTGGACTTCAAATGTTGGGTGCACTGAATGCTGTCTTACAGGTTCACTGCCTTCTACTGGAATTTTTTTCTATCACTTTAATACATCTGATATATGTGTGCAGTTAAAAAAACGTAGAAATAGCTATGCTAAATAAGTCTCTCCATCAACACCATTCCACCCAACTCATGCCAAGATGGGTGGAAATATAAATGACAGCAATGTTTGGCCTGCCACTGACACCTATCCACACATAAACAGTCACAGTTAGATGAGATGCTTCACAGTTCCTCTGAATATTTAATTAGCACAAAAGCTTGGTTTCTTTGAGCTCCATCAAAAATAAAATTAAAAAGCCCAGCTTCATTTACCTCGCGTTGACTACAATGAACATTAGAACTTCCCCCAGGGCCGCAGGTTTAGCTCTGTGGCTAACGCTGAGATGTTGGCAATCAGAAAAGACTTGGGGCTAATCACACTTCTTTATCACCACAGGGATAAACTTAAGTGACAGGCAGGCATGGGCTAATTACTTTTAATAGTTTCCCATTGCTCTGGCTGATGACACAGTGCTAAAAAACCATGCTCCCCCCCCCTCAATAAACCAGAATTTCAGTTCCATGGCACTACGTCTTTATCACCGCTTCGTTACTTCAGGGGAGCTGCGTTCTCTAAAATGCCTTTCCCTGTGGCTTAAAGTAAAGATTTTTTAAATAAATTAATACAGTTTATGTTGGGCATCTACCACTTGAAGGGCTAATGATTATTGACTACCCTCCAGCAGACATCAGGGAGTCTAGCCTCAGGCCCTTCCCGCTCGCCCCCAAACATGCCGAATGTTAACACATGTTTCTAGATCCTGGCTGGGATTGGACACAAACAAGGCAGTCAGAATGGACCATTTAGTGTACAAGTCAAGATGACAGATCTCTGCTTAATACAAGGAAGACAAAAATTCGTATCTTATTGAAAAAGGCAGAAGAGCCCCGGGTGCTTTCGCTTTGTGATTCTGCAGCAAAAAGTGGGTTGTGTCAATATAAGTCTATGTCACCCGCTCACAGCTGCCACACTGAATTGACCCTGCTAGCTGCAGACAGAAAGGCCTTCCATTTCCAAACTCTCTCTAATGCTCATCTGCGAGAGTGAGCATGAGGTGGAAAAAAGCCAACAAGTTACTCTTAAGTATGGGAGTGAAAAACAAAACAAAACAAAACAAAAATGTCTTAACGCTGTGAGACTCTCCCCGCTCACTGTTTCTAATGAAACACTAGAAAAAAACCTTTCTCATCTGAAGGCATTTCAGAGGATGCTCTGACAACGTGAGCTTTATGTTTTGTAAATCATGTTCTTGTAATTCCTTGTAAGTCTCCAGATCCTCTTCAGATAGAGCAGCAGAGCATTAAATATTCTCGTAACACTCACCAGAGCTTAATTACTAAAAGTTGAAACATCTTTTAAAGTCTGCTTTTTTTTATTTTTTTTTTTATTCCCTGGGTACTCCCCAAAGAAAAGATAGAAAAAAGTTGAAGAATGTGCACAATAACTATTAGTCAAGACCATGTTTCCAAAGGGGGCAAAAGAAGATAAACAATTTTGAAACCAAAAATAGAGTATTTCTTCATACCCTTATAGTTTAAAATGAGAGCATTCACTGATGTGTCTGTTTCTCATGCGTATATTTTGCTAAGCTCAGATGTACACACTGGTGAAATATTGAATTCAAAATAAAAAAAATATTAAAATTAAAAAGAGAAAGTTTCCAAGTGCCAAAAAATGGAAAAAAATAAAGAAAGAAATCTTCAAGTAGGAAACACAGAATTTTTTTGATTTCTGGAGAAATATGATAATTTAGGGAAGCTGAAATAGGGCTAAAATTACAGAACTATTTAAAATACATTTCTTTTATGATCCTACTCAAAGTCCATGAAAATGTACCACAAAAAGCTTTACTTTACCTCATTTCAATCTATATTCAGGTGAGTCATAATATACGTAGACACAGACAGTAGAAAATAAATGTATTTTATTAGCAGAAGTTATAATTCTTGTTTTTGTGTTGTAGTGGGGAGCTAGTCAAGCTTTTACCAGCTCTTTATGCAAATGTATTGTAAAGCACTGGATATTCCAACCCAATACTCTGACCTGTGAATATACCTCACTTTACTGTGAAATCTTTGGAAGTGGCTGGGCATTATGTGGATATGAGAGAGGAAAAATCAATCTCACCTAAATGTGACCACCTGAAGGTAGCAGTCTAATCTAACCACCTGTCTGTTGTTTTTCTGTATGAAAGAGAGAGAGAATCATAAAGGTTGGAAAAGACCTTCAAGACCTTGAGGGAGTCATTCATCACACTGGTCTTGCAATGGCTTTCCAAAATCCTGTGGAAACTCTTCTTTTTTTGCAGGCTGCCCAGAAGAGCTGCAGTTGCCCCATCCCTGGAAGTGCCCAAGGCCAGGTTGGACGGGGCTTGGAGCAGCCTGGGGTAGTGGAAGGTGTCCCTACCCATGGCTGGGGGTGGAACGAGATGGTCTTCAAGGTCCTTCCAACCCAACCCATTCCATGATTCTGTGTAGTTTGCCATATTTGACTGCTTTAACCCACCTATGAATACATAAATTGTTAACATCAGTACCAAGTCCATCCTCTTGCTCTGCAGTCTGATGGTGAGGTCTGGTCATACCCCAACTGCAAAACTTATCTATGTACTCCTTATCCCAAGATAAATCAGAGTTTCTCAACAAAAACCTGTTCTGGGATTGTTTCTGCTTTAAACACTACTTGTGAAATGCTTGGCAGAGTGTTAACTGCCAGGATGTAAAAGTGAAGATTTGAGTTGTGTGGCAATTTGGACAAAATCTAACGAAAAATAAAGGTCCCATTACTTCTTTTCAGCTTCAGGCAGATTCTTTAGGAAAAGAAGTTCCAATCCAATTTCAGTTATATACACACAGCACCATCCAAGACTACTTTCAATAACATATTCTTATTAAAATAATTTATTATCAGCAATAGAGAAAACTTCCAATATGTTATCATGATTTTCATAAAACATCAAGTTTTTGTCTATTATGGAAGAGTTTGAAGGGTTACATGATGGCATGGAAATTTTTTAATAATTCCAGACTTATAAAAGAATGTAATTTGGTCAAAAGAAAGATAATTAGGGTATTTCTGGACAGGCACTGGAATCTCATTCTTAGGGTTTCCACATATTCCAATGCTTTTGCAAAAGGAGACTGATTTAGGAGAACATACAGTGTGGGCTGACATAGTTTGGTTTAGTTTCTTTTGATACTGAGGTGAGAGGAAAGTTTAAGAGATGGATATTGCTCTTTTGATTTCAAAATGTTGAGATGCTCTGTAAAAGTGGAAGATTTAACTGGAGATTACTAAGAGCAGTACTGTGTAACTGTGAATATCACATGTCATTGCAGTGATTGCCAGAGAGCTACCCCAGATGTCCCCTAATGTCAATGAAATCTGCTATTTAAGGTTGACTCTGCTCATAAATATATATATGAGCCTTAAAAACACTGAAGACAACAATGTGATATGGTTTATGAGGCTTTACTTCATAGCTGTGCTCTCTGACATGCAGAAGAATTGGAAAATAAATCAGAATTTGTAAGCTGAATTTAGAGTCACAGACAATACACAGACAAGTATATTAAGTATTTTCTGAAATGTTTAATAAGCTGTGTATCAAGCTCTGCTCCCCTTCCCTCTTTCCCTTTTGCCAAGGCAGTAATGTTTGACAGAGGACTCAGGCTTTTACTCGAGCACCAGTCGGAGGTGTTTAAGGCAGCCCATTTTCTTTGAGGGATACTGACAGCAACTCTCCACTGAGATCAGATCAAGTCCACAACAGGGAAATGACTGAATATAAAAGTTTATGTTGCTCAGTCGTGTCTCAATAGAATGGGCTGACAATGCAAAGAATTAACAGCCTGGAGCCAGCAAATGTTGCTTTACAAGATTGTGCAGACTTGAAAGTGTGGTCAGCTGAAAGACTCACCCATGAGATCTTGGCTCTTATTTTATTTGTGCCACTAATTTGCCAAACAATGTAAGGGCAGACAGTTTATTTCTCGATGCCTTGTTCCCATCCTCTCTAAAAGAGGGTTGATCATCATCCTGTAGTTTGTTACAAAAGATGGAAAATGGCTAAGTCATGTAATTAATTTAATTCCTTTTACAGATCTTATTCAATTCTTGGTGACTTTATATATGTTGTTTGAGCTGTTATCAACCTGGAGATCCTCTTTGTTTCACTATTTCAGGCTTTGGATCCCATGGCAGACAAGGCAAAATGTGCCCACTCATTCTTCAGACTCAGCGGAACACAAAGATCAATATTAGGACAAGAGGGAATGGCTTTAAATTGAAAGAGAGTAGGGTTAGATTGGATATTAAGAAGAAATTCTTTACTGTGAGGTTCTGACTGCTCCATCCCTGGAAGTGTCCAAGGCCAGGCTGGATGGGGCTTGGAGCAACCTGGGATAGTGGAAGGTGTCCCTGCCCATGGCAGAGGGTTAGAATTGTGTGATCTTTAAGGTCCCTTCCAACCCAAACTCATTCTGTTTTTGTGGTGAGTTTGTGGTTATCTTCAGCTGCTGAGGAGCAGTGAAGATGAGATTTCTCAGCTGAAAGGTTCCTGGTGAGCAGCAGGGTGGTGTTCCAGCAGTTTTCTGTACTCACCAGAGATGATGAATTCAGATCCTGAAACACAGCGTGGTCCACAGCCAGAGACAGAAAATGGGGTGGGGTGGTTGAGGAAGGAATGTCTCCAAATTGCTATGCCTGATTTTAGTATACCTTAGAGAATGCGGGCATAAATTCCTACAAAATAGAAATGCTTTTTTTGAAATATTTCCCCAGTTGTAGTGTCCATCATTAAAGCAAAAGAATCTACTGGACCTTTTTTAAGAACACAATGAATTAGTTTGAAGACTTTCAGATGCAGACTTATTCTTCTATTACATCTAAGAGGAAATGATCTTATGCCATATTATGCACCTTTAAGTATCTCTCAAGATTTCTGGATAGTGCATCACTGAAAAAAAAATGACAGCCAAGCATACAGGAGCAAAGCAGGGAAAATATGTACTTTTTTTGGTCAACATTTTTTCTTCATGACAAGCACGATCCCCTTTGTGGGCTCACTCAGCATGTTTTGAGGGCACTGGCCATTCTTCCATGGGTTTATTCCAGCCTCAGAACAGCCCTGGAAGGCATGTCCACACCATGCAGTGCTGAGAGCTCACTGCACACATGCTGACTGCTGAATCAGAACTCAGGCAACTCTCCTGCTAAGCCTCTTGCTTCAGAACCAGGAGCTTTTTGTGCTCAACAGCAAACTGAATAGGCAGTTCATTCAGAGCTGGTTAAGGTATCCAGAGAAAGATGTCAGATTGTGTGGTGTCCATTCTGTAAGAATTTATCTTGCTGAATGCACCCAGCTGGTATCATTGGAGAGGTTTTTGGGTATCAAAGAATTTACAGAAGTGCTGAACCCTTCTGGATTGGCAGGGTAGCCCAGAGTGACTAAATTGCATGAGACATCTGTGTTTGAGGAGCTGACTCCTTCTCATTTTGTCCTTTGAGAATATTTAAATTTAAGGTGGGATTGCATTACCCAAATATAGGTATCTAGTGTCATTTTAAACAGTGAATAAGTTCCTTGGGTACTGTAAGGTGCCTTAGGTGACACTGTAATGCAGTGTCTAGGAACTGAATCCCACTCTAACAATGCAGAACCAGATGATGAGGCAATTATACTCTTATGTAGTAACTTTCCCCATCTCTCTAGCAACTTTAGAAATAAAGTCTGTCTGGTTTAGCTGCAAAATCATGCATGTCCTTGTAGTAAGTGACTCTCTTAGGTCTCAGCATGATGCAACATGTACTTGTGGGAGAAAGAAAGACTGTTAGTGCTTGCAATGGTTAAATACCAACGAGATCTGGTCCAACAAAGCTTCACACTGACTCAGCTACTAAGCAAGACTCTGTTAACCCCATAGCAAGCACATTTGTATTAGGAGACCTGAAAGGGTAATCTCCACTCTCAAGTTGGCAAGTGACTCTGAATTGGACAAATACGAGACAAGGAGCAGAAAAAATACTTAGATATTTTCCTCCGCTTTGTGAAATATATTGATAAACGTATGTCACCATTTAACTATTCATTCTGTTGGAGAAAACTGGTTAACCCCTTAAGTGTTTTGCCCTGAAGGCAGACATTAAAAGTTAATTATAACCACATGGGACAAGCCCCTGGAGGACCGTGACAGCATTAAGCTGCTACCAACCAAGCATGCAGGATGTGCAGCACTCTCAGGGAACACCATGTACAAAAATGATGCTGTCTCCTTGAATGAGTTCTCAGAAGTTAAAAACATGCTACTTTTTGCATGCACAGTAAAAAGGCAGATTGCAAATGTTCTACTCGGAGCAAAAAAAAAAAAAAAAACGGCTTCCAAGGGAAGAATTAGAGCAAATGAAAGCAGTGAGTAATGTGATTAAGCAAACGTGGTGTAGTGACAGAGGACTACCACGAGCACTGTTTTACCCAGTGCTGGGAGGAGAATATGATGAAACCATAAAAAAAAGACCTTGCATTGCTACCTCATTATAAACCCTTCGGTACCATATATGGCCTATAAGGCATTTTGATTTTACCTCTATGAAAAGGGAGAGGAGATGCCACTTGTCCTTGGAGAGGATCATTTAGACCTTATGGATATTAAAGATAAAGACAGGGTAGTTCTAAGGGAGAGATACTTCCACTGTCTGTGGAAGTAGATCAAGAGTGGCTGGAAGGTGCTGAGGTTAAGTAAGAGGAAATGCTTTGCACCCACATATTTAAACTTTCTTCCTTTATACTAAAATCCTGAATCTAAGTTAACTGTTGGGAATGGTTGCTGTGTTATATCCAAACCATGCCGAGTACTGTTCAGGACAAACCATTTTGTTTTAGACCAAATAACATGTAGGAGGGCTTTTTTAATGTTATTGTGGTAGAGAAAGACGAGTTTCAGGATTGGGGAATATTTCTGACTGTTGCTTTTTAATACAGAACCAGTCACTGTATCCTGAAATAAGCCAGGAGATATTCAGGAGACTTGATTCTGCTTTTCTCTCCCACAGAGCAACTGGATTTGTATTACAACAGCCAGAGCATCCCAGACTGGGTGTGCCCAACTCCTGATAACATTTAGAGTAATAAATAATGACAAAACAGATGCAAAAGTCTTGATAGAGAGGCTTACTGATAAAACTAAGCAGTGATAACTGATGGCACAGGGTAATGGAATAAATTTGGGATGATAAAATCTGATTGACTCAATGACCCAGATGTGTATTTCCATGTTCTTGCATGACAAGCAGACATCTCAGAATGTTTTATATGGCTGGTGTTTCTTCAGGCCACATTAGAAAAAGAAGAGTGAAGCTTTGGTGTGTCTGGTCACATTGTGGAGAAGGTGCAAAGTGCCGGGGATGAGGATGGGTGTCCATCACCAGATCATGCAGTGGAGGGTAACCCCACTCTCAGTGCTCACCACAGGGTTACACGACTCAAAGGAGAGGCTCCTGTGTCCTGCCCATCATCCAGGGTATTGGAAATGGTAAGTTGGCAAGGACAGAATTAAAGAAAGTAAAGTAATGGAAGCCCTGTGTCGCAGAATAAAGTCAAGTGATAAGTGACAGAATAAGAAATGGACTCAAGTTGCACCAGGGGAGGTTTGGATTGGATATTAGGAAAAATTCCTTCACTGAAAGGATTGTCAAATATTGGAACAGGCTGCCCAGGGCAGTGGTGGGAGCCACCATCCATGGAGGGATTTAAAAGTCTTGTAGATCACAGAATCACAGAGTATGTGGAGTTGGAGGGGACCCACAAGAATCATTGAGTTCAACTTTTGCACAGGACCATGATTTAGTGGTGTTTGATTTATGGTTGGGCTTCATGATCTTAAAGGTCATTTCCAACCTAGATGATTCTATGATTCTACAATAAGTCCTATAAATGTTTTAACTGGAACCTGCGATAATATTTATATTTTGTAATTATTTCAAGCCAGTTGAAACATACAACAGTGCTGTTAAATATGCCTAGTCTGGGTCTCCTTCAAGGTATGGTCACCTCCTGACAGTCTCTGTCCCAGGTGTTTATTCACAGTATGTGTTCTCCTTCTCCAAACACTGAGCCAGGCATAGCTCATAGGTGAACCACAAATGAAGCCACCCAACTGGACCTCATTCACTGTCCCACAGAGCCTAAAAAGAGCATGGAACTGTGCTGGAAAATTTCTGAGGTAGGGAAAGACAAGATCTGTGGGATGTCAAAGTCTTGTGATAAGCTGAATTTCACTGGTGAAACCACGCTGGTCCGTGATTTGATCTGTAGCTCCTGCCTTCCTGGGAGTGAGGTTCTGAGAAAAGAGGATGTTACTTCCAGAGAAGAGACTTTGTGGCTTCTAAGCCATTTTGTCTTTAACAAAGACATGACTGACCATGTTGGGTTTGGAGGCTGCACAAACCAGAGCGCAGGGCTTGAGGACAGGCACAGCTTAGCTGGCAGAAACAACCTTAAATACAGAGCTGACAAGTTGGGAGCAGTGAGGGGAAAGAGCATTCAAGAAAGTTTTACAAAGGCTGGATAATTTACTTTAGGTTTCCTGATGGTGACTTTTAGATACTTTTTTTAGCCCTGGTGCTCATGCTTATGCAGGCACAACCTTTTGAAATAACCTGATTTATTCCCTCCAAGGTAAGGGAAGATACTATTTCTGTTTTAATGCTGTGGAAATGAGGTAGGAAGTCATTCATTCTCAGATTCATGTGGGGAGTGACTCAGACTCCCTAAAAAGTGAGAGAGTCAGGGCTGAGGCAGGACTGAAGAGCCCACCCAGACCTGCCCATTTAACAGCTTGGCCTCTCACTATGTTAATTCTCCAGGTTCCTTCTCTATCCTCCACCAAGAGAATGCTTAATTAAACCTTTTAGATTTAGATATAAGTCTGAATACTGCACCACTTGCCACCTGAGTCATGAGAGAAGATAGGCAGTGTGACATCTTAAATTTCTTACAGCAAAAATCTGGAGTGGTAAAATTTAAAGAGCATGATTTAATAATACTCATTTTTTCTCAGCCCTTGGAAGTGTCTTAGTTCCATTCCTTATATTCCTAAGAAAGCACACAATTCTTTGTTGTTCCCTTTGCAGGTATCTCTCTCTCCATTTTTTTTTTTTTGCATTTGTCACTATTTAATCTATTTTATTTTTTTTTAACACACACACGTGCATGCAAACACACATTCTCTTCTTTACCTTTTGGTTTTTTACTTTTTGTTTACAGCCAATAAAGAGTGATTTTAACTTCCATGCAGGGAATAAAATGTTCTGATGCTCCTGAAGGGGCTACTTGCTCTTTGAATCACAATCAGGTAGGAGAAGTACAGTGATTTGTTTGCTTATGCTGCACCTCTAGCAAAGCAACAAGAGGAATGGGAGATGTAGAGAAACTTGGTTCCCTATTTCCCTTAATTTCTGGACAGAGGAATAGAATATTTAAATAAGATAAAACGAGAGAAGCACTGTGGAGATGTGCAAGGACCATGAATAAATAGATATAGTTACGTCTAGATATAGATATAGTTATGTCCAATAATAGTTGTGTCTCCAGAAGAATTATCAAAAAAGCCATGACAGCTGTTCCAGACCCAAATATGCTACCACAACTGTTCTGAGGGCCAAGAACCTTGTGTGACAAAGTGAACCTTATGTGACAAATTTGAAGGCCTGAGTCAGCAAAAAACCCACATTCTCTACTCTTTATATTATTTTCAAGGGGAAGATGCCCTCAGAGGAGCATTGCAAAGGCTAAATGCCTCCTTCACCTCTTGTTGCACAGCACAGTCACACATCTACCACAGACTGTGGTCAATTTTCCCCATTTTCCCCAGTAAAACTACTTTTGTACCTGTGCATGGGCCAGGCTGCACCAGAGCAACTCTGCTCTTCAGTCCCTCTTTTGATTCTCACCTGTTGCTGGTGCTCTGGTGTCAACCAAACCCAGCATTAAAGACAGTTCTGTTACCTACAGTGACACCCAGGGGGCTTTGCAGTCACAGAATCATCCATCACACATCTGAAAAACTGCTGAGGCCCAGTGTCAGAAGGGCCAGCAACACGTGAGCCTGTGAAGTGGCAAAGCCATCAGCTCTGTGACAGCTTCATGCCCAAGGCTAGCAAGGCTGGACTTGGCAGGAAGGGAAGACCCCTGCAATGTCTGGGGGATTGGCTAAATGGACCTAAAAGGTCTTTTCCATCTCTGGTGTCTCTGGGCTGCCCTGCGCCCTAAGGCTGAGTCCTGACTGAGGGGTGGCATTGCAATTATGCTGCCCTGGGAGCTGCCCAGGGACAGGATTGTGGTGGGGAGAGTTATGATCCTGTCCCCAAATCCCTTTAGCTACAGGGCAGGAGGCAGTAACTCATAGTGACCTGGAAACACAAGGTTTTACTGCTCTGGCAGCTCTGCCCCAGCTTTACTCATTTCTGTACTGTTTGTTTCTTCCTTCCCACTTCCCTGCTCCCTCTTTCTTCCTCTTTCAATCTTGTGGAAGAAGTGACAATTAAATAGTCCTTGTATTCAATACTGACCCTAAATCTCATCTGCCCAAAGTATCTTCTCTGCTTGAAGTCAGTAGAGTTCCAGCTGTCCTGTCCAGCCCATGGGGTTGTGCAGCAGAGTACAGTGGTTCTGTGGACTCTTGGCAGGTGGACAGTCCTGGAGAGCCTGGGGAGTTCCCTTCTCATCATAGGGGAAATTTAGATTGAATATTAGGAAAGGGTTCTTCTCCCAGAGGGTGGCTGGGCACTGAACAGGCTCCCCAGGGCAGTGCTCAGAGCACCAAAGCTGACAGAGCTCAAGGAGTGTTTAGACAATGCTGTCAGGCACAAGATGGGATTGTTGGGGCTGGCTGAGCAGGGCCAGGAGTTGGAGTGGCTGTTCCTTGTGGGTGCCTTCCAAGTCAGGATTTTCTATAATTCTGATTCTATGATTCTGTAACAGTGTCAGGGATTTGTATATGCAGGAGGTCCACCCATATCCATGTGTGAGCTTCAAAGGACACTGTGAGACTCAGGAACAAAATATTTACTAGCTTATGGTCTCCACAGATCTTCCAGAGAGCTGGAAAAGCCTTCATTTCCTGTCCAAGATGAAGTTACCATTTTTTGTTTTGTTACCATTTGAAGACTAATTCTTCCATCCTTCCCACAGAAACAGTGACACCTTCCAAGAAGTAAAGCATCATCTGGGATGGACAGGGCTGAATTCCACTCACATGAGCACATCCCATCCATCAGGGCACTTCTCTTAACTGGAAGAACACCAATTGCAGAGTGTCAGTGATTTTAACAACTGGAGCAAATAATAATGCATCTGGATCAGTTTATTGCTTCTTGATTCCCAAAGAATTAAGGAAAGTTTTTATCCATTTTTATCTTCTCATGGGAATTAAGCTACCTAGGGACTCCATGTAAATATATGTGTTTGTATACCTAATATATGTATCTATTTTAGGGTATAAATCATGTTATTGTCTATGTGAGCCAAATATTTAAAGCAATTATCACCAAGCCTGTTCCAAATACACAGAGGTAGTTGAGAGGCAGGACCTGCAAGCTGGCATTTGTAGAGAAGACTGAAAAAACTGTTAAAAAGAAGGAAGATAAAGATACATACAGGTAAAGATAAACAAGAATAAATGCTCTGTAAATAGATTCAGTCTGGTGGGACTGCTGGACTTGGGAAAGGACATCAGATGGTGCTCCTTCTATTCACTGGTGCTTCTTTCCCCCTCTGAGGCAGAGAACAAGGTGTTGAGATAGCACAAAACCTTCTCAAATCAAACACTGTCTCCAAATCCCCCCTTTGGTGACAATAATAATCTGTGGGTTTACAGATGGAGGCACTTAAGCAAAAAGTTCTAATGAATTACAGGAAAAATGACCCAATAGGTACAATTCTGGGTGCATTCTCATGTGCTGCATTGAAAATAAATGTTCTTAACCCCACTGATTAGAATTTCCAGTGCCTTGTGGTGTGACACATGGAGCTGAGAGTGCACAGTTCCAGGAGAGGGGCAGGATCAGCTTGATCTTAATGCCTTGATGTTCTTTGTCCTCTATTTCCCAAAAAGGTGGAGATTTCCCTTACCAGTATATTCATGTAGAAAATTTCTCACCTTGAATTTAACCCTGGTAATGTAAGTCAGAATCACCACAATTAAGTGTTTAATCTTGCCAGTGCCCTTTTACACTGAGGGTTTATCCATTTTATCACTGTATTGATTAAACAAAGTATGGCAACCAATTATTTTCTCTTCTGCTTTGCATAGCTTTTCTGTATTGAACTCATGTTTTTTTCTCCCTCCCTCTTTCTTGCTATTGGAAATCTTCTGAATGAACCTGAAAAAGATTTCAATTACCTAATAAAGAACTATCATTTAAGTTTTATGAATGAACTAAATAAAATTATTAAGGTGGGATGATAAAAAAATAATAAGAGTGAAAGCATTATTTAGGACAAGAGGAAATGGCTTC
>VZTZ01005655.1:0-20100 GCA_013400955.1 Drymodes brunneopygia | reverse complement strand
AGGAGGACTGCCACCCCTGCCACCTTGTAGCTTCACAGGTAGTGAGGTAAGCTGCTGGGTGGCTTTTTGAGCTGGCCCTTACATTCCCTGACATGTGCTCTCTGGTGAGGAGAGAGGGCTGCTCTGCCACAGACTCTCAAGCACATCAAGAGGTTTCTTGCCCCCTGTGAGGGTAATGGAGTAGCTGCTTTCCCAAGCAGTACTTCCCATCCTTTCTTGGACAAGCCTTACTGCCACCACTTTTTATGCTTCGTTACTTCCTGGAGGAATACCTTCCTTACACCTGCTCCTACTTTCCTTTTATTCTCTTGACTGTTGTGTTGGAGCATTTCCCCTTGTTGAGAATCACTCATTTAAAGGATGTGGCAGAGAGCTGAGGCATCCATGTTCTATTCCCATCTCTATTCAGATTTTACAAAGTCATCAGATTTCCTTGCAGCTGATAATCATGAAATAACTTGTAATGCCCTCTCTCTGTATGTTGGCAGAGTGATCTGAAATTGCCCCAGGGGACACCAGTTAAGGCTGATTTTAAATTAAGTTTAATATGCTTTAATTTTAGTGCATGCTTTATTATCCAGCTGTAATGGAAAAGTCTGGTTTCCGTTATTTAACCTGCCCTATGCCCAAGCATGTACAGGTTGCACTAGAGCTGCTCTCCTGTGTTCCAGATTCGGATCAGGGATGACAAGATGCCCCTGGCACACCTGGCCATAGCCGTTGAAGCAGCTGGCTGGTCAGACCCGGACACAATCCCTCTCATGGTAGCCAACACTCTGCTGGGTAACTGGGATCGGTCCTTTGGAGGAGGAGTGGTGAGTGAACCTGCAAGCACCATCCTGCTTATAATGAGGTTGGTGGGATCTCCCTGACTTGGGTACTGCCAGGACAGGAAAGGGGATCCACTTGTGAGTCTGAGAGAATTTGTTACCCAGGATGTAGGAGAATCTTAGGAAGTGGTTCTAAACCACTAAATCAGAGGTGACTTGTGGTTTGCCAGCCCTCATGGAAAGTAGGGTATTTTATACCTGCATGTCATCAGAACCTGTGGGTATCAGTAATTAACTGTCCCTTTCTTGAACCTAAGTGTCCTTATGATTTTGGCTCAAATCTGGGCTGTTGTGGGTATCAGTAATTAACTGTAATTAACTTGAACTCAGGTTCAAGTAATTCTTGAACCTAAGTGTTCTTATGATTTTGGTTCAAATGTGGGCTGTTATTTTGAAATGTGATATTACATGCAAGGAAAGAAACTGTTGAAATGAAGAGCTGATAATTAACCTCATAGCTACTACTGCATGTTCTGTCATCATTGAAATGAAAATGGGACATCACGGAAGTGACTAGTAAGCTTTCAAAAAACTTCACATAAAGTATTATCTTTTTCTTTTGCCTCAGCAGAATTTGTCCAGTAAACTTGCTCAGATCGCTTGCCATGGTAACCTGTGTCACAGTTTCCAGTCCTTCAACACCTGCTACACTGACACAGGGCTGTGGGGACTCTATATGGTCTGTGAGCCATCCACTATTCAGGACATGGTGCACTTTGTTCAGAAAGAATGGTAAGCTACCAACTGTTTCTCTGAAGAGATTGTTTTTTGTGGAGGAATACAATTTAAAAATAAAGTATTTTAAGAGAATATTTTTCTCTGCTTGGGCTTGCCTGGGAGCAACAAATGCATCAAATTCTAAACTTAGGCACCCAATGCCAAGTCCCAGCACCCAGTTTTTGGCACCCTTACTTGGAGTGAATAGCTTAAGATGTAGATTTTGTTCCTTGTACAAGAAAACACAGCAGGGATTTCATTTTGACTGGCAAATGACAGGAGTTATGAAACTGTCAGACATTTTAGAATACTACTCAGTCAGTGTATAGCCTGTGAGCTGCAAGTGCTAGCACTGAAAGAGTATATTTTTGTGGATGAGAATAATGAACATGCAATTGCCAGACATTAATAGTAGTTACCCACTCTGCAGTTGATTGTACCAGGTGCTGGTGTTAAGACAGCTCTAGTGAGTACATAGGAAAATGAAAGTTGAGCTGTTCCATATGGAATTTTGAAACCTGTAGTTCTAGACAACATTAATTTATCTGAGGCTTAAATCTGTATTGAAGGATGTTCACAGATGCAACTGTAAAGTTTGAACTGCAGATGCTATTAAAAACACATATATGTTACTTAAGAGCACTGATTTAAAGTGGGTGAGGTTGAAAATAAGTCTTGAAAATGAGGAGTTTCTTTAATCACATAACTCACTTCTCATATACCATTATTCTATGAGATCTCTGTTAAGTCGTGGAGAAAAAGGTTATCGCTTTGACTCTGTTAGCTGCAGCTTAGCACCAGGGAATATACAAATGATTCCTGGGACAAGAATTTAGTGTTAAGCTATTTAACGCATTCCCTTCTCACAAAATGTTCTGTAGACAGTGTGGCAAATTATTATCTCCCTAAGAGAGAAGCCAGGAAGGAACGGATTGCCTTGTGGCTAATTACCTCTTATCTAGTTGCTTGGCTCCTACTTTCTTAGCAACATCCATTCTCAAGATAAAAAGTACAGACTACTCTTGTCTCAAAATATTCATCTAATAAAATGAAATACAGCTCTTCTAAGAGGAAAGACTTGCTCTTGGGTATATTGGTATGCCTCCAAAACCCTTACTCTTAGGCTGCTGCTTTGTATCCATGGCTTGTTTTCCAAGCTATCTTACCAGCTTTGTCTACAGAAAAGTAGTGCCTGGTAGGTGCAGTGATGCCTATGCACCTCTTTATCACAGGCAATCTTGTGTGCTACAGACTACCATTATTTAATGCCTTTGGATTTAAACTATTTTTCAGGATAAGACTTTGCACAAGTGTCACAGAAAGTGAAGTAGCTCGAGCAAAAAATCTTCTAAAGACAAATATGCTGCTACAACTTGATGGTGAGACTTATGAGAACTTTTTATTCTTTGTGGAGCTGTAGGCTGATAATTGAAGCATTTTCCCCCTATTTTAGGATCCACACCAATCCGTGAAGACATTGGAAGACAAATGCTGTGTTATAAGCATCAAATCCCAATTCCAGAACTTGAGGCAAGAATTGAAGTAAGTGGCACTCATGTTGAAACTTTTAAAAGGCCATCAAGAAAATTACTTTCTACAAAAAGTAACAATATAGAAGTTATGTTTCTTGTTCAGCCAAGAAAACATTTCCAACTGAGAAAACTTTCAAGTGTTTTGTTGCCTGCTCCCTTGGATTATACAACATTAACATCAGAAACAGTTTTAAGATGGGATGTTAACAAATATGCCTCTTTTACCCCTTTTAGGCTATTGATGCCCAGACTATTAGAGATATCTGCACAAAGTATATCTATGATAAGCATCCTGCAGTTGCTGCCGTGGGTATGTGGTTTATGTTTCCCTATCCTCCCATAACCCCTCCAGACCACTTGCTGTTGAGTTGAGCATGGGTCATGGCCAACCTTCTTTAACTTCCAGGTCCAATTGAACAACTTCCTGAGTATAGCAAAATCTGCAGTGGCATGAGTTGGCTTCGTGAATAGTGAATAACAAGGACTTCCAGCATATTTTAGCTTTAAAAAAACCAGAAAAACAACCAAAAATACCCAACAAACCAACTACACCCCTGTTTAAAACTTTGGAGTTGCTTTTGAGAAGATTAAAACTCAAGAACCAGCCCCTCCTGTGTGTCTGTATAATGAAGAAAGGAATGGAAGCATGTACAGTATTTGCATTTTTATTATAAAACAAGGATTGTCAGTAAGAGTCATTTCTTCACTTTAGTAGCATTCAGCACTTGTTCTTGAGCAGCTTTCTTTGCCTTGACCATTTCAACGAGTTCCTAAAGAGAAGGTGGGGAAAAAAGAAACTTAACTAAACATGTAACTTGTGGACAATGCTGTGGTTTTGAACGCTACTTATATTCACTTTGAAACACTCTAGTTCTCAACATAATGAGAACTCTACATAGTTTAACACTGTAGAGCAATTTCTCTTAGAAACGAATCAATTCATGGAAGGTCAATGCTCATGTACCAGGAGCTTTACCTACAGGAGACTAGGGATAGGACTTCACCGTCTGTTGCTGGCAAATCATAAGACAAATTTCCTGACACAGACTTTTCCTTCCTGGCTTCCAGAGCCACTGCTTTCACTGAGAACATTTAGTCCTTACTGCTATTTTGGGGCTGAGTTACCAAAAATAAAAAGTTTTCTGTAAGGCTCCATCATTCTGCCTGTGTCAGATGCTGTCTCTGGAAGGCAGTGGAACAGTAAAAGCAAAGGATTCTCTCAAGGCCTGGGCTAGTGACAGTCCTAGGAGGAGCTGAGGGACCTTACCTTATATCGCTTCATGCAGTCTTTTTTTGACCGGCCTGGAACAGCTGCTGCTATTTTCTCCCATCTTTCAGGAGTATTTACTGGATAAGTCTTCAATGCTTGTTCTAAAAGTTTTTGTTCTTCTGTAGTCCAAGGGGATGAATCTAGAGATGATCCTGTTTTTAAATGCAAAAATGACAGCAAGAAAATATATTTAAGAAAAGAGTCTAGAAAATATTGTAAAACCTGTTATAGCTCATGTAAAATCCATGCAGTTTTGGGGTGTATTGTGTGTACCAGAAACCCTCAAATCTAACAACAGACCCTGGATCACTTGCTATGTAAGTTTGTAAGCAAATGTTAAGTAAGTTCTGGGTTACTTTCTTCCTAAGAGACAGAGGGGAGCCAAGTGCACAAGAAGGGCTCCCTTTTCTCCGTTACCTTCAAATCTTTCTGAGGGGGCAGCACTGTCCATCTGAGGCACCACACCATGTTCTTTTTTAAATTTGTCAAATGCTTTCTTGTTTATGTCATCTTTTTGATGAGGGTCTACGAGCAACAGACATCAAAGAGAATAATTATTGCAAGAAGATTAAAGCAAGGTGTAATAATAATAACAACATTGTGTAGCAGATTAGTTTACAATAATCAGAAAATCCAATTCCTACTTCCTTTAAAACAATGGTAAAGAGGTTGGTAGATTAAAAAAAAATCATTCAGGGTCAAATAAACTTTTCTCAGTGTTAGATTCTCCAACCCTTATCCTGCTTTTTAGTGCTCAGAGGACTACTTGTTCCATATAATCTTAAACCTGAATCTGCAACCTTAGCAAAATCAAGAGGGATTATTCTCTTAAGTAAGGGCTGTGACACAAAACTCATGTACTGCCCAGGCTATGACCATGTCAGAGAGGCAGGAACATGGAAAATCCAGGTGCCACTATGTGGTTTGTAATGCAGAAACCTCTTGAAAACTTAGTGGTTTTATTTTTTCCTTCTGTAGTGAAATATATGATTTCCTTGTGACCTTATTCTAGAGCTCTCTAGGCTTCATTTTTCATTTTTACATTCATTTTTGAAGAGGAGATGGGCCACATTCATTTAGGTGTCTTAAATCTGGTGTTAGTTTCCAGTTTCCATTCGTTTTTTTTGAAATATCTCTAGAGCTTCATCAGTTCCATTTATTTTAGATGCCTTCCTTTGTAGGGAGCTTTCTGAGAGGCCCATTTATCTCTCTCTAAGCCCTGGTATTTCATGTGCCCCAGACATCAGAACATCAAGCTACAATAAGAGAGTTCCTGAGAGTTGCTCATGAGGGGCTGACTTACAAAAGAGCCATTAGGATGAAAACACCGAATCACATAAATACTCCTCAAATCCTCCATCTGAACTACATTTCTTTTGGGGCTGTACAGAGGATTTTCTCAAGAAACACAGCTCCATTAACAAAAAAGTCAGCTGTACAGAAGCATGCAGACCATGTTATTACAAAAATAAGGTAATATAGATACCAAGCTTTTGGAGACTCTTTGCTTTATTGATGACATCTTTTGCTGTTCGTTTTATTCCAGTAGTAGAGTGCAAGTTCATGTAATTGGCAATAACTTCCCACCTAAAGCAAGAACAGAAAGGATAAACCAGCAAATTACATCATACCTTATCTTCATCACATATTTATCAACTCCTGAGTAAGTTCAAACATATTTAAATATGTGTAATATCTCAGAGTAGCTACGCTGGAAAGCTTTCAGTCACTAACTGAAGAATTCAATTATCTTGGGTGAACTTCTCAGTTCCCAATACAGAAAAAAGATGGGGTGGAATGTAGGTAAGTGCAAACCTCTAATCCTCAAAATTCTGCTTAGCTGCTGCTTTCCTGAATTCCCTAAACACCTCTGACATTAAATACTGTAGGCTGCACTGAAGGGCTGAAAAGTTATTAACCCCATGTCCACTGCTCCCCAGAAAAATGCATCAACATCAGGTAAAGGGGCTTAAAGGAGAGAGCTGGAACAGCCCTAGTCCTAAGATTATTCCTGGTGGATTCTTAGAAAATGGAAGGCAGTATGTACCCCTGATCAGACAGGAAGACTGTGTGCCTTGAGCACTGACTACAGAGCTGCAGAAACAGGCCCTGGTGTCATCTCCATGGAGATGATTTTTTTTTTCAGTAAGCATCCAGATGTTGTAATGGAGGTTTGAAATCTGTGTAATCCTAACTGGAAGAAGGCAATTCATTCCTGGGAAAAAGTATTTAAAGTGTGCTCCTGTTTTTGATGCTTAGCAGTAAGCTGAGGGCCCATGCTGCTTTCTGTAAATCCCAGCCTTTCCCTTTTCCCCTGGCTCTCCCCCTAAAGAAAGCTGGTGCACTTTACCCGTATCTCTGGATATTTTTCTCCTATCATGTAGAGGAGAAACTAGCCTCACATTCACTGTGGAGCTCCTGAAAGCAGCTTACACACTTGTGTTCCTACCCAGCTGCAGCCCAGTCACTGATGTGGTTTTGTTCTCTGGATCCCACCCTGGAATGAGCCCTGTGCAAACAGGCACCTCAGCACCATCTTGGTAATGGACTAAATTTGGGGGGGAAACAAGATACAGGGCCAGATCTAACTCCAGTGACACACAGAGCATGGTACCAAGGAAAAACAAACCACTGGCTATTTCAGAGTCAAGGAAAATGAGGATGTTTAGGAAGTCCTTATACTGACAAAGTACTTGGGATGATCTGGAAATATGTTTTATTATGCTTGTTATTTAATGAAAAATTGTTAGTAGGGCTTTTAGCACCAAACGCAAGAAAGTACCTTGAGTTAGTCCCTGCTGGAAAGAGGTTCACAGCTTTAATTAACAACTGTAAATCATCCTCTGGCCAGTTTTTGCTTCCCCCTCCACCGCCAGTGGTTGACTTTTCTGAACTCTTTGTTGCTTGGCGCATACGAGCTTCTGCCTCTTCTTTCTCTCGCCTTATTTGTTCATTTATTTCTTCTATCTAAAGATTGTAAATAAGCATTATTTATTTACTTACTGAATTATTGTTACATTTTACAGTGACACAACCCCCTCCCTCTGGACTTGCTTTGAACCTTGGATTTTGCTTAGTTTCTGTTCTGTGTATTATATATAAGGAAACACAGGAGCTTATCTGTTCCAGCATTATTTCCCTTCAATCCATGTGTATATTTTTAGGATTTAAAGGTTAGGAGTTAATAGCAGAAATCCATCACAGTTTCACTAAAAAATTAAACAAACACCCCCAGAATTAAAGCAAAAGTTTTCAACCTTGTGTGAATGCCTAGGCTAACACTTGACTTAGAGGGACAGATCCACAAAAGTATTAAGACCATTGAGGGCAATTAAACATCCATGCTGAATACACCGATTCTCAAATCTTCCAGCCTCACTGGTATCTAAGCCTGATTATGTCAGTACAACCATAGTAATGGAGAACTTTTGAGTTAGAATTAACTCCAGATTTTAGTTACTAAGTGTGTACTCAGGGATAGATGGCCAAGTGTAGTTTTTTAGCGAGCTAAAAACTACTTAAGTTAACCCACTGCACATTTTTGTGACCTGTAATCACATCTCGAGACTGTGGTGTGACACATCTTTAATCATCTGCTTCTGAGTGGGCCCAGTCCAGTCTTGGCAATATTAGAAGAGCTGTGCACTTAGGCCTGTTGGCAGGATGTCCAAAAGAGAGAGCAAGAAACCTAATTCATAAAATCTTCCTGGCAAAGGGAAAGTTACCTGATAGATAATTTTTAGTGGAATAGTTTTAACAGATAGAAAGGGGACTGCCTGCATTTGGAACACCCTCCTGGAGAATGGAATATTAAATTCAGTCCCCTGTAGAACATAAGGCATTTCAGTCTTAAATTGTCTGATGAGTAAACCTGACCCTGGGATGGGGGCAGATCAGATTCCTCACTATGGAAAAGTTCACAGCTGTGAATCCACAGTGGATGAGAGAAAGCACCGTATTCTTTCTGCAGGATGTAGGTTGAGCTTTAGTTCAAATGGCTTTTCCCCAATGGCAAACACAGGCAAATCCTTGCTGAGTTCTGGTATATTTTGATTCCAGATGTCTTGCATTTCCCATTCCTTGGTATCCAACCTACCAGCCCTTCTAGTGCCTACAAGCCTGCAGCACTTAAATACTTTTGTGGATCTATCCCCAAGTCACAGATACTAGGATTTTTCTTGCATAACAGAATAGGTTAAGATTGCCCTCCTTCCCTCAAGGTAACTGCTACACATCGTTGGGCAAAATGAAATTGCTCTACTGTTTCTGTATACTGTACAACAGTTTTGTTCTTTGTAGATCAAAATTCTTTTTTCTTGGCTGACCCTGTTAATCTGACCAGCCATGAACTGCACAATGTAAAATGGAGCAGAGATCCCACTGCCTGCGTACTCTGAAAATCAAGTCTTTGTGTTTTAACAAGCAGGATTCCACAGCAACTATGCTGTATCTTACTTCAATTCAGTCAGGTTGATTTCACAAATTATTCTGTTATTTTGATTTGACACTCAGCATAATTACCTGTTTCACTACAGCCGCCTTTCCTCCTTCCCTTGTTGTGGATGTAAGTGCTTCATTCAAGCATTGCAGACTAAAAATAAATTATTAAGTTACAACGGAGAGCTAGTAGAAAGATGGGTATCAAAACGAGCAGAAGGCAGCAGCAGGAAGACTTACCTTGCTAGCTCAAGACGATCACAAAGCTTTTCCACCTCCTCCATCATTTTAACACAATCTGCCTCATTATCAGAAAAGTAATTCCAGATCTGGAAGCAGAAATACACGTTCTACAAAGTTCCTGAACTTTATTATCCTATTCCTTCAGACAAAGGTCTAACACAGAATTCTTCAGCCACTGCTGTGTTTGGACCTATTTAGTCAGCTTTACTCATAACTCATACCCATGTAAGCATGTGTTTTAGTATTTTGTTTTTTTAGTAAACCCACCTTCCATACCCATCTCCAGCCCCAAGAACAAGCAAACACGTGATACAGTCTGATCTAAGCACACACAGTAATTTGTCTGACGTAACCTGTATTTCATTGTAATAATAAATACCTTGCATGTTGTTCTGAGTTTTTGCCTTTCTTTCTTGATTGCTTTCTTCTGTATCTCTTTTTCCTTTTTTGCTACTAATGCTTGCTGCCTAACTTCTTCTTCCTCCTTTTCTTTTGCTAACCGTGCTGCTTCTAATTCTGCTTGTCTTTGCTGCAATCCAAAGGAAAAAAAAATTCAAGTAAAAAAATCCTCAGTCACATTGTTACAGGGTCATTCAGTCATCCCATATCAAAATGTGTTGCTTCAGGTTTGAGTGGAGTTTTGTTTGTATGTTTGGGGGTTTTAAAATGCATCAATACTTTAATGTTTGGTTTCCCAAGAATTTTGAGGGAGATGATGAAACACATACCATTTGGCATTAAGTCAAGTACTCACTGTGAAGACCCTCAGTTTATAAATCCTGACTTCTTCTACAACGAAGATATAAAACCATATGTAATTTCCTACACCTGCCTTAGGAGTATAAACTTGGAAAAAGACTGTGGTCCAATATTTCTCCTGCATCATTATTGACATGGTATTTTGCAGTGTTCCAACGTCTTTTAAGTTACTTCTTTGCACCTTACAGTTCCCTTTCATTCCTATACTTTCAGAGCCATCTTTTCCAAACTGTTCATATTTATCAAGTATGTTGTGTTACCTCAAAGCATTTCATGCCAACCAACCATTCACAGACCACACGCAAAAGGCAAGCAGCCATATCCATTTTATCCACTTAATGCTCACCTTGAAACCAGAGCAAGTATATGCAACAAAAGAGTTTGTATGTTTGGGGGGTTTTGAAACACCTTTGACCAAAGGTGGTCAGATCTGCGATCCTTGTTTCCATCTCATTCTCAGAAGGCTGCCAGCCTTGCACTGCCTGCTGCACAGGCATCAAAGACAACACATCTTTGAATCCCAGTGTAATTCTATCAGTAGTCTGTCGCCCTGGTTTTACAGGGCCCCATAAATTGTAACACTGTAACTGTAGTTTCCCGTGCTTTTTCTGTAAACATGGTCCTTGTTTTTCTTAACCGGCCGGGATTGTTTTGCACTTGTAGAATTGTTTTTCATTCCTTTCCCTGGAGTGGAGAAAGATAATTGACCATGTCTTTGTCCTGTAAACCTTCATAGGTGTTGACCCTTTTCACTAATCCTTGATTGTCTTTAGAAACATATAAAAATAGGTAAATAAAAAAGGGCAGGGCTTTTGATCGGTCCTGCCTAGAAATTCAACTGCTGCTCTGAGACCCGCATGTTTCTTCTGTTGCCAGCTGTGCAACAGTAGTCTTCTGACACNCAACACATCTTTGAATCCCAGTGTCATTCTGTCAGTAGTCTTCTGACATCTCTAGAACCTGAAGCAGTGCATCAGGTGTGAACAAAGTGGAGTTTTTCAACCCAAATAAAGTACTTCACTTACTTTTTCTTTTGCCTCCTGTTCTTTACGTTTTGCTTCTACCTTTGCTTTCTTCTCTGCTTCCTTCTTTGCCTTTTCTTCCTCCTTAAATTTCTTTATCCTGGGATCACAGCTGTATGCATTGTCTGGTAGAAGAAAGGAAGCATCATGTATAGAAGAAAACTAGGAAATTTCCACAGTTAGTTAACTAATCTCTCTTTAAAGAACAGCATTTTGTGTGCTCACCAACAAGAGTCCTAATTCTGTTCATTTCTTCTTTTTTTCTCAATGCTCTGGCAGCTCTGTTCTGCTTTTCAATCCACCTCCTTTCATCTCGACTTAAAGGGAAAGCATAATTCAGTGCTAATGCTTTACAGTGTCACTGTTAGAAATTCATCAACAAGCTTCTTAAATAGTTTCCCCCACACAGATGTTCTTCTGTGAATACTTCAAAAATAGACTTCAAAAAATGAAGTTCCAGGCCCTGAGCTCATGTAAAAAATGCTAAGTGTTTACATAGTTACATAAACCTGACAAACCAAGCTGCTTATCTGTGATTGTAGGGAATGAGATCATGGACTTTATTTCCAAAATGCAATCCACTTGCTTACCTAACATTAAACTCAAGCAAAATAACAGAAATGCTGGCATATCATTTAAATAAAGGACAGCAGTATAAGCAGTGCAAATTATCTCATTTTGCAGAATATAGTCATGTCAAGTAAACCCATCTGTACAGAAACAACATTCTATGTCAAGTAAACCCATCTGCACAGAAACAACACTCTCTATGAAGTACCATGATACTCTGGGTAAAGTCATGCCAGATTCACTCCAGTAAAATACAGCTCAGGTTATATATGGGCCGACTAAATAATCTGAAAATATTTGCCAGTGCTGTCAAGAAAGAGGCAAATTTTTAGTGGGGGTCTATAGCCTCATCCACACAACCACAGAGAACAATAGTGGGGGCAGGGAGCTTGGAACTATGTGGTATTTAAAGCTCTTTCCAACCCAAACCACTCTGTACCTCAGAACAAAGAAAACAATCCCCATAACTGAGGAGACTAAGATTGAAGCTTTAAAACACAAGCAACATCACCTTTGGCAAGAAGGGGTAGCAAGAATCATGACCATCTGAACAGCAGCTGTACTGTAGTTCTCTCTCCTAAGTACAGCAGACTAGGTACCATTTGTCTAAACATCTTTGAGAAAGGACACTAATGACAAGAATGAGCAGAAAAAAAGAGCTATGCAAATAATTCAAGATCCTTCCAATGAGAAGCCGTAGAGGTTCATCTGTGTGATTTACCACAAGTACAAGTGATAGGGAATTGATTACAGTGCCTTCACAGAATCTTCATAGGAGAGAAAATAGTGGGTCTGGTGAGGCTCAAGAAATTCAATAGGAGGAAGAGGCACAAGAGAAGAAAAATGCCTAGCTACAGCCTAAATATGGCAGTTTCTAGCACAAAGAAAGCCAACCACTGAATCTAAATACTAAACTGATTTCTAGCCAAACTTGGAAGAAGAGATTCATACAATGCAAGTTACAGTCTTACAAGGATTACTGAGTGAAAGGTTGTGTCCTGTGAAATGTGTCTTAGACTAAATGATTCAGTGCTCCAACTTCAACATTCTGTGTTCAGTAACTGTAGGAAGGGTAAAAACAGAATGTATTTTCCAACGGCAACATGGTCTGAGTAATGCAGCAACTAGCACTACATCTACTAATACATAATTTTTATTAACATCAAGCCATCAGAACTCACCTCTCCAAATTCTAGGAAGTATCACTTTCCCAGTACAAGTTAAAGAATAAGAGAGAAACAATACCTGCTTGCTCATCCACTCTGTCCTGGCTCCAGGTTCAACCTGTGCTTGGGACTGGCAGGAACTCCAAGTCTCAACTTAAATGAACACATATTTCAAAGCACCTCAGATATACCTCTGTGAGGCAAGCAGGAACTACTTCAGTTGCACAAAGAAGCCCACAGTAAGTTCAGTTCAAGTCCATGACTGACCCCTAAGCTGGGGGAGTGAATTCAGACTTGGCTCAGCTGCCTTTCTTCCTATGACTTACAGTCTAAGAGAAAGTTGAAAAATCTTGCTGTATCAATCTCTCAGTCTCCTGTCACATTTATTTTTACTTACATACCATTCTGCTTTTTCTTTTTCCTCTTCATCTAAGTAGGAAAACTCTCTCCAGGAATCAAAATTATACCTAAAATAAATTTAAGAAAAAAAAGCTGAATGAAAAAACAGCAAATACTTTAAAAACCAGCTACCTTTTTTACTGTTATGTGTTTGTAGGCAACTATACTGCTGTTTACAATTTATAATTCAGAATTTACAATTATACTGCACCTACAGTGATTCCACTGTGTTAAGTCAAAATGCAGGATATGATCTACACCTCTCTGTACTGTGGGACATAGTCTACTTCAGGATGGCATGAGTCTTGCCCACTCTAAATGTCTACAGCTGTCTAAGCTCCTGTCACAGGCACTGGAAATGCACTACAATCTGTAGAGTTCAGAGAGAAATTAATCTTTATGTGAACACCCATATTTGGCATAAAGGCAAACCATAAATATTACTGACTTTTTGGACTAAACACACCTCCCTTTACTAGGGGAGCTTAAACACCTAAGACATCTCCGCTACAAACACAGGTTAGGTGAGATAAACCTGACTTCCAGTCTGTGGGTCAGCTCAGTTCTCAGCCACTGTGGCCAGAAATTCCTGCTGCAAGCATGAATTTACAAGTGGATGAATTAGCCAGGAGAAAGCCAGCTCAGTGTGTGGAAGGCACAAACAGCTATGGGGTAATTTTGTGACATTGCCCACAGCAAACAACCCACACACCAAAGGGTCTGCAAGCCCTTTATATTGCATGTCTTGAATACCGTAAATAGAAATGGAGGCATCAGCTAACTTACCAAAAGGAATAGAAGGCATCTACCTCATCAAATGAGGAGTTCATGTCCCCAAGTTTAGGTACATTTTTCTTATTTGACCACCTGAAAATACATGGATATATTAAAAAAATAATACATACAATCTTTCATAACATGGCGTTTGTTAAGTACAGAATCAAAATCTGATGCTTCCTCCCACCAACACAGAGGGGCACCAGTAAAAGAGGAACAGAACAGGAGAGTTCCTCCTAAGTATCCTCCATACTGGGCATTTTTTGGGGAGTTTCCCCAGAAAAACAGCCTCCTCCTGCCTGAGTGCCTCCTGCCTTGTGCCTCAAGAAGACCTGATGGAGCGCAGGCTATCTTTGTAGATACTCAATTCTCCATGCACATTTTTCTGGTAGAGGAGCTTACAGAAAGTGGACAAAAAGTGCTCTGTGAATAACTCAGCTCTGTGGTAGGGTACAGGAAGTCTCCCATACATTCTAATGGAATACAAGGGAATAATGCATACTCTGCCTCCACTGCATTTTTTCTAGGGAAATCTTCCACAGGTTCTAGAATTTTTTGTTCCATGACATAGCATCCGATTCCATTGCAGAGAAGGGAAAAACCTCATCTGACAACTATAGATCCAGGTCTGAATCTATGGAATACTCGACAGAAGATTCAGTAAGACTACTTTAAATAATTGTTCAGAATGTTGTAAAGCGTCTCATGCAATTAAGCACTTTTATACAGGATAATTTGACAGGTTTCTGTTGTGACAACTTTAATACCAAGTTAATCATCAACCATGAATCAAGTGCAGAAAAAGTCACACACTGTAAGAGAGAAGCACCAAATATTGGCAGTTACAATTATCTTCTCTTTTAACCAGCTAAATTGTGAACATAACTACTGTCTTCTGTTACTGTCTCACTCTCAGGAGAAAATCATTTAAAAAAGGAATTTTTAGTCAGCAGCACACAAACATTTGGTATTTTAAGCATTTTTAAGATGAAACAATGAGTTGTACAAAAAGGGCAGTAGGTAATAGGAAGCTGAGAACTTTTTTTAAAATCACATGGGTCAAACTCAATGCCATCAATGTGGCAGTTCAGATTATTTTAAAATGAAATAAAAAATAATCGCACTATTGTAGTTGTATTACATTTCTGGCAAATTAATACATCTCTTGTTACAAACACAATGTCAAAAGGGTTTGCGAATGCTGATTCTCCAGCAACAGCAGAGACAGTCAAACATAACTTACCTGGCATTTCTTTCAAAAACTGGTGAGAAAACTTCGAAGAAGTTTTCTTTTGCTTCACTTTTGGAAGGTACAGAGTTATCAAAAGCAGGATCTATGCTGTTAAATGCTCGTCGTTTCACAGGATCAGATAATATTTCATAAGCTGAAAGTTACCAGACATAAGGTTGTAAATGTTTAAAAAGATGCTCTCAGATCTGCGTTTGATCTATCGTTCTGTAGAGCTTGATATTTAATTATTTCAGTGACACCAAAAAGCATTGCTGTCTATTCCTGTTAAACTAACACATTTAACCATTAAGATGCAACAAAACAGATAATATTTAATTTTATGGTAGTAAATTTAGTTCAGACACTGGGAGTTTGGGCATGACATCTTCAGACTTTTATCCTGCACCATATCCTTGCAGATACATTGACAAAGTGGTCTACTAAGGCACAGAGTAAAGGCAGTCCCTGAGTTAATGTTGTCAGAACGGGCGAGAATAGGAGCCATTCATTAGAATTTTTGCTGGTCATGATGAAGTTGTATTGAGTCTTGCATAGAATATAAAACTCCACACAAACACTCCAAAACATGCCAACACTCCCTGTTTTCCTGTTCATACAGCCCTGCAGTTGGGGAGCATCACATTACTAATCTTGTATTCTGGAAATCACACCCACTATAGCTTCAGTAAATTCTTACTTTTTTCTGAAGGAAGTGTGGAGTTACTTGGTCAGTTTTACAATGACCACTGTTTTTCAGTAAGAATGAAAAGTCAAAGGAATCAAATTTGTGTTGCAATCATTCATGGACTTCTGTGCCTGCACCCCTGCCAGAGGGCACTGCACCATGAAGGTTGGATGTAGGAGCTGACACCCTGGAGGAGACCTTGGTGCTCTGCAGTTCTGTAAACTGATCTCACTGCACGTCAGTGGAGAGAGGAAGGAATGACAGTGGCCACCACTGAACTGCTCCCTGCCAGTCTGCCCTTCCCCTCTGGGAAAGGACTTCCCTCCACCAACACTCCAAAGGACCCCAATTATCCTCTGCCTCGGGAACCCTCATACCATTTTCCTGATGCAGGAAATTCTGTGCACATCCATTGGTTCCTCTTCCATTTAAGAGATGTCCTTTCCACTTACAGATCCCCAGTTCTACTCCCACACACTCAGTTCCTCCAGCTCTGTATCTCCCACTCATTCCTGTGTCAGACCAAGTTCTGAATCCAACCTGTGTTGTCCGACCTTTCCAAGTTTCTTCTCCCTGTTTCATTACCATTTGCTCCTACTCCAGGTCCCCCCTTCCTACAATTGCATTTTAGTATTTCCTTCCTCCAAAATGCTGCCTGGAAGCATTATTCCTTTTCTTTGCTACTTTGTGCTTTCCTTTCTGTTTACCCCCAAACCTGGATTGTAAGCAGTTAAGAAGGAAGATTCTATGATTTTCTGCTCCATGCATGAAGAAAACAGAGCATATTCCTGAATTCATGTGCAGGTTGTTCTCATCATAGATATCTGACAGTTTCTGACAGGACTACAAGAGAAAAACTATTTCCTTTGGCAACCTTCCCTCCTTCTGACAACTCCAAAGGAGGCTGAAAATATTAGTTTGTCTAACATATGTCACACTAACTAGTATGTGTAAGAAGACATTCAGAGAAGGAAGTTTAGAAACACAAATTTCAAGATTTCCTCCTGCTTCAACCTTATTGAGTGAAATTAATTTGTTTAACATAAACAAAAAAGCCAAGTTCTAAAGCATTTCTGGAGATGTAAGTCATACATCTAGAACAGCCCCTATGGTTTTGGAGTTGGCCAGCAGAGGAGCTCTGGGTAATAGAATCATTAAAGCTGGAAAAGACCTCTAAAATCTGAGTCCAGACATTAATCCTGCACTTCCAAGTTCACCACTACAGGCAAGAGGGAAATGTTATTCAATTAAGTTCACTTGCTCATCTGTGGGCAAAAATGAGCAGCTGAAGAAACTGACGACCTGGATCAAATGAACATATGTTCTGTTGTCAGAGCAAGCACATAAGAATTCAGATTTTCCAACTGCTGTTGGTGCCTGTGGGGAATTGCTCCATGGCTCACTGGTTTATCCCAGGTATGGGGCCACCTCCAGAGCTTCATCTGTGTGTGCACTGCTGCAAGTGTCACATTTTGTCACCAGTTGGCACAGCAGCCAAACCTCTGTCAGCTGCATTCCCATCCTGCTTCTACCCACTGGGAAGTTACACCTAATGTGATCTATTGATGCAGTTTTCTAAAATGGAAAAAGAACTTCTCCAGCTGTTTAGTCATCGACAATTCCTTAAAATCCTAATAAAGCACAACAAATACGTTTCTGATGTTCAAGTAGATTGAGAGAGTACCTAACAAAAGAGATCAATTGCTTACCTTTCGTTATGCAAGTAAAATAATCATTATCACCTTCTCCTATCTGTTCCCCTGCAGCTTTTCGCTTGTCTGGATGATGTTTCAAAACCATGGATTTATCTAACAAATAAATGCATAACAGTTAGAAATGCTTAATCAGAAACAGTTTCAAACTAAAAATACAGTAATTCCAATTGGCATTTATCTAATTCAAAACTTAAATAAAAATACAAACCAAACAGTCAGATCTGGCAGAAAATAGAAGTTAATGAATTTTCTTTGATTTAACGCTATAGTTAGAATTAACATTATTTTATCTTTGCTGGGACATGAAATAACTACAACTCAAACTCTATTCTCTATTCCACCTCAATATCTGAAGAAATCTCTTAGACTTATTCTACTATTACACCTAGCAAAGTACTTCAGCATGTGTAAGTGTACAGTTAGCTTCAAAACTGAAAACATAAAAATAATGTCATTTTAGTTGTTATTTCTAATGAAAAACAAAATAGTTCAGATAAAATAAAACTTGTATTCTATCCCTTTACTGAAGTTCTGAACACAATCCAAAGTGAAATTTAGCAAGAAAACTACTTTCTTGCTGCACTTCCCCATGGCTAACACTGAGCAGACCCACAAGACTTGGGTTAAATTCTCCCTCTACTCAGGCCTTGAATCCTAAGGCACAACTGGCACATACAGCATATCTACTGAAGGTGCTGCCAAGGTTGTCTTGGTGTTTGAAAGGTAAAACCAGATTTCAGACCGACTTCTTTGCCAAAAGATCTTGCCATATTGCCATACAACGCACACTGTACCTTCCTGGTGCTCTCTAAAATACCAGAGAGAAAATACCATGTGAGCAGTTACAGCAACCTGTCTCCTGAGAAACAAATCAGAATCCCTCTCAGAAACAGGAAAGCCCAGCATACATTGGTGGGGAAGACTCACATCTCTACAGCGCCATGGAACAAGTGAGTGCTGTCAGGGTCCTAAAGAGAGAGGCTCTGGTTCCTGCTCAGAAGATCAGTGAGACCACTGACCACCACAACAGGTGCTGCTCTATTCCATAGCAGCACATGCTCCACAGTGGTGTGGGGCACCTGCCTGAGGCAACAGGATTTCCTGTCTAAGCTGGAAATTAACTGATTTCCACCCATTTTCGTTTGGAAGTATCTGGGGACAGTGATTCTTCTTGCACCAGCACTGTTAGACAGGCAATTGTACACAAGATCCATTCACAAAGCCATCAGCTTATCCCAGAGAGGCTACTGAACAATCTTCAGAGTCTTTTAAAATCTTCCTCCACTAAATATTTGCNAAAGGTTATGCTTATGAGGGAAAGGTACTTACGAGCTGCTTTGATTTGTTTCTGAGTAGCCCTGTATCGTATATTTCCCAGTCCAAGAACTGCATAATGGTCTTGATTCTGAGAGAAAAGAACCACAAACCCTAATAAACACTGATAAATACAACCCAAAATGCCACAACCCATGCAGAAAACCAGTTCTCCTCCCCATCTCTTAAAGGCAAGAGGGGAGAATTCTTCCCTCTCTCAGTAAACATTGGGGAAAAGACTATAGGAACAACTAATTCATAAATTATTGAATAATTACTGAATAACTGAACATCAATACATTAAGCACACTGTTATAGAAATTCAAGTAGTTTAATCTAAATAGGATTGAAGCAGTAGGAAATTCAGTTATTGGAAAATTGAATTGCTGTTCTTAATAATAAAAGTGCCAATGTAACTCCACAATAAAGGAGATGGTGAGAGGGAGAAGAAACACTTAATATTTTCAGGCAGAAATATAAAAAGCCACAGCTCAAAACTAAGATCTTATCCTGATGTGTCTGCCTTCACACTAGATATAATGGTAAGGGACACAAACCAATTCAGATGGATGTAGGAGGGGAGGAGAAAGGGGATCTTCAGCACCTGGGAAATAACCTTGATAGGCAAAAATAATTAACAGTAATCCATATTGACTGAATACCTTCCAGTCTTTTGGATCAAGGGTTTTTAACATAGGATATTCCTCAAGCTGCAGTTCTTCATCCCCCGATTCTTCAGAAAGTTCCTTCTCATCTTCTAGCTCCTGGAAAGAGGCAGAAACATTTATGTTTCTCCTCTTAATAAATGCTTCAAACCATCTTCCCACAGGTTCCACTTGACAGAGTACTGATGCTATAAGCAAAAACATAAAAGGAACTTCACCTTCTGTGGTTTACTTTCCTTTTTTTTAAACTAAACTCCATCAAAGCCCACAAAAGTACAGCATCACACAGTTACAGATCGCTAAATCTTCTCTTTGGCTCCCTAAACACCAAAGTGCAAGAACCACACACGTGCCCGTCAGACGGGACCTCCCAACGCTTCGCCATGCTCTCGCATCTTGAAACGTGCTTTCGAGTTAAAGGAATGCACGTGTCAAACGGTATTAAACACACTGCTATCGGCAACGGAGGAGGCAATCGCGGCAGCGATATTAAATTTGGATTAATTTTCCCTGCGTTCCCGCTCCCCCTTCCCAGGCCACTCCCTCCGGCAGCGACGCCAGACTTGTTGCTCGGGCTCGAACAGTGCCGGGGAAGGCACAGCACGCGCGACGGACACAATTAAAGTCAAATAAACAGCGAAGTTCTTGGGGACCGGCCGATTTCCCAGCTGCCGCGCCCGGGCGGGCACTGGCGGGCGGCCCTTCCCCGGCAGGCCCCGGTACCTACCGGCCGAGAGCGGCCTGCAGACAGCGGAGCGCTGCCCGTCC
>VZTZ01005651.1:35594-108848 GCA_013400955.1 Drymodes brunneopygia | reverse complement strand
AAACCAAGGTCCAAACTCTGACAGCTGTATAAGTTGATGTGCACCTGCTTCCCAAATGCCATAGAACTGCAGAATAATTTAAATTGGAAAAGATCTCAGGGAATCCATCTGGTCCCACTTTTTGCTCAGAGCAGGGCCATCTTTAATGTCATATCAGGCTGCAAAATGCCTTATGCATGTTGTGGTTCTAGTAGCTCCAGTGATGGAAGTCCCTCTGGGAAACCTGTTTCAGTATTTGATCACTGTCCTCATTGTGAGGTTTCTGGTTTTTTTCAGTATCTGACTGGAGTTTTTCTTAATGCAAATTGTTGTTTTGCTATGTACCAAAGAAGAGTTCGGCTTCATGTAACCAATTATATTTTCAGCTCCCTTAATTAGAAAACTGATATAGGAGAATTCAGAAAGACAAAATAATGCTCAGATATGTGGAGGATCTTCTGTAGAATTAGTGAATAAGTAGAATAAGTAGGCTTTACAGACTTGAGAAGTGCAATGAGGGGGAATAAAATAAAGATGTGTTCAGTGTGTTGGGTGTGGGGATACACGGGGGAAGTGAATAAGGAATAGTGACTATTCTCTGTTTTTGCAGAAACAAGAAGTAGGGCCCCTCAAATAACCACAGTAGGCAAATGATTCAAAACAAGCACACAAACGTGTTCTTCAAAAACATGTAATTAAGTTGTGCCAGTTGTTGGTATACCAGAGGGTAGTAATTGGTTATATGGATTCAGAAAACAGCTGAAAAATAGGGAAGGAGAATCCTTCCATGACATATAGAAATGTCACATCTTAACTAATAAGGCTGATCTTATACTACAGATCCTTAGAGGACAAAGACATGCTCTGAAGAACTGTCACTCTCTTTTTCTTACAGGTTATTACTCACTGGCATAGTCTGGGATATGCCTTTGGTCTGAGAAAATATAACTGTTATCAAATTTTACCCTAGTAAGTCTTGTTTTTCAGGCTACCCCCTGCAATTCAGGATAGGGAACATTAATTTGCATCCAGTGCAGTGTTTTACAATATGTGTGCATCAATTATGCATCATTTCTGCTTCTTTGGAAGCATTACTTGTGTTTAAAACAGAAAATGCTACCTTATCATAAAATGATTTTTGAATAGCTGTGTTGTTTAATTGGTTTCACTGTGTACTTGAAATATTTTTAATTAGCTTTGAATGTTTAAATTTTAATAATTATATTATATCTACCTGGCTCTGCACAGTTCTAGATATCTACAATAGTAAACTAAGAAAATGCATATTATAATTCCTGGAAATGGGCTCCAAAGAGATGATCTACTACTCAGCTCAAGTAATCAGCTTATATTCAGCCAGCAACTGGTTTTATGTGTGAGTGCCATGCTAATAATTTAAAATACTCTATGGTATTTTGGTAAAGATGGCATGAATCTTTATCTGGTTTTCTACATATGTTCTTTCTGAGCTACTCAGTTCTATTATGGATGGGACAAAAAAAAGAACAGCCTTTTGAGGAACGAGATTAGTTCTGAAATCAAGTCATAGACTTTAGGGATATTGGCCATGTTCTGCTGTATGCTCACATTTTAATATGTCAGCATTTACATCTCTTTCAGTAAGTGCTAATAGCTATAAAACAGACACATGAAGATTTTGTGGTTAGTATATCCACTCATCAATTGGCAGGCCATAGTTAACATCGCAGTATAGGTTTATGACATGCTTTTGGGGCTGCTCCTAAATAACTTTTAATCTCCACTTCTGAGGTGACTAATGCAGACGATCATTTCAGAAAATTATTTTCTCTATTTTGAAGAGTTCTGCTTGTAAATCACAAAACTTCATTCTCACACCGTACTTCCATAGACTTCTAAAAAACCAAAAATATTCCTTGTTCTGCCCATTGTCTAAATTTGAAGCCTTAAGATGAATACTGTTCAAGCACCTTTTTCATCAGGGAAATTGTATCTTCAAACAAGAAAGGAAGCTACCATTCACTTTACAAAAACTGTATTAATTGCTCTGGCAGATGCTGTCTGTATGCCTGTTTCATTTCTATGTTCGTTGAACATACTGGTTGTAGTAGCTCCTGGAACTTCCTTGTCTGGTTTTATCTTGGAGCCCTTGTTCTGTACTGAAATAGTTTTCATCAAAATCTCTGAGAACCAATTCCCTAGCCAAATCACAGAAACAGTGATATTGCTCTCATCTTTTAGATATCACTGATTATGTTCTTCTAATTGAAATCTCCTTTTCTTCTGAGAGCATTTCCTCTTTGAGTTGGAGAGTCCTCATCACATTTCCTGTAAATTTCCAATGAAGGTTCTGTAATTTAATTTGCAAGTTCACATTCAACCTCTGCGTCTGTGTGGACAGTTCACATCTGATTAATGAGGCATTTTTTTCTTTGAATGAAATAATACTAGAGTATGGGCTTATTTACATCACTGTACATACATGGCTGACTAATGTTTTAGGAATATTCAATATATACTGCATTGTCCTCTGTCTCGTACTGATAATCTTCCACCTTTGATTGGTAGTGTTACTATTTGCCTGTCCCTCAGAAGCATTAATTCTATTTTATCTTTATCTTAGATCTCTCTCCGGCTTCTTACTTCATTGTGTTTCTAAAAAGAGTATAGACTATTTTTCTTTTATGATAACATCTAAAATATATTTTAGATGTTATTTTAGCTATATAAATCCTGGATTTATATAGCTAAAAAACCCTTCTGGACTTTTACATCATGCAGTTCAATTTAACCAATTTCTTTTTTCCCTGTTGCTTTGTCTTGCTTATGGTCATTGAAAATACTGTTGTGACTGTGACTCATCTGGCCTGTCTTTGTTTGATTGTGTCACACTGCTGGGTATATTGTTTTATTTCTCATGCACTCTTAAGATTTGCAGTGATTTTGCTCAATGACAGAGCTTTGTGCTTGGCAAATGGGAGACTGTTGTCAATGGGACCATATCGGTTGTAGGGCATGACTGCAGAAGATTAATTGTAGTGAAAAATCCACTAAAACACACAGGACCTCACGCTGCACAAGATCCCCCAAAGAGGACATAGGAAACACAGAAGCCCATGTTCTGGTCGCATATAAAGATGCAACTGAAGAAATCCTCCAGAAAAATAGCAAGTGCTTCACTCATGTTTTTCAACTGACCCGCATCCTGCGCTTTGTTTTTGGTTCTTATGCTTTATTTCTCCTTTGTGTCTCTTGTGAGAAGAGAAGAATGGAAAGCGAAATGAGGATTGTCAGAATGGTTGTCTTCTGTTGTGACATCTCTTGAAAAAAGCTGAAGTAATTGTTTCCCCTGTTAAGAAGGAAAGAAAACTGTACAGCCTCTATCTTTCTGTTCCAGCGCTCCATAGGAGCTGCCCCACCATGCTTCAGTGATACCAGGAAGGTTATAGCCCTGCAAGTGTGAGCACATCACTAATTCTCACTCCCCAGCTGTGTGCCTCAGCATAGTGGCATTTTAGTGGGCTCCCCGTGGAGCTGACTTCGTGTCTGCTGTGGCTGAAATTCCCTGGTGTTCTTTCAGGTGTTCTCCTGCTGACCTCCAGGCTCTGGACGTTTCAGTGGTGTGAGTAGGATGGCATCTCCTCTCACACCTTGTCATTGTTTGACGAGATGATATCCCTCTCCTCAGTTATGTCTAGTTTATGACATAGTTCATTTCAATTTGTTCTGAGGAGTCATTAGAAACATGGCTAGCTCTAAGAAGGGAAATATCAGTCAATGCATTTTTCATAATTCTGTGTATTACGTGTTCTCCTGACACAGGTGTGTTTAAATACACTTAAAGAAATAGGTTAAAATGTTTTCTAATGACAACTTGTAGTTTCATACAAACCTAGTCTCTTAATGGTAGAGTGCATTTTTTTTCTGTAGTAATTCAGTTATTGTGTAAAATATTATGGCCTGCAGATCAGTTTGCTTTCTAGTGAAATTGGTATTGTATAAAAGGAGGAAGTGAGAAATCATTCTATTTTCTTGATATGTCTGAAAGTAATTAATTTAAGCTGAAATGAAACCTAATCAGCTAATGTGCTTCAATAGCTGCCTTGTGTATGCTACCAAGTGTATTATTCCATAATATTCTCTATAGCATCCCTGAAGCAGAACTCCCAATTCCTTTCCAGTGTCTAGCTCTGGTTTGTTAGTCTTATAGTCAAATGTTTTACGACTTTGAAACTTTTGTTGTGACTACATATTTGGCATGTTTGCTCTCTTTGGTGACATGATCTATGTTAGAATGAGCACTGTGTGGAATTGTAATGAACTTTCTGAGCACACAGTGTCTTCGCTAGGTTCTTTCAGAAATTTTAAATTACCTAATACTCTGAGATAATCGTTTCATCTACTAAATCCTTTGTTGCACTGAGAGGGGCTTGACTAAGAGGTTCAAAATTTGATGTGGCTAGGGGGAGATTGCTGAAAGATAGCTCTGATGTGTATTTGCTTTCATTTTGTAAATCAGACTTAAAATAACACCCTGATTTAACAAGTAAGATTGTACACACACATGTACATAAATATAGACAAATAAAAAGAAGTAGATGGGATATTCTGGGTTGCAGTTTTATACTAGTTTAGAAAAATACACTTAATGTGTATTAAAAAATCCCTTATACTGATTTATATACTATTCTGAGTGAAAAACAGGTTTCCTGCAAGATTTAATGGATCCTTCTAAGGTACCCTTGCAGCTGGGCAATAGCAAAAAAAATCAGTAGGAGACTACTGTTGCAGCTCTTTAGTTTTATCTAGGCTGTCCTAAAAATACTTGAATGGAGTAAATAAACTCAGTACAGGCTGCATTTATGTTTTGTCATATGTTTGGTTATGCCTGCTGTGCAGACAAATTCTGAATCTTCTTTGCTGTAAGATACAGACTAATTTCAGTATGTCGGGGGAAAGAGCTGTGGAAATGCTAAACAGTGTTTATAAATGTATTGTGGTTGGAACAGGACATGTGCTACATTTTGATCAAAGCCAAAGTTTATCCCTTAAATCCACATTTCAATACTCTATTTAATGCCACTGTTTGCCTCTGTATGTCATTCAGTGGTGTTTATCAAAGTTGTCCCAGTCCTTGAGTCTGGCATTTTGAGTCAAAAAACCTTCCTCTTGTTAATACTTTTTTGTTAAGGAGAAACCGATGAATGTAGAACCTTACTTGTAGTTTGATGTTGTCACTAGATAAGCAGGCTGTTGGTGTCCACTGGAAGGAAAACTCTTTGGTTGTGGGAAGTGAAGTAGAACTCGTGCATCTTTTGGTAATTTATTTCCTCCTGTTATATAAGAACTATACTTTTAATTGGTATTGTGGCTCACTCCCAAAGAGAGGTGCAAAGTGGATCATTCCACAATCAGCATGCAAGCAAATATAGACTTTGTGTCTTAGTTGTTCGTGTGGTTTTTTTTGTTTGGGGTTGGTTGATTGGTTGGTTTTTGTTGTTGGGTTTTTTCTGTGGTGTTTTTTTTTTGTGAGGTTTTGTTTTTATGAAGGCATTTTAATTCAGCAGCATCATTGGAATAAAAATCAGGATTCAGCACAGAGTTGTTTTATTAAAATGAAATTATTTGTAGTATGACAATACTTGAGTCTGATAAAAGGTATAAAAATGTTATTGATGAGTGTTTCTGTGATGAATGCACTATCAGAGTTTTCATAATTTGCCTGGTTTTTGCACTCTTTTATTTAATAGCATACAAATTAAGGCAAATTGCAGACTTTTGCTACCAAATAAATAGCTTTATTTTGCTAAGATAATGTTTAACCTGTATCTTGTAAAATAAAATCTATTTGGAAATAATTTTCAAACATTGCTAAATTTGGTGTACAGAATGTATACATTTGTTGACTGTTTGGAAGTCCTGGAACAAATTGAAGCTGCATTTATTACATTATGAGATTTTTGGTTTCTTCTGTCACAGGTGTACATTGGAAACTTAGAAGCAATTTTTCTTTGTAACACTGGCAGACAGTTGTAGTCTGTCTCTATTATCAGTTTTTTACAGTTTAGTTAATCTAAAGCTAATTAGAATGAGGGTGTTAATGTGTGATTTCTCTGCTTCAAGTTTATTTACTTTGTAAGTACTCATTGAAATAGCTTTGCAGTTTCTGAAGGTGTTTTACAAGCAATAAACTCAGTTTGTCGTGTTAAAAGTACTTTATTTTTAAAGATTGTTTTTAATTTTGAGAGCTGATAGTAAAGAGATGAAGAAAAAAAAGTCTTTGGACTAAGTCAGCTTATGAGACCTTGGAATTTACACTGACTTATGCTGAACTAGGGATGCTTAAAGGCTGTTTCAATGTTCCAGTCAGAGCCCTATTCTTGCAGAATTTTAAATCCAGACAGTGGCTGCATTTATGGTTTTCAGTAATGCCAGAAGAGAAATGGCTCCTATTACTTGCACTAATGGGTGCTAATATTTACAGGTGTCTGTTAAAGGAGAAGAACATGTTAATAAAAGAAAAAAACCTCAAACATATATTAAGTAAGGATAATGTACGTATGTGGAGTTTTTTACTGTGTGGTTTTTAAAAATTCTATCTTTTCAAATCACTGTGCTTTTAAAATGACAAGTATTTCAGGAGACCTAGTGGTTATTTACCTTGTTTTTAGGGTATAAAAGAATTTCTGTTTTCTTTATACTTAAAATAATTCCACAAAATGTTTAAGGAAATAGAGAATTTGTGAGTGGATAAATTGATCTGAGCTTAATCCTGCTGATGTTGACATTTCCTGACTTGTATCAGGAAAATTTCAACCCCTATCTTTTATTTAAGTGAAATTCAGGAATCTATATTGCATATCCCTCAATAAATCAATTATCCTACAGATTTGCTTGTTTTCACTGAAGATTCTGACCTTTCTCCTAGGACAAGAAAGATAAAGTCTCAAGATTCGACACTATACGTCATTCCATAGCTGGAATTATAAGGTCTCCAAAATCCATGTTGGGCTCATCATCGGTAAGTAGTACCAATACTGTAGTGTTGTGATATATTCTGTTATTTTTACAGCTTAAATAAGATTTCTTTTTTCTTGAAACATCATGCATTTCCATCTGGACAAAATTACATTAAAATAATGTTACATAAACACTGTTCTGATTGATCAGCATACAGGATAATATCATGGTGTAATGGTATGTCAGAACAACTTGCTACGCTTTAGGGGAAACACAGTTTGTATGTTCTTTGCTGCTCTCAGAGTGGTGCTATATCATTCAGAATATTCTTCCCAACGAGGCTGATTTTCTTGAAATGCACTGTATGATACTAATTTGTAGTAGGTTAGATGGCCATAGGTGTTTTACCAATTGTTGCAATGATTGTATTCCCCATATTTGTTACAAAAGCTCCAATGTATAAGCATATTGCTACTACTGCTGGTACTCTTTAAGTAACTCAGTGCTACAGATCTTGCTTAAACCCCACTAAAAAATGGTTTTTGAGTATCTCTGAATTATAGTTAGCTTTTGTTCAAATGCTGTAATTGCTGGACAAACTTCCTTGTTTCTTTTACTTTTTTATTTCCTTTTGTTTGTTTCACATGGAAGCTTGCAAGATAAGTTAGAATCCGTGAGCTCCTACTTGGGGATACGTCGGATTTTACTTCAAAACCTTCTTCCTGTCTTTTTCTTGAAGTGGGACATGTGATCACCATAACCCTCCCAACATAAAATCAAACCAAAATAGCAACTCAAAAACTGTGCAAAAGAAAAAAAAAAGTGCAAGAAAGTTGGGCAGGGTTTTAAAAACTGTTTAAAATTGCCTTTTAATTGTGATCTTGTCACCTAAAATAGAAGCTCAAAATAGCATTCTTGGGAAAACTTCAGAAGAAATGGGTCCTTTATTTTATGCTGCAAGATTGCATGCAAGGAACCATTAAAGGACACAGCAAACCATATTTAAGCTAGACAATATTCGGAATGGGGGGAAGAGATAACAATTACATGTGTGTAAATACACATGTGTATACAGAGGACAACTGTATATAGTGATGAAGGAATGGAAAAATAAATATGGTCATGAGGTAAAATTAGGGTGGAAAGGCTTTTCCTGTGAAAAACATGAAAGCTGCATGACATTTGAAAAGTAACAGGAAAAACCTTGCTAAAATACTAAAACATCCTTAATGTTAAACAAAATCTCCACATTGTGATTTTCATTTTATAAAACTTCTAATTGTTGTAAAAATGCAACATTTAATACTAAAAATTGATAAAAAAGTGTATTTCTGTGACCTCTGTTCTTTGTATAGGTGAGACACAGCATTCATCTCTATTTCTATGTATAATAAAACTTAGGACTTCAAAATAAACCAAAAAGCTTCCAGAAACCACAGGACAAACCTACCTAAAAGTGCTTCAGAGAAAAATTGGAAGAGAAAAAAAATCTCAAGAGGAAGATCAAAATAAAGCATTTAGATTAAATCAGGGGAAGTCAATGTCAAAATGTCAATTGGCTTAAAGTGTCATTTTAAATAAGTTACGTGCCACAATCTGATTTTCATTCCATGGAAGCTGATGCATCCAGTCTGGCTGTAGATGCATGGTAGATAGGATTGGTGAAAGTTTGGAATATGTTCGGAAGCAGTAAGATTGTCATTGGTTCATTTGAATCAGAAAATAAAATCTGAGTTACAAGTGCAATCTTGATTACCTGTCGCTTAAATGACATCTAAATGACTTCAGAGTTAGAATATATAAACCAGCCAATTTTCAGTTTTGCTTTGTGTTTTGATTTAGCAATTTTGTGTGTGTTAGAAAAGCTGACCATATATAGACAGCTAAAATTTGCTTCACGAATTAGTGCTTGGCTATTAAATGTGGTCAGCTGTTTCCTGCTGACAACTACATAACCATGCTTAATTGATAAATATATAAACTGGTACTTAAAACTTATTATCCATCAACAAAGTATTGAAAGTGATTATTGAATGTGTATTAAAAAGCAATATTAACATGCATAAAAATCTGTTATTTTTTAAAATATACCAGTACAAAAAGGGATCTCAAAGCAGATTTGGAAAAGGACCAGTACTGATTCTTCCATGTAGTCTAGTCTACTCTAAATGATGATCTTACCTACCTGTTTTCAAATTATCTGTTTTAACTATTTAAAATTTCAAAAATACTTTTAGGTATGTAATTCTTAAATATGCTGAAACTTTAGAAATGGAGCAATATCTTGGTTTAAGTGTGGTGCTTTATTAAAAACATTATCCAGTGTTTTTAGTTGGTGGGATAAATTGAATTTTGTTTGTATTAATTAGAGAGGACTAATTTTTTGTATATCATCTGAAAAAAGTCATGGGGAAACCGTATCATTTCAAAAGCAGACAGGAGTTTTTGTGTATTGGCACTGAAATCCTGTATAGGCTCTCAGAATGAGAAGGTAAGGGGTAGTACAAAATAAAGAACAAGGGTAAGGATTCAGGTAGTTTTTCTTGGACAAAATGCAAGCCAATTTTCTCTAATGACAAGTGATCTAAGTTTAATCAAATGAGGAGAGGAAACACAACAGTGGGGGTAACTTTCATGTCCTGGTAATGAAATGCTGTGAATAATCTGAATGAAGAGTCTGAACAAATTGCATCATGAATGCCAGCTTCTGCCCTTCTACATATTTTGTTTTGGTACAAGGCATTTAAGCTTGACACAAACATCTGCTTTTGTTTATAGGATTTTTTTTTTTAATTGTTTATATGATAATAGGTGGAATTAATGCTTGTTTCACATGGTGTATTATTAGCATGTGGGAATGAGCCAGGTACTCAGAGACAGAATATTCCATAGGGTATTGTCTCAAATTATCAACATAAATTTATTGCTTTGCATTCTCATTTGTGTCTGTTTTACTCTTCTACACTGTGAGAGAAAAAATACCTTGAGAAAATATTTTGTTTGCTTAAAGGTGGAAAATAAGGAATTACTGAGCATTTGCATTCAGAATATATGCAAAAATACAGTATTGAGCATGCTATTAGTGTAATAAAATATCATCCCTGTTATTATTTTTATTTAACTGGTAGTACAAGTGTAGGAATATTATACAATTTTTTGGAGTTAGAAATGAAACACTGCTGTTTCCTCAGTTTTTCCTTGAAATAAGGGCAGCAGCTGAGGACTACTTCTTTGTACTATTGGAGAAGAGCATGTGTTTCAGTGGATTGTTAAACAGGGAGAGAGAGAGTGGCTTAATATAAGTAAAGAGGACAGTACTAGGTCCATGAGGAGCATGATGAAATATATGAGGCCATCTCCTTGTAGAAGAAAAAGTGTGATTAGATATATAAGGACACACACACCAGCCCCACCCAGTAATCCATGAAATATGGCAATAAATGGAAATCTTGATGGGAAAAAAGCCAGGAAAAAAACAGAAAAGGAGGAGGGAGGGAGAGTTGAAATTTGTAGTGTGAGTTCCTTTCTTTCTACACAATTTGGTTAATTATTTCTACCTTCCAGCCAAATTAACAACAGAAATCCTAGAAACAATATTTCTTCTTTAGGCTATTGAATCATGGAGTGCTTCTGTAAGTGTACATACAGATGAGCAAGAGATTCATCACCCAAATGAGACTGTAAAACATTAAGGCCTAGAATATAAGCTTGTCATATTAACTTGCTGGCTAATATTTAAGTAGAGTTTAAAAAAAAGAGGTGGGAATTTAGTTTTGTGCAGGTAGCTTCCCCCCACCTCTATTTTCCTTAAAGATTAGTCTATAATTTAATTCTAACTAAAATTAGTACTAATAGTGGTAAACTGAGTTGAAATCAATATTAAAGTGGTTTATATCCTGCATTGGTACTGTTTTCTCTGGGCTTTCATCCGTGTTTTTTTGTTTAGCCAGTCAGGGTCAATATGGTATCACAGAGAAAATATGTTGGAATCAGAAAACTTGTTCATAAAAATAATGCAATTTTAATAACACTCAAAACAAGAATAATTGCTGCTTACTACATCAGAAAAACCACCTTGATATGATAAAAAGTAATGGTAAGGTAAATTAGACAGTCAACAGAGATAACTTCATGGATTTCCATTATTTCCTTCTAAAGTAATAAATAATACTTAAATCAAATTTAAAAGAGAGGGAAAATGGATGGTAGAGTTATAGACAACACTATATTTATCTATGTCTAAAATGCTCTGTTTTCCTTCCATAAGCTCTTTCTCTGTCAAAAAGGCTCTTAAGATGTTTTGTTTTGAGATTTGATCCTGATTGTCTGAATGGTGCCTCAGCCTGCACCATTTTCACATAAGCAGATGTTACAGTCTGGTGGCTATAAAATAAATTGCATGTCAGGTTGGTTTTTTTTTAAAGTTTCTTTCGTGAAGGCCATGAAGTAGATTAGTAACCCTGTACTGTCCTTTTATCCTTAGGAACATTCCCTCTCAAGTAGAAATCTGCTCCTGTGTTAAAGGGTTTGCTGCTCTGAACATAACAGAGGTCTAGGTTTTCTTTCAAGTCAAGCTCAGCATCTTTGGACAATAAACGTTCAAGTAAATAACATTATCTAACATTTTGAAAGCTTTTCTCTTTCTTCTAGGAATTTGTGAAAGAAAATGACATAATGTCATTTAACAGTGGTGGACAGCTTTCACCTGGGATATTTTTAACTGTTGATGAATTTGAAAGATGTGACTACCTTCTTGGCCAATCAATATCTCTGCTTTTTGGCAGCTTGCTGTGCTGATAAACCCATAACCTTGGAGTATAGCTTTTGCCTCTAAAAACTCTGTGCAATTTGCATTCAAGCTGTAGTTATTTCTTACATAGTTCTTCCTATTTCTGACTGTAACAGAGTACACTCACTCCTTCTAGTGATGAGTCTAATGCTTATAATACTTGTTTCACATCTCAGGTCTGAAATTCTCCTTGATGAGAATTTCTCCATGATGATTCTCTCTGTGTGTGGGTTGATGTCTGAGAACACAAGGCTCTGTCAGGTTCTTAAATATGTTCTCCAGTTTTCCATCAAGACCCTGGACTAAACTAGTCCTTTGAGGAATAACTTAGGCAGCCAGAAGCCAACAAAGACATTTTTTGATAGCTAAAACTTTATGCAAGTGCTAAAGAATTGCAGATATTTCCAAACAAGAATTTCTGAGTAGAAATTCTCAGGTCTGCTCATTTCCACTCTGGGATTCCTAGTGTTTTTTGGACTAGGTAAGGCATTGTAATCTAAGTATCTTCTGAGGATAACCTTAAATGTGTGGATGGCCTCCAGCCTGGGTTTTTATCAGAGCAGAGCAATAGCAGAGGTTCATTCAGAATGGTGTGCTTTCTTTGCATCTGTTTGATTGCCCTTCACTGCGATGTAGATCTCCATACTGTTACCAAGATTGCAGTTCAGGAGGCTGGGGAATATTCACATACCTGTTTTACTCACAATACAGTGTGCATTGTGTTAGGTTGTTCAGAATTTAACCACTGTGGCTGTGAGAATTTCTGTGAGCTCTGGCTGTGTTTTTGAATGACATACAGCTTAAATGAGGGCTTGCCTTCCTACTCATAACAAATAAATCTGAAGTGATCATTGACAAAATACAAAGTTTTCTTCAGTATTTCCTTAAATAATGTAGGCATGGAAAAATTAATGTGTGAAATCATAGGTTAAAACTCATTAACTTCCACTTACAGCTGTTAAGTTCCATTTGCAGCCAATTCCATGTAGTGAAAATCATTCCTTACAATCTTTGTGTCTTCAGAAACTCTTGTCATCAAGTTCATAAGGACACAACACCCAGATGTGTATTCTGCACTACAGGGTACATGCTAGGAAAAAAGTCTCATAATTATTAATTGATTTTGGATGAAATTGGTAAATTCTGCAAAAACAGTTTATCCAGTTCAAGTGCTTTGTATGAGTCAATGTATTGAAGTTTTGTGTTTGAGAAGTTTCTGTCTGGATAGAGAAATGATTAATTTTCAATCGTGAATAACATGTCAGAATGTGTAAGAAAGAGTTGGTCAGTATGGCTTATGAAAAATAGCAAGCCAGATAAAAAATATTACATTATTTTATGGGTGACTCCTTGAACTTCTCTTTTGATACATTGATTTTTCAGGTAAACAGAAAAGAAAGTGATCAATATGGTTTTGTGCAAATGTAAGAACTGTAAGAGCTTTGATCTTGTTGGTTAATAGAAATACATAATTTAGATACATAAAATAGAAATTATTGTTGGTTGTGATACTTTTCATGTACAAGTGAACTCTAAAAATGTACTATTATAGTAACATTTTTCTTCAATATTTTTCCCAAGTTCTTTGATGTAATCTCAACCACTGAAAAACCATTGGCTGAGCAAGACTGGTATCATGGTGCAATTCCAAGAATAGAAGCCCAGGAGCTGTTAAAACAGCAAGGAGACTTCTTGGTGCGAGAGAGCCACGGGAAACCTGGTGAATATGTCCTTTCTGTGTTTTCAGATGGACAACGGAGACACTTTATCATACAATATGCTGATGTACGTCTCTGATATAGTACTGAATATTCTATTTAGGATCCACATAGTTTACTCTTACAAATGGATTTAGCCTTTATGTGAAAATATGAAAGCTGTTGGAAATATTTCCATCAGTGCTGGAATCAAGGGAAAAGGTCATGTTGGGAAACAAAGGAAAAATGTGAAGTATCAGGTTATTCAATATCTTTTCTCTTATATTGAAAAGCCAAGATATTTCTGTAAATGTTTTGAAATCTAGAAATTGTTACTCTTTATTTGTGCGTGTATGTTTGGTTGTTTTAAGCTCATTTTCGTAGTTGGTGCAAATTAGGCTTCTTCTAGTTCAGACTCTGAAGATCCCACTGAATTGTCTTGAAAAATGGAAAGAGCCATGGAGAAGAAAATAATCTGTGTTGGTTTTTTTGCAGATGGGAATTCAAGTCCCTGTTGCACTTGAGATGCTTATTTTCTTTTTAGTCCTGTGGTTATCGTTTTGTTCAGTATAATAGAAACACTTCTGGATGTTGCACAGTGCATATGCTTCTAAGGACCCATTGTTGCTCTGAGGAAAAATTGATGACTTATTTAACAGTATATTAATTATTGCCTACCTTTATGCAGTGTATTTCTTTTTATTCTTCTTAATGCATTGTTTGGGTTTTTTTAATGTATGTATTTTTTCTTTTTACCTTGCAGAATTTTAAACTTACTCAAAATGTGATAGTTCCCATAACATTACTAGAATTTTTTCTTGAAGTATGAAATTGCAACAAATCATTCTCAGTTTTGATTCAGTAGTGCTATCTCTTCAGTCTCTTGTAATAAAGTTTCCCACATACAGAAAAATTCTCAAATTAAATACTATAATGATATTACACTGAGGGAATTTCATTGTCTGAATCCCCAGATGATGCAGCGTACCAGGGGTAACTCAGTATTGTGTGCCTGGTTTATTTCCTATTAATGAGAGACAGTGATATTTTTCAGACTTCAGAGAGGTTGGAATGCTTCTCTAGGATTAATGATTATAGACACTTGTCATGCTGGAGAGTGTTTATTAGTTCTCACCTAGAATTTTCCTTGTAGAAGTGAACATACAGTCAGTGTTTATTTTATTTTGATTTTATGACTTTAAAGTATTTGATGTGTCAGAGTGCTGAATGAGAAAATAAAAGCAGTAAAATTACCTGTACCTAAAGTCTTACAAGATGCTTGGTACTCCCTGGTCTGACTCAGTGGAAATAAATGCACATTGTATACGTGGTGTATATATAATTTTGGGCAGATCATTGTATGTGGCAAGTAGATCTTCAAAAAGAGAAATTGGACTTCCAAGTCCAGGTTCCAAGTATTACTTTGAGGCCTACCTCTAAGATTACTCTTCTTTTTTGTTGTGGGGGTTTTTGCTCCAAAGCAAAATAAAATAAAACAAAACAAAATAAGCTACCTTTCTCTCCATAATTTTCTACTTTCTCTTAGCAATTAAGTTCTGAATGTGAGACTGATATTGTTTAAAGTTGCATAGCTTGGACAGTCAATATGACAGGCACTGTCAGGTCAATATATCTATCTATAGTACATTTACTAATAGAGCATTATGTGCTCTTTGGATTAATTTGTGGTAGATTTTCTTGTCAATCATGGAAGTTAACACTTCGTTTTTCTTAAAGATGTTCAGTACTCCGTATGAACTCTTATGGGGTGATTTTTCTGAGAATGAGAAAAAGCTTATTAGGCTCCAGAAAGTAGGTACCAGGAGTGTTAGGGTCATACAGTGTGGGATTTATTCATGAACATTTTTGTAGGCAGATTCGAGGAGAGTTTAGTACAGTTTTGTTTGTTTGTTTACATTTGTATGTAAATGTGGAATTGGGTTTCTGACTGGTCAAACCACAGTCTTGGAACATTGACAGGTATTTTCTTCTGAATCAAAAACTGAATATCAGAGTAGGATATTTGTTTTAACAGCAGTCTTTTAGTTGTATAACTGTACTGTCTCTGGTTTTACCATTATTTTAAAGGATAATCTTGATACAACTGTGGGTGTCATAAATTAATTAATCATTCAGCTTTAAGCATCAAAATTCACTGTCATTCAGGGCTACCATTGTTTTCACTTCTGCTTATTTGAGGCTGTGCCATTTTAAAATTTTTGTTTGTTAGTAAGGGTCAGGATTGGGTGTAAATACCCTGAATCAATGGCCACTGCCTGCCCTGAAGGTTTTACATAAATGACAGCAGATGAGTGTGTGGCTGGATCTGGGATGAGAAAATAATAGGCCATAGTGGTGGTTGTGCTGAGGAGACTCTTAGGATGGTAGGTTTTTTGGATCATCAGCACAGAAATATGAAGGAGCTTATTTGAAAGGAATGGGAAGTAGTGTTAGTGGTCAATCAAACCTGAGTCACTATTTAATAAACAACAAAACGTTCCGACTTTGGAAACATTTTTATGATAGAGATCTGTGAATGTTAAAAACAGTTGACATGACCCATCTGTCTTTACCAACAGCAGTGAAGTTAATGTTTTATCCCTTAAGGAAAATAGTAAACTTAGAATGCACTGTACAAGGAATTCAGCCCTGGGGGCTACAAAGGGTGCATGCCAGTGGTAGAGGTGTTCATTGCCCAGTTGTGTAAATTAACTTGAATCACCATCTGTGCTCTGAGTTTTTTTAATTGCAGTACTTGTTCATTGTTGCTGTTGTCAGGCTGGCTTATGGCAGCTTCTGCCTTGCGGGAAAAGCTCTAACTGTAGATGCTGAGTCTTATGAAATCAGGAGACTTTATCCTATTTCACAGTCAGCTGCAGGGTCCTGCCCAACTCATCTTTGAATCCTGTGCATGACCTGCCTTTGTCGCTAGCTCGTTTAGACTCTCCTGGTAAATACTCTTTATTAAAGACCAGTCATGCATCCTGTACTCTGTGCCAGGGATTTACTAATTTTAGGAGACAATAAATGAAGGAAGATAAGATTAGGATAGTATTGCTTATCTTGTGTTTATCTGTCTTGTACTTTGTCATATAGATTTTTTTAGTTTGCTTGCTGTAATTTCTAGAAATAATTCAGAAGTTGGTGTTGTTTTTTCTGATTTAGAATATTTTTGTTTCTGTAATAGTTTTGATTTTAACTGACCTATTTATTTAAATTAAGAGTGTAAATAGTTATTTTATCATATTGCCTTAAATGACTGATGCAGTAATTTTGCATTTATTAATTTATCATTTTCCTAACTATCATTCCAGTTAAGTCAGTATAAATGCTATTCAATATGTCAGAAAATGAATCTAAAATACCTCTATAGAGGTGTACATTTTTTTCTGTGTTGTTACTAGTGATGGAAGTTTAGTTGAGCGCTTTTGCAGTTTCTTGTTCAAACTATTGCTTATAGAGAAATAAATTTTTCCTTTTGCCTCCATACAGAATCAGTATCGTTTTGAAGGGACTGGGTTTCCAACTATTCCTCAGCTCATAGAACATCATTACACAACAAAGCAAGTTATTACAAAGAAGTCGGGTGTTGTTCTGCTTAATCCTGTTGTTAAGGTAATGCGTATACATTCCAGAACCTTTATTTAACTGACAATAATTTTGGGGGGGTTTCTGTTATTATTTAAAATAACATCCTGTGGAACTTCTCAGAAGATTTTTCGTTTTTGCTCATTTTGTGAGTCTGTTCCTATCTCTTTCGAACTTCTCAGCTCTGTGCAATATGCTCACTTAAAACAAGTCTCAGTCCTGATTGTTATAATGAATTTTTGCTATTTTGAAAGAATGGCATTCAACTTCTTACCAAGTATCCTCATACTTTTCTTTTTGGTTCCACATTTGGATTTCCCTGCTCATTCAAAGTAGTAGTTCATTGCTCTTCCTTCTGTAGAGTAAAAAAATTATTTTATGTAATGGAGAAGGTCTCATGAAATTCGGAAGACTTATGACAACTCCATTTTGTCTCTAGTTTTTACCACAAAAATAAGTTAGACAGAAGGAAAGGTACTCATATTCCAGCATCAATGAAAATTTAAAACAAAAATTTCCTTTTTAATCAAGAAGCTATTGCAGAAAGTCTTTCAGAATGGAAATAAAAAGGGCTAAATATTAAACTGTATCAATATTTTAAGAGTGTCCTTGACTTCTTCCAGCAGTTTTGCAGTTAGTATCTATCTAGTTGGTATTTCATTCATAAGCCACCTCCACTTATATCTTTGCCTCTTACCTATGGGTAAGCCTTTTTTTCTTGATACATTTTTTTTTTAAAGACTGGATTCAAGCCTGTGTTCAATAAAATTTTAGGAAGTATGACAATTTATATTTCACTATTAGTTACCTGCTCTAGGGTCCTAGTTCTTTCTTGCTAATAATCCTAAGAAAGTCAAGCATGTTCTTTTTCTCAAAATAGCACTTAATCTGCTCTTATTCTGTATAATTTTAAAATTTTAAGAATGGGACTTTGGAAATACACATTTTATGTGAATATCTTGCTGATTACCAAACTGATGCTTCATTGAACTTAAGATATTACTTACATTCATTGTAGATCACATGAGAAAGCACAGGACATTATTTTTGATATGTGAGTAATTTTTTTGATATAAATGGTTTTAGCTACAAATAAGGGATAGTGGAGCTCAAAATGAAATCTTTTTAAATCTTTTTGCAAATTTCTCTCTCTCTTTAATACCATATTTGTTTTAAATTTGTAACGCCTTTTCTGTTTCCTGACTGTACGTACGGTGACAGCAGCCCTCTTTTAGAAAACACAAAATGATAATATAGTACATTACTACTGTCCTAGGGTGACTTATTTCCTTATTATTATTATCCCCCTTTTTTTCCCGGCTCAATTCTCAAGGTATCTCTGCCCCTCTGAGAGAAGCCTTCAGATAAGAGTAGCCAGCTGCACCCTTTTCGGGGCAACTGCTTTTGTCTCTCTTAAGCACTCGGTTGTTATTGTCTCTAAGGAGCAAAATGGGAGAAAATTCCCTAAGAGAAAGAAAACAAAAGGATAATCCCTAACCTCCAACAGGCCTTCTGTTTTTCTTCTTTTCAGGGGAAAAAATGAAGTTGGTTCACTCTTTTCTGGACTTGCTGACTTGAATTAGTTGTAGTATCAACTAAACTTAGTATTAATTAAAAATTAGTGGAAATAATAGTGGAAATTTCTACTAGGATTGTGCTAGTTGGTAGTTGATATGAGTACAGTGCAAAACTACTTAAGCTGCTCAGGTTTCCCAAAAATTATGCAAGTAATTGGTATCTATGCATAAAATCCACAGGCTGCATCTATTTTTTCATATAACTTACCTTGCCCTGGCATACATCACTCTTAATTTTCAAGGGTATTTCATTTAGGGTTAGTAAACCTTTCAACTTCCATTCTGATATTTACGTGAAGTGATGGAAAGGGTGACTGTTAGAAGTAAGAAAATTATTGAGTGACAGGAAACCGATTGTATAGGTTTTTTAAATATACATATTACATAGATTACACATAGGCTTTCAAGAATTTATGAAATAGTATGTCAGTTTCTGTAGCCACTAATACTTGATGTAAACTAAAACCAATGTATAGCATACTTAGTGCTTCATGACCAGCAGTTTAAGGCAAATAAGGCAGTGTTGAAAAGGGTGTTAGTTACAGGATTTGAATTTCTTTAGAGCAGCTGTTCTCAAAAATATTTAAATTGTTTTGGTTTGAGCTATAATTTTATGGTGGTTTTAGTTCTTCCATCTGATAAAAACCATTTGCTGTATTCTGAAGAAGTACTTCAGAATGAAGCAAGAGAGTGTTGTGAGCTTTCCTTTTTAATTTGCATGGAACTCTGGCTTTCATATAGGAAAGTAGAGACATTTTAAGTCCTTTTTAGAAGTAGCATATGCACTCTGACACCTAGTGTTGGGGGTAATTTATGCATTATGTGCTATCACCAAGATGTCTTTAATCATTTCCTTTAAGTTCATTTGGCATCTGCAAAGACTGTTTTTGCTTTGTTCACATTTTAGCTGCAGAGCAGTCTTTGTCATTTCATATAATCTTTAATCTTTTTATGCAAATTCTGTCCCTGTAATAACGAATTAGAAATTGAAAATTAAATACGACAAACTTCACAGCAAAAAAAAAAGTTATGCTTTTAATTTGTTTTTGCTTTCCTTCTGTCTTTCCCATAGTCATTCATCCTCCTTTACCATATTAGTAAAATTAGTGTTCACCTTCTGTGACGTTGCCCTTGAAAGGAGCAGGCTTAATTGTGTCACAAAAGGCCTGTCCCATGTCCCATTTCATGTGGAATGAATCTGCCTGCTTGGAATTTTAATGATTCTGTAATAACAGAATTTAAATTAGAAAAACTGAGGGTATTAAAAAGATATCTGCAAGTAACTTCTTTAATGGAAAAGTGTCTCATATTTATTTATAATCTTTTAGAAAAAGAATGCACATTATGATGGACTGACTGGTACATAAAGCCCCTGAGTAACAGAGCACACCCAAGGACTTTATTAATAAAAATGCTGTTTTAACCTTACTGGATGTATTTTAACCTTGTAACATCTTTGACTTCCTGTTTTGGAGGTTTTTAGATTTCTTGAAATACGTATTTTTTTTTATATTTAAAAAATTTCTATTAAGTTGTGAATGTGCTTCAGTTTGACTACTAGGGAAGAGAATCATGAAAAAAATAAGGAATGCCATTTTTATATAAGTGTACCTGAATTAAAGTTTTCACTTGGATCATAAATACATCTTTAAAACAAGTCTGCCCAGGATGCACAATTGCTTATGGGAGGGAGTTCATTTTTCAGAACCAGGAAAGATATAGCCTGAAATAATGCTTTTCCCCCAAATATTTGTTTCAGATTCTGAGCACCAATTGTTTCACTCTGGAGATCTGCTGCTGTTTCACTAGTACTAGTGAAATAGTTGTGGTATATGGATGCTCTGTAGTTAATTCAAATTCTGAGCTTATGGAACAAAACTAATTGCTGCTTTGTCAGATGAGTTAGGCCATGTGTTCATTACTAGTAACTTTCATTTAAAAATTCTGGATCTGTTTTTATGTGACAAAGAAACCTGTGATAATGGTCTCATATAGGAAAATGATGGATCATAAATGATGATATGAAAGAAAAGTTCTGAAAGGAAAAAAAACAGGGATTTCTTAGTAGTGTTTCTAATGCTGATAAGTAAGTTTGAAAATGACTTGAGAATTCTCTGCAGATCTGATGCTGTCTTGCAAGATAGGAATATGTTGATGAGTTAGACATGGAAAAAAATTCTGAAGAGCTATAAATTTAGATTAGAAAGATTTTCTTCATGAAAATCCGTTTGTAAAAATCTGACATGACCCTGATTTTTTGCTGGTGGGTTTTCTGGGGGGTTTGTTTTATTTTAGCAAAGCAAGCTGAGGTTCTCTGTTACAGACAACACGTGCTCAGAGTGTGTGTCTCTCAGGCCAGCAAAGCACATGTGGAGGAATTGAAGGAGGCTGCTGAACACTCTCATTTTCAGGCAAGCCCTCATGCATGCTGGGAGATACTAGATAGAAACAAGGATACTTACAAAGGCCAAGTTTATCACAAAGTAATGCTGTCACACAATTATAGATGCTCGTCTCGTGGCCGGAAACAATTAAGATGCTGCAGAGGGAAGCAGTGTCAGGAGTGGTTGTGCCTTTGGGGAAGATCATCTTGTGTCTGTTTGACCTGAGAACTGCTCTTGAGGAGCAGAAGTCTGAAAGGCAGAAGAAGCCTGCAGCAGGGAGTGTTGCAGTTATTGCAGCTCTGCCTTGGCTAGATTTGTCTCTCCAAAGAGGATTCTTGTGGCACCCTGGATTATCTGTGTGATACCCACCCATTTGGCCAGGCATTCTCTAGGAATGCCAAGAAGCACCTGGTGGTTGTGGTCTTTGGATGTTGGTTTTTGGCCTAAGGCTCTAATTCTCATGGGTGTGGTTGAAGTCTAATATGTGCATTTTTAAATATATAAATATTCAAAATATATCTTCAATTTTCTTTAAGGAAATTGAATCCACAATGAGAAGAGAGTGTTTATAATATGTAAAAGACATACTTAGAGGAAATGAATGTATTTATTGAATATTCATGAAATGCATCAATAGCCTGCAGCCATTGAAATTTGAGAGCCGAGTTTTATGTCTTAATATTAGAGGTTCATTTCAGTTTTGTTCTTATTTCTTCAGAATTTGGAAGAGTGTCACAGGATTTGCTTTTAACGTTTTCTAGCAGAGATTATTGCAATATTTCTGTCAGGTAACAAAAGGAATGCATCATCCTTAATGGTGACCTGTACTTGTCAAGGCATGTCATTCTGTAGAGAAAAGGGAAAAAAGATGGTAATTTGCTCTTTGTGCTAACAAAGTACTAAACCAAATTTATGTATAATTTCAGGTATATTGACTATTTTCAAAATTGAAAGGATTTATTTTCTCAAAAAATCCCATTAAAATGCATTGTAATGCATTTTTCTGTAAGGCAGATAAGGCTACCTGAACAAAGAGTAGCAAGATTTTTTTATATTCAGTGATCAAAGTTTTCTGTAGTTTTTTTTTCTAGAGGCCATGGCATTAAACATCTGCTCTGATGAATGTTTCTGGTTCAGTCTTGTCTTCCTAGTTTTTCTTTCCATGATCAGGTTTAGATTAAAATTGAAAGATAACACTACCTAAAGGTGTAAGCCTTATGTTCAAACTTGAGAAAGAAAATGTATATTATCAAGTATATGAATTTCATTTTAATGCTGTGTAATTTTTGACCAATCCCATAAAGAAAAATCTCTGTCATAGAAATTATAAATGGAAACCTCGACAACATGTACATTCCTACTTTCTGTACTACTTTCATATTAAAAAATTATAGAATGCCATATTGCTGTGTGGAGTGCAAATTGAACAAAATAAGTTATCTCAAACACAACTGAACCAGTAGGAAGTAGAAAAAATAAAATTTCTGAAGCAAGAAATGGAAGCAAGCCATTCAATCTTATAAAAAATAAAAAGGTATGATATTAGGAAAGGGTAAAAACTATTAAATGAAGGATTTTAGAGCAAGTTTTTTGATAACTGGTAACTAGGAGAATAAACTACTTCAGTTAAAGCATCCTTCATCAAAGATTGTTTAGATATACTAGATTTTTTTGCTGACATATATACATGTGAAAATTAAAGGATTGATTGTGTTCTGTAATATTCTGGGTGTAAGTTGTGCCTTATGAAACTCTTGTAAAAACTGGGGCTTTGTACTTTGGCTTTTCATTGTCTTTATCAGAAGCTTTATAACCAGATGTTAATATAGCATGATAAAAACAATTGTATTAGAATTCTGTGTGATTGCAGCAACTTTTCTGCTGAACTACCATCCGGGGATTTTTTTATGAAATCTGACTTATTCCCCATGTTTGGAATTCCATCATTCCCTAAAAATTATTTTATATTGCATTGTGAGTTGTAAGCTTTTTTTACTCCTCTAATTATATTCTTCATCCTGTTTTCACTAGTGCAGTCAGGATGACTTTAATGCAAATAATGTTTTGACTTTTCAGTATTTTCATAGTATGTGGCTGACAAGCACATAACCTTCCTTGAGCATGGGCTCTCACGGGCCAAAAAACAAAGTGTAGATTAAGAATAGGAATGAGTGTCTGTGCTCTTAAATTCCTTGTGGGGTACTGTGAAGTAATTTGTGGTTGCTTAAGTGTTTTGGCCTCTTACAATTTAAGTGGAACAAAATGTTAAAAAGGAGTGAAATGTCATTTCAGCTGTGGAGGAGCAAAGGACACACACAAAAAGAGCTACAGGGTAAGAAGGGTATGTTTTCTTAAATCAGGTCTGTGCTTCTGATGTATGTAATAGTGTCTGAATTCTCAAGAAGATCTGTTTATTTAAATGTTGATTAAGGAGGAATTCAGGGATGAGATTAGGTAGGGCTTCAGGATTCCTTATTTGCAAGGTAAATACTGCATTTAGCCTACTGTTGAGGGTAGTGCATGGATTTAATCATTAGTTCATAATGAAGTAAATACTATTACCAATTCTGTTGTTTCTGTCACTTGGATTTCTTCCTAATAGAGTTGCCAATTATTTACATAGTGTATTCACTGTGATTACTAAAATCAGGATCACCCCCAGAGGGTGGTGATCAGTGGTACAAAGTTTAATTGGAAGCCAGAAACTACTGCTGTACACCCAGGGTCAAGTGTGTGTCCAGTCTTTCCATTATCCACTTCTTCATTAACAAGCTGAGTGACAAGGCATGAGCAGTGTTATTGATGAGACTGATCTTTGAGGAGGGTCTGATACACCAGAGGGTCAAGCTGGCATCCAGAGGGGCCTGGACAGCCTGGAGAAAGGATTTGATAGGAACCTCATGCAGATCAACAAGGGGATGAGAAAAGTTCTGCAACTGCGGAAACGCAACTCCAGGCACCACGATGTGGTAGACATAGATGTTTTCCCCTTATCTCTTGTGCTCCTATTTTAAATTGAAATGATGAACAGTAAATTTGCTTGCTTAATTGTAGTCCAGTTCATTCAAAAAGCATTTTGACACATTGAGGAGGACACTGCATAATTAATTCTCAGAGTTTTGAGTTTTAGAAAAAGATGCAAAAGATACGGTAAGGTGCAGTTGTGGTTTAATCCCTGCTGTCAGTTAAGCCCAACATAGCTGAGCATTCACTTCCCCCATGCTGGGATGGGGGAGAGAATCACAAGGGCAAAAACTACAGAAGTCATGGGTTAATATACAGACAGTTTAATGGATAAAAAAGAAAAGCTATGCACACAAACAAAGCAAAACAAGGAGTTAATTCACTGCTTCCCATTGCTGGGCAGGTGTTCAGCCATTTCCAGGAAAGGAGAGCTCTATCACATGTAACAGTGCCTTGGGAAGAAAAATGCCTTCACTCCAAATGTCTTCCCCTTCCTTCTTTTTCCCCAGCATTACATGCTGAGCATGATGCTGTATGATATGGGATATCCCTTTGGTCAGTTTGGGGTCAGTTGTCTTGACTGTGTCCCCTCCCAACTCCTTGTTGTTGCTAGAATAGGTGGTGAATAGGTGGTGAATTCTTCAAAACATTCATGGTCACTGTTTAATGTTTCATGTTTAATTTTAGAGAATAATGTGCACACAGGCATGCCATAAAGATTACTTCATGTGTTAATCATCTTTGTCAAGAGACTAATTTAACATATAAAACCAAAACACAACCCCATACTAGCTACTGTGAACAAAATTACCCCAGCCAGAACCAGCACAGCAACAAGGAGTAGATTGCTGCAGACCACGCGTGAAAATTTTGTCAAGCTAAAGTCACTAATACAGGAGAAAAAAAATTGCTGAAGACAGCATTCAGAAGATTACACTAGTAAAAATAGAATCTGCTAATATCTAACAGAGCCATTTGGTGTGTGTACTGCTTCCCTTTTGTATGTTCTTCATTGGCTGGCTTTTTGTTTTCTGCCACTAAGAGATTTTCCAGTGCTTTTGCTATTCTGAATAATGAGTTAGTGGTATGTGAGAAACCAGCAATACCTTGTTAAAGAACTGTACACATCTGATATAAAAAAAGTAGTGCAGCATGCTTCTTTTAAACTGTTGGTATATATGTAATGTTGTATGACTTCTGATTCAAAGCCAGCATCTGTCTTGCTTGGAATTGAGGCTGAGCTCACTTGTACATTGAAATCTCTTAAGTTAAGGCTGCATTTTCCTTTCTGTGTGGTTTTGCCTTTTTCCTACTCTTTCACAGTCACAAATTAGCTAATAAAGTAGATTATTTGAAATTTTGACAAGTTATTTCTGTTCCAGTTCAGTGGTTTTAGCATGTTATCTGAAGATTATGAAAGGTGGTGCAAAATGAGCAGGTGTGGCTAGAAAAGCTTAGGATGAAGGATCCTGGGGTTTTGCTTTGAACAAGATAGTAATTTGGTGGAAGCTCTAATGTGGAACTGCAGCACTTTGAAAGGTATTGCATGCTGGCCACTGTAACTTAGACATTATTTTTGAGGGATTAATTGTTTCTCTTCCTGAGGTAAAGAAATCATGTAACTGGAAACAACTGGATGTTTTTGAAGTAAAGTCAGGGTGGAAGTAAATATGTGGCTAAGCATTCTGTATAGTTCAAGGAGACTCTCTAGGACATTTTCACAAACACGTGTAGTTCCTCCAACCCCAGCTGACATACCTTTTCATGTGTGGCTGGAAGTAAAAATGTGTTTGCACATATGTGAAAATATTTTACCCTATTTTAACAATTCGAATATTTAGGGGGTGCGTTGTGCATGCATAATGTACTTCTGCTTTTTCATTCCTCTCTGTATAAATGACATTGAGTGTTTAAGTGAAAAACTATGTTATCACATGACATTGTTTGCCTTTGAGTGTACAGATGATTTTCACTGTTTTGTAGTGCATATCTGATCCAGCGGTGATAATTTTTCTGTTTGAGTATATTTGGTTAACAGGGGATTCAGAGTACTTTGTTTTGGTAACTGAATTTATTGTATTCAGTAGAGAGAAATAGAATGTGTTTTAATGTGCTTGAAATACAATTGTTTTGACATAAACTTGATTTTCCTTGTCCTGTGCTTAAGGATTTCACATTCTATGACTTTTCCTTTTCTCAGTTAAAAAAAAAACAAACTTACCTATTTTTATTTCCTGTCTTTTTCCTGAAATATTGTCAGCATCATTTTAGCCCTTTCATGAATAAGAAAATGTAAGCTCAGGGAAGTACAGCACATCCTTAAAAAAAACATGAGGATAATGGGTATTGTATGTTGAAGAGTACAGTCATTTTGTCTACTGATCTTCAAGAAAGAATGGTCAAAGAACAGCTGTGCAGGTGATCTGAGGTCACTTCTGCAGTTTATACATTGTACAGTAGCTTTTCCAAGTCTTACTTCTCCCCTCTTATTCTATGGTCATTTAGAATTTGGTTTAGCAGGAGGGTTGAACTTCACAGGTTTTTTATGTAACAGTAAGAAGTCAGATAAAATAGTGCTTTTTCCCAAGGAGCTAAACCTGTCTGTGCTATTATTCTGTTTTATAGCTCACATAGAGTTTCATCAGTGTGGCTTAATACCGTGCTGTTAATAATGCAAAGCAGCTTCCATAACAATTTTTACAACTCATGAATCTTTATTCTGAAACAGTTTTAAAGAAGCTGCTGGTGAGGTTTTTCAAAACCTGTCCTGTAAAACTCACTTGTTCTTATGAAAAATCTTTTCCACCAGCTACCTTTATTTCTGTACTTAATCTGAAGAACTTGAAACACATGGTTTATGATTCATGAAATTGATATGAACATTAGATTTACTGGCATAGGTGGTATAAAAAATAGTACTTCTCTAAAAAGACAATTTCTCATTCCCACATTGATAAGCCCTATCCACATGTACACAGCTGTTACTCTTTTTTTCGTCTGGTTCATCAAGTTCTGATAAGTGAGATTTGAATACCCATTTGATGAAAATTGTCTGTGATTCTGATTTTCTTAGCCATAAAAAGAATTTTACTCCAATTATCCTTAGTATTGAAAATGAAAGATTAACTTTCCATTTTTGTTGGTGTGGAAAAATAGCTCTTAGCTGCAGTAATTCATACTACTGATATTTTCTATTTAACTTGGAAGAAGGAGAGCAAATAATACTTTAATACAGTGTTTTTTGATGCATTTTCATGCTTAAAACATGAAGAAACAGGTATCATGCATGTTTATGTACTTGGCTCCTGACTTGCTGACAATATCCCTCTATTTTTGAGGTTTTTTAGAAGAATGTTAAGGTTTAATGTAGTGGGATGAGGGAAAGGGGAGGGATATTTAGGTTTTTTATAAATTCCACGTGCTGTGCTCAGATAGATTCTGAGATTGGAAAATCATATGTTTTCAGTTCTCTTAAAGCAGTAAGTTTTGGTTTTGGTTGATTCCTTCTGGGGCTCCCTAAATCAACTAAAGTTTCCAGCCTCTAGATTTTTTTAGCCTTTTTCACTTTTGTTACATCTACATGTAAGATGAAAAACAGTGACAGTGTTTGCTATAGATACTGCCTTCTGAACTAGGAAGAATAAATAATGTGACAGAGAACATGAGATGAGTAAATAACAGTGATGTAACATAAAGGTCTTACTTACTCATATGGTGTTGGAACCTGATCAGGATTTCCTCAGTCTTCCTCTTTGAGAAATCTTGCTTTGGTGTTTGGGTAAGAATCTTTTTTCGTTTTGTTTGGTGGTTCTCTGAAACTGGATACAAGCACAGGTGGCTTTTTTCCTCTTCTCTTTTCTTGTTCATATTGGAAATGGTGAAATTTTTAGACCCAGATATTTAGGCTGATAAATTCATAATTCATTTAAGCTCATAAATTTGTATCTAATTTTCAAAACGTCTATTTTTAAAGGTTTACTATCTAATTGCTTTACTGCTGATTTTTCTTTTGAAAAAGTACGATTTTAGAATTCTTAATGACTGAAATTGTTACTGAGAATGATAGAAAAACAATGCTAAGGGAATTTGAACACTAAGTATTAATTCATGGTTATGTTTTCTATTTTATTGGAAACTGTTATAATTTACTGCAGATAATTTGTTAGCTTTCTTCCTGGCATAGTAATTTGTGATCTCTTTGATGTGGTTTCTTCTAATGAAGGGAGATGGGCAGGAGGAAAACTGCACTTAAATATTTTGAAAATGTTTAGGGTAGTAGTGATAACATTTCAGTCTCATAGCTCAGAAAAGGAAAAATGAGATTGCATTTTCTACAGCAACCACCTGCTGTTCTGACTGTTCTCAGTGGCTTGCACACAACTCCATTGTATGTTCACTGAAGTAAGGATTGATGAACAGTCAATTCTTTGCTACCTGTTTAAGGTTTGTACCTTATCATAGTTTAGGGAGCTGTGAAACATACAAACATTATAAAAGGAATGCTACATATCCAGGAAAAGAATACTGCGTATCCAGAATACTTTACAAGTAAATACAAGTAAAAGGAGACATTTCTGATTATTTTTAAATGTTCCTTTTCACAATTGAAAGTTTTATTTCTTTAATTACTGATCTGTTTGGGGTTTGATTTTTGTCAGTTGCAGTTAACTTTGGAAATAACTCTTCCCTTTAAAAATGCTTATCTTTGTTGAAATCAAAACAAGTGTACTGGGTAGTTGCACAAAGTCTGGAAAGGTAGTCACTAGCAAGCTGCTGCATATAAAAACCTTCGGTGTGATACGTGTTGCCAAGTACCTGGCTGTTGAGGGAGGGTAGCAGTGTCAAGGCTGACCAATTGTGAACTGACTGGTTGACAACTTGTTTCTCAGTGTTCAGCCAACAGATAGATGTAGCAGTACCTCCAAAGGCAAGATACACTGACAGGATTCCAAACATCTTATTAGTAAACCTGTGCTTGAAGTGTGACATTTGTGTAATTCAGTTTTTCCTCCTGGGGGAAGCCAGAGGACAGAAATAAAGTAGAATATGGTAAAGCTTGTGGATTTCCCAAGTAATTCCATTTGGAAATAAGGTATACAATTAAGATTACAAATAACTATGCTCAAGTGCTAATTTGTGTGACTGAATTTGTCTGAAGTGCTTTTATATTCTGTGGTCGAAAATTAACAGAAAAATCTGAACAAGCTCAAGGTAAAGAGAGATTTATAGTGGTGTCACAAGAATAGGGCTGCATCATAAACAGCTTCCTTGTGGGTGAAATTGTAATGGGCATTAATAGTCTCAGGAGTTCTGTTTGCTGTCATTCAGATTAGGTTGATTAGGTACAGAAATGTGCTGGATTTGCTCCATTTGATTTAGAAGCAACTCTATTGAAATGAAAATTTCTATGACTTGGACTGATGTGCATTAAAGTGTCTGTTGATCTATACCTACATTCAAGAATATTTTTTATGTCCCATTTTACTGTCACATTTCTTTTGTAACTTTCAGTATCTTTTGCACACATGATTAATCTGTAGAGTAATGGCATTTGACAACTGGAAAAATACATTCTATCACAGTCAGAATTAAGCACTTAGAGAAGATTGTGAACTTCATGATCAGACAGAGACATGACTTTATTTCATAACCTTTGTTTATGATGTGCTAGTACTTATCCATTGATTTGTGTGCCTTTTTGATGTCTAATTATTGACAGCTATGCAGATTTTTGAATGATGTAGTATTAAACTCAGAGTGATTCAAGTAGATTTTGTGAGACAACAAACTTGCAGTGGAATGGCTTGTTATTGTTGACCTTACTGTTCATATTATAGTTTATAAATTAAAGGCAATTATTTGAACCAATGACAATGTGTTTTGACCACTATTTAAATTAATATCTAACACATTTCAAATTAGAAAATTTGGTTTGTTTCTTTTTTAGTGCCACAATTATACACTGACATGATGTGCATGACTTTCTCTTCCGTTAATTTTTTTCCTACTGTCTGCTGAAGAAACTGCTTTTGTGCAGTTTAAAGGAGTTACATCAAACAATGCTGATCAAACTTTGAATAATTCTTTGTGAAAAATCTGGCAGAACCACATTAACTTAATGAATGAGTTACAGTGGTAGAAGAAATAACTGAAGGCTTTCATAAAAAGTATGGATAATGATTAATATACAGACACAATGATGATAAGTCCTTCAACAGGTCATTTGATTCCAGTTTATGGTGTTATTTTCTTTGATTAGTTCTCTGAAGAATTATCAGATTTTTTTCCTTCATAAACTAGCTTTTGAAATGTCATATTGTCAATTTATTCAAAATGTTGTTCACTGAAGTACAGAATCCTTGGAGTAATAACAGTAAAATATCCATTAAACTTTAATTCTATAACTTTTGGACTTTACCACACTTACTTCAATGTTAAAAACCATTGTGTTAATACCTCCAAGTAGTAATTTTTGTGGGGGTTTTTTTACAGCTTTCTTTGTAAATCATTTTCATAAACTTGAGTTTTATTATTAAAGGAGTGTGTAGTTTGATGGCACTTCCTATCTATTTGTAATGTAACAGCTTCTGAATGAGACATTCATTCAGCAAAAGGTATCAAAAGGAGGAGATGAAGGAAATATGTTTCCTACAATGTTTGTTCAGTGTGGCAGTAGTTTTAAGCAGTAATCTTGACTATAAGGGAAAAATAAATTATTGTATATTGAGGATTTCCTCCTAAGTCTTACAGTTTCCCACCCAGGGAAGAGAAATAGTAAAGGTTGGTTTCCATCATGCAGCATGATGGTGTGGTACAGGAATTCTTGGGTTGGGGCTGAGAGGTGTTGTGTGCTGGTTATTTGAGTTAATGGAGGTATTCAGAGAGTCTCTAGAATGTACACTGTTCACACTTGTGACATACTTGTGAACAAAAGCATAGAAATCACAATAGCAATGATCTCCACCCCTTTTTTGATTTGCTGAATTCATGTATGACAAAAAATCTCCAGAGAGGGTGACTCCACCACCTCCCTGGGCAGCTTACTCCAATTCCTAACAACCCTGTCAGTGAAGAATTTGTTTCTAATTTCTAATCTGAACCTCCCCTGGCACTATTTAAGGCCACTTCCTGTCGTCCTTTGATTTGAGATGTGGCAGAAGACACTGTGACCCCCTCCTGGCTTCAACCTCCTTTTTTCCAGGCTTAACACCCACAGCTCCCTCAGCTGCTCCTCATCAGATTTGTGCTCCAGACCCTTCCCCAGCTCCAGTTCCCTTCTCTGGACACGCTCCAGCCCCTCAGTGTCTTTCCTGAGTTGAGGGGCCCAGAACTGGACACCAGTGCCCAGCACAGGGGGATGGTCACTGTCTGCACAAAATGCTTTATCTGGCATGTGTTATCTTTCCAAGCAGTTGCCTGTAGGATTTCCAGCTACCAGAGATGCAAATACATGTCTTCTTGTGAAGTCAAAAGATCAGTTCATTTCCATGTGCATTGAGGAGAAAAACATGGGAGTTTTTTTGATTTATTAGTAAATTACTTTGTATGCTAAAATGAAGTTTTCTTATCTAATTTTCACTTAACAAATTGTTAAAATCAGGGTGCTAAATATAATTTCCAGAGCTTGTGTGAAACTTTGCATAGTGCTCATCTACCTACATGCCATCACGTTCTAGGCTTAATTTCTAATAAAAACCAGCTATACAGTATCACTCACTATTTTTACTGTATAGCACAATTCCTAAACGCTTGAATTATAACTGCTTAGCTTTAAAACTTCGTGATATGCTTGTGATTGAGTGTTCTAAATGTAATACTTCGGCTCTGTTTTTACTGAAATGCATCTTAGAGAAAATGTATCTTGCATATTTGCACAGTCTGAAAATTCTGCTTTCCTTTTCATAGGATAAGAAATGGGTTCTCAATCATGAAGATGTCACACTGGGGGAATTACTGGGCAAAGTAAGTAATAAAGTGAGCTAAATAGCATTTGAGTAAGTATACGGTAATCATTAAGCTATTTCTGTGTACCTTCACTTTTAAATTACTGTGATAGGCAATTTTTATATTTTTTTAACGTTAATACACAAGACAGCCTTATGCTTTAAACAGATGCAGATCACACTTACTAGTAAACATCATAATGGTTGTGCTGAAAGTGTTTGACTAGCATACATATTTTTCTCTTTTGGAAGGGTTTTGCGCTAACTAGATTTCTATAAAGCATGATGTGGCTGATTTACTCTCTGTAATCTGAGAAAAACATTGCAAAATATAAATTAAAACGTTTAGAGAAACAGGTGTATTTTTATGTATTCGTGTATAAAATTTGATATAATGAGATGACTAAATCATTATTTCTTAAACACTAATTTCTTGTGCATGATTATTTTCATTCATTGATGAATGTTAGTAATTTCACAGTCTTATTTGTATTATATTAATTCTTGTGTAATTTATGAACTTTTAGTTGACAACGTCTGCTTAGGAACTACATGTCTTTAAAATCAGGCAAACTCCTCACATTTTTGTCACCTTTACACCTGCAAAGACCATTTTGAGTGCTAGTCTGGACACAGACTAGTGTCTGTGTTGACTAGCAGTGTTTGAAAATGTTTCCCAGAAACTGAAAAAAATAAGATAAAATGAGGAGGAGACAAATCAGAGCAGTAATTGCTTTCTTACTATGATACACGCTAAAAAAAAATCCATAAGAAATTCAAGAAGTAGGGGAATGAAATACTGCCATAAACTTCTGTTACCTAGGATAAAAATCTCTTTGGCAATGTAAGGTGATGAAAAGTATGACCAGACTGAGCTGTGCTTTCATAACATGCAGGAACTGCAGGATCTTCACATTCTTAAAGAGGATACTATCAAGGGAGAAAAATAAAGATGTTCCAGCCATAAAAAAGCTCTGACTTACTAAAAAATAAATATTAATTAGTTTTCATGTTTAAAGACAGTAAAAGCAATTTGAAAAGTGTTTTAGTAAGTTCAGTTTTACGTGTGTGTTGCATGTTTTTGGCACAAAGCATTTTTAACATTCAATAAAGGCAACTCAGAATTTTAAAGTGATTATGGAAGGATGTTCTTTAAAAAATGCAGAACAGGCTAAAAACTTCCTTGGAACGTGGCATGAATGTGTTATGCATTCATCTCTAAAAAGATGTAGTCATACTAAAAAAAATAAGAATGACACGAACATCGGCGTCTGTATGACTAAATGTGAAATAAACTATAGCCATTCACCACATAAGTGAGAAATCTGAGGGTCTGCAAAACCTTGAGTGGCCTGGAAAAGATAAGGAAGAAATCATGAAATTTTAGTGTGTAAAAGATGCAAGCTTTAGAGAAGATGAAGATTTTCCTCCACCTCAGTAGTGAATGGTCAGTTTATTTACTCAGCATTAATTCTATAATACCCCACAAAATGATAGTTCATAATAGGTATGTGTTATGCTAAAAATCATGTATCTAATAATATTTGAATATTTTCAGTAAAGAAGTAAAGCATTTTCAAGACTTAAATAAAGCTTGAGGTGGGTTCAGATTTCACTCTTAAATACTTCTGACCTGAAGGGGGAAGAGGGAAAGTGGACTGGGAGCAACTCAGCTGCTTACCTTGGGTGCCTGATGCCATTTCAGACATGGGAGGTAGGGTACTAGGCTCTGGAAGTGCTTTGGAAGGGCTGTCAGAGATCTTAAGCCTCGCTTGACAGCTACATCTTCCTTGTCCCAGGGTACAACAAAAATTCTGCACATTTCTTCCCTTGTTACTGGAAACACATTATCGTTTTCCATCTGTGAGTTTGTTTTTTCCCTTCTCTGTCATCTTTCTTTGTCAATCCTAAATTCATGTATTGCATGATGTAATGAAATCTTCATCGCTCAGGAAGGGAAGGAAAACATCTCCAGCAGACTTTTTTGAAGTCAGATACTCAGCCTCAGATACCAGGACACAGAAACATGTGGAAATTATTCAGACATCGTTTCAAAATTGAGTTGTTCTTATTCTTTGGGAAATACAAGGCTTAATTAGAAGTATGAGATCTATACTGTAGTTTTCTTCTTGTTTCCTTCTCTTGAGGGTTTTTTCATTGATACCAGTGTTTCATTTTATACGTGAAAATTTCCTTCTTCTTTCAATTTGTGTCCTAATTAATTTTCCTTTTGTTTATATTAAATAAAAAATGCATCTGGTGGAGACTATTTTATGGTATTTATTACTTCAGTTTTCTTCTATGAAAGCTTAAAAAAACCTAACTTGCCTTGGGGGTATGTTGTTCACTACCTAAAATGTCTGATTATAAAAGGAGCTGCTTTCTAAAGTTGTGTCCAAATGGAAGCTGTACAGATTTGCCTTTATAGAGCAGAGCTGAGATTGTGTTTTAAAGAAATTCTGGATCAGCAGACACAACAATACATTTTGCATCGGCTTTAATTTATGATAAAAATTAATATTCAGTATTTTCATTCTTCATATTTTCTATTGTTTCTTTCTTGTATTTGAGAATGTATGTTATGTTTGTGTGTTTTGTCTTAGTTTTTGAGATCAGTTTTTGGTATCTTCCAAACTGCAAGTTCAAAACTATTCACAAAAGACAATAGTGTGAACATGAAAGAGTACAGGAGTAAGAATAAGAAGAGCAAAATACAACTGTCAGTGTCAGTTGAAAAGTTACTAAGGGATCTTATGAGAAAATTCTGATTACTTAATTAATAGTGTTTTTTTCCTCCTTCCAGCAAGATCAAACCAGAACTCATACACTATGTTCATATAATAGATGTACTATGTCAGAGTGAGTGGCTTTGATTAGGGCAGATACTGAAAGAAAAATCTCATTTGGTTTCATAAACACAGTCCAAAGTTCTGTACCAGCTTCAGTAGCTGTCTGCATTATTTTTTTCTGGCAGTTCATTAAGATTTTATTTACCTAGGCTGATCTTTTTTCCTTTAATTTCAGGGCAATTTTGGTGAGGTTTATAAAGGAACATTAAAGGATAAAACTCCTGTTGCTGTAAAAACTTGCAAAGAAGATCTTCCTCAGGAACTGAAAATAAAATTTCTTTCAGAAGCCAGGTAGGTTCTCTAAAATTACTTGAAATAAATACTTGTGGCAGGTTTTTTTCAGTTTTTATCACTACATGCATTTACAAAACCTGACCTTCTGAAAAATTCAAAAAAGCAGTAGTCAAACTTTTCTTTCCTTTCTCTCCCTCGGTACATTCCACAGCTGTCGCCCTGATAACTAAACATTGGCATTTTTAACATGTGAATACAGTAGCCTCTGCACTTGCTGAAACCATCTCTTTGACAAAGCAAGCCATGCCTGTAAAATAAAATTACGTTGTCTTAAGTGCTTTCATGTAGAACTTCTAAGATGTGCCATGAGGATTGTGATAAGAAGACTGAAAGATGTTGTTAATTTAAGTGTGGCTGCACCAGGCCTAACTCCTGCCTTACATGAATGGCTAATGTGTCCAGATCACTTTTCTTAGTGGGGTATAGACCCATTTAGTAATTTTCTCTTTTTAAGAAGAGTTTGCTCTAGTAGAAGTATTTTATGCTGTGTCAATCAGCATGAGATTATATGCTTATTTTTCAAATTACAGTCATGAAACAATGTGCAAAGTATTCTGAGTGTTAGCTGATGTGCATAGGTAGGTTCTGAGACTCCAGGGGGAGGGGTGTCTTGAGATAAATGTCATAATTTTTAAACTACCTTGCTCCTTCTTGCTATGAAACTTCATATGTTTTAGCTTCCCCTCCCAAACTAACATGATCAATATTGAAAAATAAAAGGTATCTGCATTTATAGTACGAATATCAGCCACTCTATCTGTTGAATCATTTTAAAAAGCTTGTAACTTGGCAACGGCAGAGATGTGTCATTTGTTAAGCAGCTTGACACTAATGGGAAAAAATGGAATGTGTTATTTTTTGCTAAATGTGTATGTACCAGGTAGGTTGGTATTTTACTCTTGATCCTTGGAAAAAGGGAAAAAGAGGAGGTGCTTTGAATCAGAAAATATCAGAAGGAACATTTAAGTTACAAGGTCTCGGTAGAATTTTTTCTTGCTCTTCATTTCACTTGTAGATCATAGCATGCTGTTTTATGCTGGAAATGTTCTTATTAAAGCATTGTGTCAAAAGATGTAAATGTTTTCATTTAATTCTCAAAATTTCTGTCCTTATAGTCTTCTAAAACTTACTGTATTAATTAATCTCTCAAAGTGAAACAGGAACAAGTGTGCTTTTGAACAGTGCAGCAGGGAAGCATACAGGCACACTGTGCATACTGTTTTGATGTAGCTCTCCTTCTGGTCTGTCACTAAAATTCTTACCAAATACAAGAGTTCTTAAGAAACTGCAAACCTGTCAGGCCATTTTTCAGTCATACTGATAAGTGTCACATAGATAAATGATAAAATTACAGTAAGAATAATTTTTGATTTATTAGTGAATCAGTATGATTTTCATATCAAACAGAGTGATGACTGATCTGTTACATTGATTTTGATACAGTAATGATTTTTTCTTTGATAACAATAATGACATCTTCCATTAAAGCAACATTAAAGGTTTAAGGTATTTTTCTGTAATATTTAATCAGCCTGTACAATAAAGTTTTTTAATATAGTAAACTTCTCGTGTGTTTTGCAGAATACTCAAACAATATGATCATCCTAATATTGTAAAGCTTATAGGAGTTTGCACTCAACGACAGCCTATTTATATCGTTATGGAACTTGTTCCAGGTAATTGGTTTTTTCCTTTTTTTGCAGCATATTTCCATAGGTTTCATTGTTTCCTTAATGTGAAATGTATTGTTTTCTATTTGTCTTGTTCTGCATTCTTGTGACTGACCTCAAAAGTCACCTCTATTGCAAATCTTTGAAAATGCTGGGTTCTACTTGCTTTGGAGTGGTTGAGCTCCACGAATCTGTTGAGAATTTTACTGTAGCCTTTAAAGACAACAGAAGCTTCATTCTTCTTCTGATGAGATATTAAATGGTATTTCCTTTAACAATAGAGTTAGGCAGTGAATGTTAAGAAATATTTAAGGAAACGTCATGTCTTAATTTTAATAACTCATGTTTGGGTCAGCTTTAGTAATACACATTATTTTCTTTACCAAAATGTACTGTTTGGTTTTTGGGCTGCTCTTGATATATTTTTGGAATCGAGTTCATTTTATTCAGCAATGGCTGGAGTGAATTTCAAATTGCTGGGATGATAACAGCTTTTGGGCAATTTTACCTCTTTGTTGATTTTTTCAGCAGCTGGAAAATGTGTTGGTTTAGTAGCCTCTAGTATTGCTTAATATGCAACACTGTATTTGTTTTATATATCACTAGATTTGTCTTCAAAATTATACAGAAAGCTGCTTTAAAACCCATTTTATTCAGGAAGACTGAGTTTGCTTATAATTCTTGACTGCTGGCTGTAGAATGAGAGCACTGATGAAATATTTGACCTTGTGGAGTTTTCTGCCTTTATTAAATTAGATTATATTAGATTATTATACTTGTATGCACAATTAACTTTATTAAAATGGAGACTGAGAGCAGTGTCCTCGGTTTTAAGGGGTACTTCAGTAATCAGCTTTTTCAGACATCTCTGAAGATAAAAGCAAATCCTGATCTTTTAACACGTTTATCATTCTGGTTCAGGTTTTTCAGGGCCCTGTACAAGTTGTTGAAACATGCTAATGCAATTGAGGAGGAATTAGTGAGAACTTTCCTCTCATTCTCATGCCTATTTTGCAGTTCAAGTCTATCCAAACATTCTTGAGTTTGATTTTGCTTTAGAAGGAAGCTTCTTGCAAGGAGAATTGTTGCCCTGTTTCGATGGTCTGTAAACCCTCTGGGCTGGTTGCTCTACTGCCTTTTTCCCAACCTGGAAATAAAACTCGAGAGAATTTTAGTAAGGAGACAATAGAAAGGGGGATCTTTATTTGAAGGCCTTCAGAGGCAGTTATGGAAAGATATCCACAAAAGCCCACCCACACAGGGATGAGTAGAAATTAACATTGATAAAAAGCACCAATTAGGAGGACAAGTGGTGATGCAATTCCCCTCCTGGTCAAGCCCCTTCTCTGGAGTCCTGCCCTTGGCACTGGCTGTACTTTGTCCATGAAAATGTTCTCAACCTTGGTAGCCAGGAAGAACCAAGATAGCACTGGGGCCTTGTACCCACCGGGGCTTGGAGCTCTGGAATTTGTTTTGTCTTTCTGCCTAGGGAAAGGCCACGGAAAGGTATTGGGAAAACAGGCTACTATTACAATAGACTGCTGAGCTGCAAATATATGTGCAAAGAGTAGAGGGAACATATAAAAGGAAAAAAGGCAAAAACCAAATGTCATCAGCTCTGCCTGCACACCCTCATAAATACGGTACTACCTTCAAGCCATCACACTTCCCAACAAGATGCTCTTGCATCTTGGCATACCAAGAGACTGACCAAATCAGCAGAAAACATAAGGGTGCCAGAGAAAAATCAAACCACTTCGATGAGTAGAGAAGCAGTGATGCTGATGTGACTATTTTTCTCTTTTTCTAGGGGCAAGTTTGGGTGGGATTACAAAAAATGATAGTTAATAGTGCTCTGACTTGCTATTGCCCTTTGAGGAACAGGATAGTGATGAACTTGCCTTCCACACAACACAAACTTTCTCAGTATCTTCATTGTTTTGCCTTATATATGTTTATGCTTGAAGATGTTTAAGCAGTTTAACTCTGACATTCTGTTTAATAACTAAAAATAGCAAGTTTTAACTTTAAATTGTATTCTATGAATGTATGGATGAGAACATATGTAATTTATAAATGTCTGACAGTTTTTTCCCTGAGGATAAAATTAGAAGCATCTCAATAAAACAAAGGATTTTGCTTGTGTTTTCTGGCTTCTGTCTAATGCTTGCAAAATTTCTGCCATTTTTATATCCCAAATACATGAAGGCTGTACACCTGCTGTGTCTTTTGAGACTCCTGTGGTGTGGTTCCATAGCAGCTAATTCTGCTTTGCATTCCAGATACTGATTTCAATTCAGAGTCTTAATTTATTCAAGTATTAGAAATGTATATTGAAACTTACCACTTCATATAGAAGGGTGCTACTCTGTCAGTGATTCTGCCATAAACTGGCTCTGCAGAGATATCTTTGTTGCAAGTGTAAATAGGATTAAAAACCATGCATATGGATAGCAGCATCAGTGAAAGCAGTAAAGAAAGGTTGCAGATGCTTATTTAATTATGCGTCCATCCTTCGTTACAGGCAAAAACAGCCCAGATGTTGCCAGCAAATAACAAAGAAAGAAAGTTGCCAATGACAATTATTCTTTGCACTAGACTCTTCTTGGGGGGTGGGATGGGGGGGTGTTAACATAAGTGACGTGTCCTATAGAAAGAGCTGTAGTGATAAAGAAATGTCAAGATGGGTGATATAGGAAGGATTAACTGAAATAATAAATAATGTAGCATATCATGGATACATAGAATCATAGAATGGCTTGGGTTGGAAGGGGCCTTGAAGATCATCCAGTCCCAGCCCCCCTGACGTGGGCAGGGACATCTTCTGCTGGAACAGGTTGCTCAGAGTCCCACTTCACCTGGCCTTGAACACAACTAACTGCATATTAGTGAGAAAAAAAGCATCTTTTACTTACTGTTTACTTGCTGTCGGCCATGCTGATCTCACTGTACCTGTCCTCCCAGTGTCAATCCATCAGAGATTACTCTAGTACGGAAAGAAAGACTTGGTCCTTTTTACAATCTACCTATCAAGAAATTAGGAAAAGGGCTTAATATAATGTATATGTATGTTATATAGATCTCTCTTTAAGGGATGCACATATAGAAAAATGCATCTGATTTCCCCACTATTGGCTGGGTTTTTAGAGGGCCAGGTGTTTTCTCTCCTGAGTCTTGTCCTGTAGGTCTTTCTGAAGATTCCTCTGCAAGGGTGAAGGAACATCTTGTAAGCAGAATGTGTGCACTGCTTATTTATTGTAGAATTTAGGTTTATTATTGCTTTCTGTAAGCTATTCTTTTAATTGTTGAAAAAATAAACTAAGTAAAATGTTCTTTGCCATATATAAACAGAAGGTAAAATGTATGTAGCAGCAGTTTCCTTCATGTATGTATGAAAAGGTACATGTATGTAAGAAATGTGACCTAAACCTACCATTCAGGAATTTGCAGAGAGTTGCTAAAAGATAAATTTTTTCTTTTTAAAATCCTAAAGAAATTGTCTTGCCTTTCCTCCCCTTGCCTTCCCAAAATCACCAAGATAGCCATGGAAAATGAATCAATAAGCTGTTACTATTCTTCTTATGGAAGTTTTATGTATTTGTAAGTTGAGTTCTATACACAAATCTGATTTGCAGGCTTAAGTTATGCTAGCTAGCTTCTGTGTAAAAGGAATTTAGCCAAGCAAATAGTTTTAAAATTTTTGTGCTTGCGTAGTGGGTAAGTTTTCAATAACCTTTAAAGCACTCTTGTAAGTAATTAATTTTATTCGTCTTTACCTAAATGACATTGAAATACTAACTAAAAGCATAGACACTCCAGATCTTTATAAGGGCCCAATACTGTAATTGCTGGATGGCTTTTCAACTGCCACATAAAACCCCTTGAATTCTATAGTGGCCTGGTTTTCTTCTGTGAAATTTTTAGTAGACTAAGAAATGAGAAAACAACTCTACTTGGAAATTATCTTCCTATTCAAACATTTTGTTGTTAATGGAGGACTTACCGTAGAGATTTCCCCTTCTTGTATGACTTATGACTCCTTCTTTATGACAACTGTTTTTCTAGTTTGAAAATACTAAGACTGTTAAAAAGACTGCTGCTTAGATGAATAAGACTGTTGCAACATGTTAATATCTTGAAGGATCGGAACATCATTTAGGTTGCTATAAGTAATTTTCTTTGTAATATTCTTCTTTTTACTGCTTTAGTGAAATGCTCTCTAAGACGGTTTGATAAGGTTTTTTGCAAAGGTCACATTTGGTGGAGTTTTTTTTCTGGTATCTTCTGATCTAAAAACAGAAATACTACATTATTTCGTAACTGAATACAGTAACTTTTTATTAATCTGTTGTGATGCACTCTAAGTACGCCGTTTATCCTAAGAAAGATAGAAGAAGTTAAAATGAGAATTGCTAATGAATTCTGGGTAAAGAAACCCTGTAAGTTGACACTTGCCAAATGCTTGATGTCAGTATAGAGCTGTGAGTTTGTATTGTTCCATGGACTTAACTGACCTGACTGAAAAGTAATGTAGTAAATGTGCAACACGAATCTTAAAGCTCTTCAGGGAGAATTGCTGCATATTTGCAATCACTGGAATTTTCTGATACAGATAATTTTTGTCAGGGATGGTTTCCTACATGAGGAAGAGCAGAACTCCCTATAAGATTTCAAAGTGCTGTATAAGAAAGAGTGTTACTTTCCTGTAATGCCAAGTCATTCTGAAAAACTAAGTATTTTACTCATATTTTCTGTGTTAATTTATTCATTTTTCTTTGCTCTGTGTCTGTTTTCCCGGTGGGATCTTTGGCTTTATCTTGCATTGTTGACCTTAAAACTGAAAAAAGAGAAATAATTATGAGGAGCTGCTTTGGTATTCAGAATAGCTAAAGAACTCTTTGCCAGTGTCTCTTAAGGCCACATGGGGCATAAGGAGTTTTCTTAACAGCTCATTTTTAGCAAATTTTTATGATGATCAAAAAGACTGCTTGGAATACTGCCAGAGTCCAGACTGACATCCTGAGACAAATGGATGCTGAATTTTGATGGGGCATGGAGAAAGTTATCAGGAAAATGCTGAACGGGCTACAGAGCCTACTTCCTGTTCTTTTCTCTTCAGACTGAACTCAGCATCTTCTCATGAAAAAAGAGAAGGAAAAAAGAAACTAAAATCCCCTGCTCTTTTACACTTTCTAAGTGTTATCTTTCTCTTTTAGTGATCATGGGTGACAAAGTGGGGTTTAATTCATTGCAATACTTAGGATCATTTAACTGCATTTTCATTTGCTTATAATTTATCATCCAATCTCCCATGTAATCAAAAAGGAACTGCAGGAGTCCCATTAAAAATTTGAATGTTTTTTCCTCTTCCTTTAGGGGAAGAACAAATCAGGATCAAATGTAATCTGTAAGATGCAAAAAGCAATCCTAAGCTTCAACATTCTTTCTTCTCCTTCTTTATGTTAATTTCAATTTACTTGAATCTTAGTTAGTCCTGAAAGGAGAATTTAATTTAGAGATAAGAACTTGGCAGGTCCTTGAAATGTGTGTCCTAGAATGGGGTATTTTTAAGATAGATGTGGCATCCTGTGGTGCAATTACCACTTTATGTAACTATGTCAGCAGCTTATCTTGTAGAACCTTCCACTGTGCCTCTGTCCCTTCAGCAAAGAGTCTGCAAGCTAAGCACCATTGTCATGTTTGCACCAGCTCTCTCTGGAAAGATCTGTCTGATTAAAAGTAGATGCAGACATCTTTGTATGTTCCAATGCTTGATTCAAGGTAGTAGGAGAAGTTTGAAGTCACATGTTTTGTGATATGTTCCTTTTAGAAGCTGTACTGTTTAATCTCAAGTTGGTAGCCTACTTTCTCTGTTTTGGGTTTCTATGTATTTAAACATTTTTATAACCAACATAGTTAAAATTAAAACCCCAAAAATATTTCGGAATAATTTTATTTCTGCTAGGTCAGGTGTTCAGATATAGGCAATAGAAGTGTGTGTCTTGTCTGCTGAGTCTTAATATAGCTTTCTCTAGCATATGCATTATGCTAATATGATCCGTGATGAGGATATTATGTATTGTGATACGGTGAAAAATAGATGATCTTCCTGTACCAGATCCTTGCCTCAGACAGTTCTAAACAGTTTCCCAGCAGTTCTCTCTTGTCTCCTGATCCATTCTGAGGCCATAGACCATACTTAGCCTGTTCTACCAATGATGTGCTCTGATAGCAGTGATCTGCTCTGATCTGATTCTCACCCCCTCTCCCCAGTGTGTATTTATGGACATTTTTCTTTCTCATACTAATGCATTGTAGACCCTTCCCTGGAGTCCCAGTGTGCCTCCCTGATACCACCATAGAATGTTTTTCTTAGAATAGATACAGGCTTAAGGAAAAAGCAACTTCCTTTTTAACTTAACAGTGAGTTTGTGTTCCTTGTTTTATCTAACTCTTGTTGATACATTCTGAGTGCTGGCAGCTGGAAGGAGGTAACAGTTGTGCCTTCACATGTAAATAGCTATGGAAAGATCTAGTAATATGGAAGCATCTAATCTAATAGCATGGGAAGATTGTTAGAATTAGGGTTCAGCTATGCTCAGCTTGTGTTTAGGCATGTGTAACCAGCTTCCAAGGGGGAGTTCAGCAAAGTCATAGTTTCTGTCTTTGCAGCTGGTTAAGGTAACCTGTAGAGATCTGTTCTGAATCATTTGGGATGCAAATTGCCTGTGCCACTGATGTAGAAACAAATCAGAGGTGACAGGTTTTATTAGCTGAGGTGCAGCACTGCGTGATGTGAACTGCCCTGAGTCCCAGGCACACCCAGAATCAGCTCAGCCACTTCTGTGGTGCCTGCACCTGGAGTCACCATCCCTGGAAGTGCTCATGAAATGGCTAAACCTGGCACTTTGAAATACGGCTTAGTGGGCGTGGTGCTGTTTGGTTGAAGGTTGAACTTTATGGTCTTGGAAGTCTTTTCCAGCCCAAGGGATTCTGTGATTCTTAACCCAAGCTCTGGGGTTACCTCTGAACCCTGTTCATGCTGTCCTACCTGCAGTTAGCTTTGGTCTGGCTTGGTTTCTTCACTCCCTGTCTTCTGAAATGTGGCTCCAGTTCTACTTTCTGTATGTTACAGCACTTCTTAACTTCCACAAGGTGTATTATGTCAGAAACATGTGCAAATAAAGCCTGGTGTCTTGCCTGACCTCCCAGGATCACTTTTTGGTTTTTCTTGGAAAAGAGCACTCCAGGGCATAAAGTGTAGAAGTGCCTACGATCCTTTATAGGTGGTGCTGAGGAGCTGGTACAACTTACTAAATCTTAAATGACTATTGTGGAATTGCTTTTATTTCCTGCATGTAGTGATAATTCAGAGTATAGCACCAAATCACAGCTGACTTCATGCATTTCTCTTCTTATTTGCACTAGAGCCAGTAAACCCATTTATAACTGAAAACTCTGTTCTGAGACTGAGTCATGTATAATTTATTTATTAATATGAAATACGATATTCATATTATCTTAAGCTTTTCTGCTAAATTATTATCTTCTTGCATAAAGACGAGCATGTGCTAAGGACAGCTGAGGTACATGTGTAAGATGGCTTACTTGAGCCTTAGGTTAGACCTACTGTCTCTGAGGTGCCACTGATTTCATAGGCCTGGAATGCTGATTGATGCTGGGAAATATCTGAACTTTTAGTTTCACGTTGTTCAATTCAGCTGCTGCATTTTCTGCTTTGGTGTGTTTTTTTCTCTTTCCTTCTTCTGGAGGCAGAGAGATCTCTATAGAGATCATGTTTTTTTTCTAATTGCCTCTCTTTAGAGAGCCCCTAAAACTTTAATAAAGTTTTGCAGCTGTCTTTTGTGAACAGATTTCAGATCAGAGTCCTATCTTGCAGTCACATCCTGAGTCTTTACTGTACGCTGTCCAAAATCAATACAACAAAAAAAAAGGGTCAATGAAATTGCAGTTAGAGATAAGGTGCAGTGATAGTGACTGTCTGGCTTTGTTTTCTATTCAGTTCTCTTTTTTCCTCTAGTCAAATAAGTTTTCATCTCATTATTACTGGTTAGTGAAGCCACCTTCTGTCTACCCTGCAGTTTCTCTTCACACAGACCCTTGTCTGCTTCTCTAGTTTTTGTGTCTCTTACTTTATCCTCTTAATTTTCCAGCTTCCATTTTGATTTGTCTCTCTGTCTCTGCAACTTGCTGTGCTTCTTGGCTGTGCCATCTCCTCTTGCTGGGCATTTCACTCAGAGAGCCAGACACCTCCCGTGGATTCCTTCTCTCCATGTGTCCAACTTTTCCCTCTCGTCACCAGTCCTCTTGCAGTACTCACACACAGACAGACCCTCTTTCTTCTTCCTTGCCTTGCTTGTAGCCCTGTAATGCACATAGGTCTCTTCCTCCCTCTTTGCTTCTTGGATTCCAGATTATTAAGAAAAATCAGATTCCTTTGTTAGGATGTAGGTGGTGGTGATGAAAAATTCCTTTTGCCTCAGAGCTACTGTTTAGTAAAACAGGACCAAAGCTCTGGTCTCCTTTTATTGTAACATTTCAGACTACACTTGGATTTTTATCTCTTTGGATGTTCTAGGCTTTGATGTTACTATGTTTTGTATCAATATTGTACAAGATCAAATCAGCAAGTTGATGAAACTAGAAAATCAATTTTAAAACTGAATAAAAACAACCAAACATAAAAAATTAACAAAGTCTTTTGGTAGTTGCAAAAACTTCTGTATTCAACTTACTTCTTTTTATTCATTCTTATTCAATTTTTTTTTTACTTTGCCTAGAACAGCTTTTGCTATAGTAGCTATTTAATGTGTCTGTGTTTAAAAAAAGTTAATTGTTTTTCTTTAGATTAAAAAAAAAACCCTCTGTTCTTCAGGTACATTCTCTTTCACACTAGCAGTCATGTCTCTGATCTGGAATCCTTTTCAAGGCCTTTGATTATGGATTATTGAGCATAATACAATTACAGGAACTGTTTATTGAAGAATGGAAGGCCTCCTGGGGAAAGATGTTTTTCCTTTCAGTTAGTTTCTGAAGTAGGTGTTTTCTGTGCACACACAGTGGGTATCCTTACTGCACAATACTAAAACATAAGAGTCTAGGTGGTTTGGGTAGTGTTACTTTGGCAGCACAGAAGACAGGGGATGCTAGCTGTTGATGTCTCACTATGATTTCTGGTTTCTGCTTGACAGGTGATGGCAGACTCTGTTTTGGACAGGCACTTATGTCACTTTGGATATTGGCTTCATGCTCTAGCTTATTTGATACACCTGTAATCTAAAGGAAGACTGCTGAGCATTGTCAATATTTCCTTTATTTTGATTATCATATGTCTGTGGTCTGTCATCCTCTTGAAAGGAAGTGAAATAGCACATGTGAATGTGTTGTAACCTTCTTCTCATCTTCATTTTATCACAGTGCAGTTATTTCATGCTTGTGAGTCATCTCTGTTCTGGTCTCATCACAGGCTGTCTGCTAAAAAGTCATCCACAGCACAGTTCTGGTGCAAGCCACATTTTCTCTGTGATTACTTCCTTGCTGCTGCTGCTCCTGTCCTTGGCTCTCAATGCACACTATTAATTTAATTTTTTTTTTTCTTCATCTTTTGTTTTCACATACAGGTATTTCTAGTCATATTTCATTACTGCCATTGTTAATGTCACATTGGCAGCACTTTGCATGGTTATAACAACTTTAATTTGCTTTGCTTAACAGAAAGAATAAAGTTTTAACTGGATTTCACAGTAGTACCCTGTAGGCAGTTAGAAAAACTTTCAGTTTATTTACAGTTTCTGTTACTCCATATGTCAAATAAAAGAACAGAAAAAAAGGGGAAGCATTGCACACAAATGATGCATTAGTTGAAATGAAAAGGCAGAGTACTTTAATGAAAATGAGTGTTTTAGCATTTTTAAACCCTTCTATTTTAAATAGTATGTAAAATAGCTTCTTACATACTTAAAAAGCATATCTCCTAGAATTCCCTAGAGATGCATGTTTACTGTTTTAAATTCATAGTTTTAAGTAACTCCATTTGGGTTTATGTTTTAGGTCCTATGAATGTGGGATTAAGATACTGGGCAATAAGGAAATTCTAAATTGCATCGAGGCTACTTGAAATACTGACCATTTAAATTCTCAAGTTTATAAATACTTAGAGGTACAGATAAAGGTAATTTCAATAATATTGCAATGACCTGTAATGCAATTAGGAATACTGAATTCTAAAACTCCCCTGGGATAGGTGACCATTAGGAGGTGTCGCCACAAGCAAGGTGCATCTGCGTGATGAATGTGTGTATAAATATGAGAAGAATTAAGCAATCTCTTTAAAAAAAAGTAGTTAAGAGGGCTGTTCAACAAAGGAAATTCTTCCACTTTATTAAAACTCATATGAGTGATAATACATATGACTACGTATGGTAGTGTATTTAGGCATTTATTAATATTTGTACAATTATTTATAATATTATTAGGATACTGTATAGAGATACAGTGTATAAACAATGTGTGTCTATGTACCAGTTCAGAGGAAGATTCCCCATCATAATTTCCAAACATATTTTAGTTGTATTCAGTGTCAATATTGGTTATCAGCATGATGCCAGGAGTACCTAGAAGGCAAGAAAGTAGGTGTCATTGTGGACACCAGGTCAGGAAAACAGTGTCATATGTGATCATAGTTGATTATAAATGCCAGTCAAGTCAGAGATTGCCATAACTAAATACTTTGTAAACCTATTTAACATTTTTCATTGTTGCTTCATGCATTTTTGGTTTCTTCTCATAGATCACAGGGGTTTTTTTCCACTTTCAAAGCAATAGCTTGCTTTTTTGTGTGCAAAGGAGTGAACTGTTTTATTGCCATGATATGCCACTTATTGTACAACAAGAAGTTTATGCTGTAAAGCACAGCCAACACTAGGAATTGCTGGTCTGTGGTATTTTCACACTCTTGGAATTCCTGTGTGTAATGAGAAATAGTTCCCATTCACAGCAAAATACATGAAGGGCTGTATTCAGGAATCCAGTTACAACAGGCTGCTCTAATGGAGCTTCTGCTCATGAAATATATTTTGTCCTCTACTTAGTAAAGTAATTCTGTTGTACTAGGAAGGCACTTCAGTATTGTTGTTTATCCTCCCGTTAACCCAAAACAGGCAAGCAATCTCTTTTAGGTGATAATATATATATAATGGTCTAATTTTTTTTTTTTTTGTACTTCTTAACATTGTTGAGCATACCTCATTTTCTGATGGTGGTGTGGGCCATTAACTGGAATAAAAAGTAGCCATGCAGAATACAATAGAAATCCCACATAAAAGAGAAAACATTGATTACTATTATGTAGCCATCTAGTTTTGTATCTGTTGTTTCGTAGTCTAATTGGTCTGTTTATTTCATTGTTATCAACAGCTATTATACTGGAAATAATGCTCTGACACTACTTGCTGTAAATAGTGAATTAGGCCTTTTCATATGAAAACTTATTTTAAAAAGTACATAAAGATATTACCTAACCACAGTTCTGCACTGAAGGGTTTGTGGAGAAATGCTCTTAATTCAGCCTTGAGGATATTCAGGTAGATGCTTTGCTGTGAAGATGAATACCTGGAACATTGACCACAGTGAGATGGGTATCACTTGGCTGTTTTATTTTGTCTACTACTAACACTGCTTTTAAATTCATATTAAAAAGAATGTTTTTGCCATTTCTATGCAAGGACAGATACAAGAAAACAGAACAGCTAGTGAAAACCCTGAGATAGATTAAAGTAATGTAATTAAAACTCTATTTTGGTGATAGGCATCAAGTATGCTGTATACAGCTCAATGTGTGGTGCTGGTTTGGCTGAAAACTCTAGAATTTTGTACAGTGCATGCCAAACTCTGAAAGTTAGGCAGTCTAAATCACTTCCTGATGGTATTGAATTGCATTGGAAAGTAACAGGCTTTTGCTTTGTGAGTTAGACATATTCTGATATAAGGAACTGAGTAGCTTTTAATAGCATTCAGAAACAAGTTGTTGAAAATTGGGATCTTAATCTGATTGCCTGAGCATATTAGAAACAAATTTATAACATGTATTATTTTAAAAAATTTTAATGGATATGGTTGGGTTTTCTTTTGTTTAAGGTTTGTCTTAAGTTTCCATTTGTCTTTAGTATCTTGTTACTTGAGAAGAGATAGTTTTACTGTTGATTGTGGTGAGCAGTAACTTATTTATAAAAAGAATTTACATGAATTGTGAGGATTACAGTTTACACTGATGTTGTTGCAGCAAGTTATTTTAAGTAGAGAATTTTTGCCAGATTTTTGGGGGATTTTTTTCTGGAGGTTTTTTGCTTATTTTTGTTTTTCCTTTTTTATTTGTTTGTTTGTTTTTTATTTATTTTGTTTTCCCAGAATGTCAAACTGAGCTTATCTGTCTTTTCTCTTCTTCCTACAGCAAGTTGTTACCAATTCTTAATCTTCAATATTGAAACATTGGTTGATTAACAGTAGAGTTTTTTTAAGATGGTACTAAATGTATTTTTATAAGCTGCCTTGATTTCCTGCTCTCATTCAAGTAATGCCACCATTTGTGAAGAAGGGAAGATTTCCCATTCATGAAGGCCTGTAGTCATGCTTACTCATTAAAAGATGATTCCAGTGTAGAGAGCTGTGAGGTCTCAGCATATAAATAACAGAATTTTCATCAGCTTGCTGTGTGTGTTGGAGTGGTGAATTGCTTAGAAGTTACTTTTATCTGTCTGCTGTAACTAGAATAGTTCTGTTTACACGTGCAAGACATGACACATAAATTAATTGGAGTGTTTATCTTACTCCCCGCTGGCAATACCTACTTTTTACCAGTTACCAGACTATGACAGTAACCTCTCAGATTAAAGAAAAGGTGATTATTACCCAGTCCAGTTTGCAGTAGTCATCTGTCCTTTTTCATTGGAGTTTAAAATTAAGTATAACAAGATTCACTCTCATCAGACTTTGGAGATGTAATGTGTGCAATCCTACTGTGGCAGAGACAGGGTATTTCAAACTGGCTTTAGAGTCCAGACAATCCAGTCACCTCTTGCTCTCCCCTCTGTGTGTTACCCAGCCTGGGGGTAAAGGGCAGCTCCAACGTAATGTCTGAAGGCATTACAGCTGCACTTCATAACATCTGACTTTTTTCTTTAATATTGTCTTACTTCATTTCTTACACTATGAAATATAAATGGTCTCCTAAAAAAATCACATATGAAACTTTTAGTATATGCCATCATTTCCTATTGCTAAGAAAAGGCACTATTTCTTTCTGGAACTGTGTAACAGCTTGCAAGAAAGAATCCTAATAGTCAGTTCAGTCCTGAATGAAAGGAAACAAATACTGGAGCAATGACTAGTTACTCACTAGTAGTAGTGTGATGTGAAAAGCTCTGCTGCTGGAATAATAAAATATATTTTAGAAAAATCTTAAATACATTTTTATCAATCAGAACATGGCTTTGCAGTGTTTGTATAATACTCCTCCAGCTCACCTTCGTCCTAAATCAGTTTTTCAGAAGAATTTTTTGCTAACACAATTTCCTTTTGGGAAATTCTCCACCCTGACCCCTCCCACTTTTCGGTCAAGAGGACAATGGCTTTGCTCCTCCAAGGCAGAAGACTCTGAAGGCACAGTAATAACTGTTTGCTTTCCACTGCCCTGGTCAAATGTCCAGCTAACATTGCCCAAGAAGAAAATACTTTGTTACTCCTCCAAGCACATCAGTGTGGACTTTGAGAAGCATCACTGCAAATGATCAATTAAAAATTAATTACTTTCCTGTAGCTAGTAGGACCTAACCTCTTTATTCACAACAAATAATTCTGTGATTAGAGAAGAACATGTATCATGGATTATCAGGTGTTTTTGTCAACAGTTCTTAAGTGGGTCTGTATTTAATGTACCCTGGTGAAGACTTTGGGTACATCAAAAGCATGCTGTGCAATTTTTCCTTTTAAGCACCTAATATTTAAGGGAAAATGTATTTTTGAAACGTGAGTTCCTTCCTTTCCCTTGAACTAGCCTCCGACGGATGATGGGATGAGGAGAGCAGCTAATAACCTGGATTTTGTTTGGTCTTGCACCGCTAATGAGAGATAAATGTGAGTATCCTTTCAGTCCAGTCTCACTGTCCATCTGTCTGATTTTCTAGGAGGTGATTTCCTGTCATTCCTAAGAAAAAAGAAGGATGAGCTGAAAACCAAACAGTTGGTGAAATTTTCATTAGATGCTGCCTCTGGTATGGCATATCTTGAATCTAAAAACTGTATACATAGGTAAGGAAGATTTTTTTTCTCACTATTGTACCTTTGCTCAGTGGAAATGCAAGGTGTTTAAAGGTGTATGGTATTTATTACCACAGGAGTGAACCCTACAATTTAAAAAAAAATACACTTTTTTAAAAAGTTCGTCATTATTGCTTGTCTAATTAAAAAATACTCATTTGGGTAAAAAATAAATGCTACATTATTTGATGGCTATAGTTTGGTGCTATTAATAGAAGTTAAAAATTATTTTTTACCATAATGATATGCATTATAAGGAGCCTGATTCATACAGTGACAATGAATCATAACAAGAAGCAGTCTGTGAAGCTTATGTCATTCCTGAAATTTACAAATACTTGCAGGCCAACAGAGAAGTTAAGGTATGTTTGAAATGTGCTTCAGAAAAATGCACTGGGTTCTCAGATAATAGAGAAGAGCTAAAGTTCTGTATATTAAAATATTAATTGCCTGCACTGCTCTCTCTGAAATATGGAAGATTATCAAGCACTATGCTGTTGGAGTTTCTGTTCCTACCATGCCTTTTTCTTGTTTCTCCTCCAGTTGGACTATGCCACTGCTCTATTTATACTCCATTTGTACCAAAGGGAATGGAATTAGTTCCCACCTGTTTTATTCTCTCATAATAGCACAGTATATACCTTGCTTAATGCTGTGGCTGAAATATGAGATGTAAATATAGTGATGATCCATTTCACAGAAAAATTATGGAGAACAAGTTTTCGTTTCTGATGTTGATGTCTTACACTTTGTAGAACATTTGTCGTGACACCTCACTTACATAATCAGTCCATTTGGGATTTAACACCTTTCTGGCGAATGCTCTTGTCAGAGACCTGAGTGGCGTTTCTCTTAGACTTTTATCATCAATGAATGGGTCAGTTGCAATCCTGCACATTAAGTTAATTGAAACAATTCCGCAAGATCATGATGTGTAAGAAACACTGAAAGGGAAGAAAACCTAACTCATGATCTAAAACTACGTAATATTCCCTTAGGGAAATCCAAGAGTGGGATTATAAGCATTCTGTCATGACAGAATGTGTTTCAGCCTGACTCTGTTTGTCAAGGATATAATGCCATAAAAATCAGAGCAAGTAACAGCATTAGTGATTTACACTAGCCTCATAAATGCTCTAGTGCTTAATAATTCCTGTAACACTCAGGTCAGTGTTAAATCTGAAGTGCCTGTTTAAGCTCTTGTGTTCTTAGAAAATTAAACCAAAGATGAAAATAGTAGCTGGAAAACTGAAGTTCATAATTGCAATTACTGAAAAAAGAGTTCAATATTTATTCATTAAATGATAGTGTGCTGTCTAAAATAGAAATAGTTTTATAATTGATTTTTTAACTCTGGAAGAAGGGTATTCTTGCACAGCTGTGTGGAGTAGAACTCTTCTACTGGCTATGGATGACAATGTGGCTTCACTGTATCTGTGAAATTTGCACTGCTGATTGGTGAGTAGGAGTTGCTATTCCTGCGATGTGTTTACAAAGCTAATAGTGATCTAGAGAATGCGTTTCAGAGACACAGGAGTATCGTCTTACCATATGAAGATTTCATTGTTTTTGGTTGGAAATCTGAATACAAATGTGTCATGTAGTTCCTAAGTCAGGAAAAAGAGCTGAAATCTGATCTGTTTTGTTAGTGCCATAGACCTGCCAATGCACATAGCCTGGGTTACACGTACTGTAGTATATGGAGAGAAGAACTTCTTTCTCCTTGTTTACTTTTTAACTTTCAAAATATTAATGAAATTTGTTTATTATCACAGATTGTCACAGAAGGTTATCGGAGAGAGCTAGCACTTTTCCTTAAAGGAGAACCAGAATTTTTAGGAAACCTATTCTGAATAAAAATACAACCAAGCAAGCAAAAGTGCAAGCAAGCAAACCATATGTTCAGGAAAACTGCTTACTTTTATGAAACACACAGGTTAATAAATCAAAGTATGCTTTTTCAGTATTAGTTTACTAGTCTTATTCACTTCAGTATGCAACTTTTTTTTTTTTTATGTGGTTAGCTATAGCATGTGCTTGCTTAGTTTTTATGAGTTAATTCTTCTAAATTTGGTAGGTAAATTGAATGAAAATTTCAGAATCAGGCAAACAACCAACCAAGTTTAGCAATTTTTGCAGTAATGGTACAGGAATTGTGTTGGTTGGTTTTATTTTTAGTTATTAGCACAGTTGATTAGCAAATGCTGACTCTAGGAAAGTAGCTCATGAAGTTTTAAAATGTGTTTGACCAATGGCTAAACTGCAATTTAGTAGGCTTAGCATACGTAGAATTTTGCTAGGTCTCTTCTGTTTGAGCATTGATCCAGGATTTCTGGACATCCTGGGGAATGGCTGGAGGTGCATCAGTCTAGAACCCCTGTCTGCCACAGAAGCTCAGAAAAACAGGGAAAAGTCGGACTGTCTTATGCTAGTTCTTGGGTGTTCTGACTCAGAACCCCACTGGAGTTTCCTTTCCCAAGCACTGGAAATGCAACCATGTGGCTGCATGGTCTGTACAAAGAATTTGGGAGGCTTTGCTCCCTCCTTTTTAGGTCAGATAAGACAGATCAGACATGTAAGTTTAATGTTGACAGCAGGTAAATGGGAATGGAGCAATTTAATTCATAGCAGGAAGAAGCTTTAGCACTCTGTAAAATCTGAAAGAACATTCAACTTGTCCTTTTTTTTGTCAGAAATTTCATTTACTGATAGTGGTTCTCAGGTAAAAAAAGAGGTGATAAAATTAATGAAAGGCCATGGACTAAGCGTGAGTTAAAATTAAAATCTAAGTCTTTTAATTTGTTTAAAGGTCCATAGGCTTTGATTTTTATTGCTTAAAAACCAGTAATTAGAAACAGTTTCTATTGTAGAGTTTGCAGTAAAATGAAATCTGTTTACTTCGTGCTATTGTCTTTCTACAGTATTCAATTTGCTGATTTGAAGATTTTTTCAGAACCCCACACTTTTTTTTTAGTAGTTTAGGTGACTGATTTAGTACCATGCATATTTGGCTACCTGCTAAGGAAAGCTAGGGCTACTCATCAGTTTATTAGCATTATTTTTAATTCTGCTCTTTAGTTGTAACTGCAGTAGCTATCCTTAGCCTTTATATTTTAAAATTCTACCCAAATTTGTATTGAATTTCAGAAATTATTATCTGAATTATACTTTACCCTTTCAATAGTTGGGACAGTGCCACAACTAATGTACTGCTTGTTTTCTATTTTTTTTATGTGTTACCTGTTTCAGTAGGTGAAAATGCTTGCATTGGCTTGTAAGTGATTATTGAATTCTTATTTGATCTATGTTTGCATTTCCGCTAGCATCCAGATATCACTTGTTCTTTGCTTTCTCACTCCTTTAAAGAACAGAAATTACTGTGCTTTCAGGGGGAAAAAAAAGCTACATGAAAAGATATTATTAAAAAAATAAAAAAAGTGGTTGAACAGCAGAGAAGAATGTAGTCATTTCATCTCCATTTAATTAACATGAGGTTGAAGAATTGTTTCTTGCTTTTCATTTTTACCATATGCTATTGTTTAGATAGTTCTATTTTTCTGTTAATTAGAAGATAAGGATGGAGATGTGATAATTTGAGTTGGTTTAATAAGCATTTGTGAGTGGCCTTCTTTTCCAGTATTCGATTACATGTGGTGAATTCATTTGTCCATAATTTATGTTCAGTTTTCAAAGCAGTCCTGGGGGGCTATAGAAAGGAAGCTGCAACTTCTATTGGACTCTATTGGATGTGCAGGGACATCTTCTACAGGATCGGGTTGATTTATTTCCAGTTGATGCACTATAAATATGAGAAAACAGGGGCTAAGGTCCCTGTGTTCAAGGTCAAATTTTCCTTTCAGACAATGAATTTGTCTTCTGGAAATCTCCCATATTCTGAATTAAAGATGTGTTGGTTGGCAAGATGATAATGTTCTCTGGTCTAGTTCTTCCATTTTTAGTCATATTGCTACTGTTTCTTTTGCCTTAGTTTTGCAGCTGTAAAAAAACCCTGTGTTGTGTTAAAGCTGGTTTACTTTCATGTTATGAAATCATGACGGTGGATATTAATTCAGGATTTCTACAGTTTCCATTAGATATGTATCATTTAATTTAATTACATATAAATTGCTAGGAAGATACTTGCTTCCCTGCTACTAATCTAGTTTAGCTGATTTGCTCTGCTCTCAGAGCTATTTTTCCTCTCAAGTCTGGTAACTGCTAATGTATAGCGTTTTAGAAAAAAGTGTCAGAACCTTTTCATAACCATGAACTTAAGAACTATATTAAATACTTCAGTAGGTCTTTCATTTCCTGTGAGTCTTCTGTTTCTACCTGGAACAGTAGTTCAGCTACCACAAAAAGGATGAAAAATGATCCTTTTCAATTTAGCATAGGTGCTGCTCAGTTCTGTGTCTTTCAGGAGTGATTCAAGTCTCCTGGAGCAGGAGAGTGATGGTTTGGCTCCAAAATGGAGCAGGTCTCCTTCCTAAAAGGAGGAACAACCTGTCTGCTTGGTGTCTCTGCCTAAATTCCATGGAGTTCAGTAGCTCAACACTTCCTGTGCACGTCCTTGGGAGGCTCCACACAATCCCATACTCCGTGGAATGACAGCTCTGGTTCTGTCCTGGGCTCCTTGAGCACATGTTACTCTGAGTATTGCATTTCCTCCTGGCATACTGCAATGCCTGATGCCTTTATTGCAGTTCCTATAATTTTCTCTGCTAGTGTATGATTTGTGAAGAAAGGTGACATTTTGGTGGTAAACCACCTGAACTCTCCGAGGTTTAGTGCAAGGATTAATTCGCCATTATAAATTATCTTTTTATGATTCCTTCAGGATTACATGCAAGAAGTGAAGTGATGATTTTAGATTCCATTTCTATAGCTTTCTTTCATAGAAAATTCCAGTTTTTATGATTGAATGAAAATATATGTCCTACTGTGTTGATAATATCTGTTGATTGTGCTTCAATAAATAAGTCAGAGAATTATTGTCAGTGCTACAGTTGAAACACCCCATAATTGTAGTGAATAATCATAGTTTTGATCCTTTTTTATAAGATGATATCTCTACTTTATATAAAATTACGTTTCAAAGCATTTTTTTTCCAATATGAATGTTAGAAATAGTTCCATTCTTTTTAAAGACAGCAACACAAATGGAAACTTTGATGAAGGACTGTTACTTTCTGCAGGCCACTTTGTATACTTTAAATGAACAGCCACTAAAATTTACTCTGCCATATCTATAAAATAATTTTTAGTCAAACTTTGAATTTGATTGGCACATTACCATGTATTGAGCTTTTATTTCTTAATATGGACATTCCTGATGCAACCTTCTCTGTTGCCTCTTAACCAGTAAGATTTTTCTGCCAAAATGAGTATTTCCACTGACTATATTAGATTTTAAAGATAGTGTGCAATAAAAGCACTGCCAGTTTTATGCACATTATTATTTTTTATTTGTTCTGTTGGTCATAAGTGGTACTAATGGAAGAACCATGTGTAAGATTACAAAAACCCTCTTTCTCACAGTTCTGTTGTGGATAAATAAGGATGTGTTTGCCAACTCTTTCCAAAAACACCTGAGTTCAGAAGGCTGCTCTTGGGATTCGCAGCTGTTGCTAAACAAATAAAGGAAGCCCTGTTTCCAAAACAGTGGTGCTACTCACCTCTCACCAGACTAATGCCAGCACTCCACAGGTGCTGTTGGGGTACTTGGTCTGCCATGATCCCTTTTTTCATCAGTGGCTATTAAAACTGCATTCCAGACCATAATACTGATAAAGACAAATGTGTCACTGCTTTCAAATGCTCCACGAAATTCTTTGTCAGTTTTCACACCATTGTGTTCCTTCAGAATGAGGTGTTTCCCACCCTAAAATAACTAATATGGGGCACTCCAACTGCTGTCATCCAGGAGAGGCAGATGAACACTGCTACATTTCATTAAGCCTGCCATATAAGAATAGATTTTAGAGTATTATATGCTAGGTTTCAGCTTTTAAGAATAGATTCTCAAGAGATTCCTCCCTCCTTTTTTTTCCTGCTGTGACATTGTTAAGTGTGGTTTGATCCTAGAGAAGTATATTTACAATTAAAGTTGGATCAATTCTGAATCAGTACTTCTCATGGCTGTCTTAGATCATATTTGAGCAGCATGATAATTTTTTCCTTAGTGAGCTTTTATGATTTTGATCTGAAAGTATTAAGGGAAAAAAAACCCCAGAAAACATGAATATCCAAGCCCATGAATATAGTATACTTTAAACTCGTTATAATAAATTAAAGTGATTACTGAATTGAAAATATACTGTAATGGAAGTGGCTGTGAACTATGGTGAAGAGTTGCATCTGAATAAAAGTTGAACTTTCTTCTAATCTGTTATGTGTTTCCCTAAACTATTGAATTTTGACATGGCTGGTGACAAAAGAATTTAAAAGGAAGAGAAATACAGTTTTTTCCTTGTGGATGCTGTGCATTTGTTGTACTGGTTGATACTGCTTCCCCTTGTGTGCTTTATTTGCAATTCACCCCAGGCTATGTTAAAAGCATCACAGATTGAGCTTTGCCATAGCTGCATAAGGCTTGTAATTAGAGTAACAGATGTGTGGGTTTGGATGGCCAGAGTGTGATATAAGAAAGGTCTGAATATGTTTTTTTTAACTGTAAATCTCCACATCGTTCTATCTCCATAAGACCATACTATCTTTCATATATTCCTGATTTATGCTCGAGGTGGTCCTGTTACCAGAGGACTTACTGGTCACAGTGTGTAGGAAATGCATATTTGAATTGTGGCTTTTCATGTTACTATGTTAAATAAACTACACAAAGTATTACATTAACTTAATGATTGTTGCATTAATGATAGAACTGGAAGTTTGGGTTCCTTTTTTTTTTCCTCTTTAGGAATAACTTGGTACTTTATTCATCTGCTATTAGAACGGGTTTTGTTTGCCATGGGGATTTTCCAGTACTAATTATCTCTACCACTTACTACTCTTCTTTTAAAATATTAAATTTTAAGACATCTATTCATGCTAGTGGAAAAGAAAGTTCTTGTTCAACTATGGTCATTCTGAGGCTAATATTAAAAATAATGTTCCCAGTGGCCAGTTTAGTATAGGATATTAGATTATACTGTTCCTTAGCTTAGAATGGCAAATTGACATTTCTTCATATTAGATAAATAAAGGAAAATTACCTTTTTTTCCCCCATGTTTGTATTTTCTTTTGAAAAGGCAGTTACAATGTTTCATCTTAATTTTTGCCTAATTGGCATTTCCTTTAACTTCCATTTTATGTCTAAGGAAAACACAGCCTGTGTATCAACCGAATGGCATCAGGGATAATCCAGTATGAGCAGTTCAACATAGTTCTTTATACTAATGTTTTGAAGTGTCTGTTAAAAGCTTCAATAAGGCTGATATTTTCATTTTATTGCAAAGTTTCCCTAGTGCTTCTTATTCAGTATATGCTTAAGTATCATCTTTTATGTGTTCTCCATAAAATAGGGAAAATATCCAATTATTTCAGACCTCTGAGCTTTCAGTATTTCAGTTTTTCTAGGATGATTTAAAATGTCATGTAGAGTTAAACTAAAGATAGTAATAGTTAAATTGGTTGACATGTTACTGCAGAATTATTTTGTAGACTTAGGTGTTTAAAAAAAGTAGTGTCAATATTATCAGTAAACTCTATTAATACAGATATATGTGGTGATAGAATTCACTGATAACTGCTAATACAAGGGAAGCTGAAAATCCATTACTTTTCACAATAGCTAGAAATTTGTAGAATTATATTTTTGCTTTCTGTTTTGTATATTTCATCTGTCAGTTAGAAATGAGAGGTTGGATATTTACCATTAGAAGGTGGATTCTTCATTCTGGTCAGCTGATTTGTGTATTTTTAAGGAACATCGAGTGTTTTTGTATAACTTACATGTGAGCTGAGGTCTTAGTCTCACCAGGAAGAACATGAAAAATCCTCACTAAGGGGCAGATGTTGTATACAAATATAAAGGGACATAAACGTGCCATTTTAAGGATAATATTTTGTAAGAAAATGACCTTAAACCCACTTTTTAAAGTTCCTTTGCCTTCTGCTAGTCCAGGGCTTCTTATGCTGAGATTTCACACCTTTTCTTCTTATTGTCCCTGCCCTTCCAGATTTTGCTGCACAACAGGGTAACATGTGAGTGAGAGAAAAAAATATACAAAGGGAAAATTTGTTAAGAAGAAATATTTTTGTTCTTGTTATTGCATAGGTAAAGTACAATTGGATTACTTGTTAACTGATATTTCTGCTCTTACATGTTTAAGTGAATAGCAATGAATCTGTTCACTGAAATCTCAGATAATGGTCTGGTCTTTCTGCCATGCTGAATTCCTGTTTGGGTTCCAGGAATCATCAGAGAATCCAAAAGAACAACACAAAGTTCAGAATATTGTGAGATACTGTAACAAAATGTTGTATATGATGAATATAGTTACAATATCTATACTTTTATAAGTGTTTATTTTATTCTGAGGGGGAAGTTGTTCTGTGTAAAACCAAAATGAAGTTATTAGAAAACTTAGTATTTTATAGACAGTGAGGAGAAACATTAAGCTTCAAAAGTTAATTATAAAAAGGCCTTTATCAGCATAAATTCTTAGGTTGTAAATAATTTGTAGGAAATTTCAGAGGAGGAGGTTTAAATATTTTCTTGTCACAGAAGCTGCAAAGTATGAAAAATATTTATTTCTTGCCTTTGTGGAGTTGATTTAGTCTATCTTCTTCTCATGAGATATCCCTGATAGAGAAAGCTCACTCCTAAAAAATAAGTAAGCTCTGCTAGGAATAAAGAAAATAAGACTGAAATAAGTTGAAGTAAATTTTCATAGACTGTCTCATTCTGTTTAACAAACAGTAACATTTTAGGTGTAACATTATTGTACTGCATTTGTTTTTATTTACTGCAATATCACTTTCTAGTTGATAAATATTAGGAATTTGCAAGTATTATTCAGTAAAATAATTTGAATAACATTTTCAGAATAATGAATCTACTCACTGCATGAGAACAACAGGCTCTAATTAAAAAGCAAAACATAAAAAAGTACAGGATATTGAAACTAAGATAAAAATAGCATGCAGTTAGTGTTTGTGGAAGCTATTGTGCTGACCATAAAGTCACATAGCTCTTCTGGATAGTGTAAATTATATTTTCTCTCCTCTCACAGTCCTGGTACAGTGGAGAACAGTGGGTGAAATGTAATTACTTTCCAAGAAAGATGGGCTGCAGAATTCCATTTGTGCAATGGGCAAAGGAGGTATGAGTAGATGATGAACAATGAATTAGATGATAGGATAAGACAAAAGCAGAAGATTACGGGAGGGGGAGAAGGGGGAGGATGCAGTCAACTATAGCAGTTGCTTCAGAAGTGATGTTTAGGGTGGCTCTTGGAGCAGAAATGGACCACAGATTGTGTCAGTGTTTGTATAGGGAAGCTAAAACATGCTTTTGTGCCCTGATTTCTTTTCTTTGGGGTGTAGAACTTTTCCTGGCTTCTTTCTTACAGCAGAAAACTCTAATCAGTGTTTTTGAACAGGAAAAAGATGTAGTGTACATCTAAGATATAATGCACTAAGATATAATGTATTGGTTTAATATTTCATTGGCTTCCTGATACTAATTCTTGACATTCCAAAGAGGAATGTACCTCTTACAATTATCTCAGACAGAAAACAACTTTCATTTAATAAAAAATCCTTAGGTGTTATGTGGTAACAGATAATAAATTCACTAATTATTTTCTGGAAGAAAAACTTACTTCACTTTTCTGAGTTTTATACACATACATACACACAAGTATATATATATATCTGTGTGTGTCTGTGTGTGCGTCCATATGTGCTTATTAGGTTACACCTATTTTGTAGATTTGACAAAGTGTTTATCCACTATTTTTTTCAGATAGTACTAATGATGATATACCTTACTCTGTATTTTACCACTGCCTCAGGAGATTTTTCAGAAGTGCCTCCAAGCTTTACAGTGCTGTAGTTTTAGCACTGATGTATCATATTCAGTGGTGTTATCTGGCTGTGTACATAGTGGAAAACAGATGAAAGAAGGATGTGTGATGGGTTTTAGTGTGCATTCATGAAACTACTTGGGTTTAAACTTTATGGAACTGAAAAACTTTATGGCATATGGTTCTAAGTATCAAATAATAAAGAGAAGGCTGTGCTCCAGCTCTTTTTGTAAAATCAGGACATTTTTCTCATAAAGCTAAGAGAAACTTAGGAGAATTTATGCCTGTTCAAAGGTAAATTCAATTCCAATAGGTGCTGCTCACAAAAAAAATACTGTGATGAAATTTAAACTGTCTGAAAGGAATCACACTTGCTGAAAATGAGTAAAATAAAACACACAGAAAGCTAAGTGCATGTTTTGTTCTCTTTTTGTCATTGCTCTGCTGTTCTCAGCCTCTTCCCTCCTCATTCAGCAGAACTGTAGTGCATGGGTACACTTTTATGAAACATTTTTATATCACTGTGAGTTTTGATTCAAATAAGGAGTTGCTCTTTGTCAAAAGCTATTCCAAAATCCTTATGCAAGGCCATAAACAGCAAGGAAGGCCATATTGGCATGTAAACTGGTTTGGAAGATAGATGGAGATCATCAAGGTACTTGGAGCTGTGAGAATTGTTGAATCAATGTACAGTCTTTAACTGTTCACAGATTCCAGCTGAGTCATTCAAGTCTGACATAAAAGGCTCCTGGCAATGCTGGATGTCAGATGCTTCCTCAAGTGTCTTGGCTTCTGGGAAATAAAAATAGATGAGTGAAATAAGGGCCAAGGCCCAGTTTAAAAAACTCAAACTATATGTAGGAATTACCATGCTATAGGTAAAAACACTTCATTTGAAAGGCTTCTGCTTTGGAATAATTTTGATTTTGGAGATCATTAAGATCAATAAGCCTACTTATGCTCAAAAGGGAGGGTTTGAACTTTACTGCTCTGAATATTGCATCTTAGTAATTAGTTGGTTATGAAAATCTACAGGCCTTTACACTAACAAATTAATTAACTGTCCTTCCTGCTTGGTATCTTAGACCTCCTCAACTTCTCATCTACTTCCAGGAAGCCACCCTTCCTGCACATCATTGCTCGTGCAGACCATGCTCTCTTGTATGAGATTATCTGGACTAGTTTCTTACTCTTCTTGCAGAGTCATGCGTGGATTCATGAAATCCCACTCTCTCCTCATGAAAATTCATGGAATACTCTCTGAGTATCCTAAGCAGAGAGCAAAGCTCAGATGACAGGGTCTCCCATGCTGCTATTGTCTTTTTTGGCAGAACTCAAGCATGAAATATTAGTGTTGTGGTTACAAATATATTTATCTATCCTGTTATTGATTAATACATTTTCGTTTCAAAGGGGTTATTAAACATCTGTATATATTGTTAATCTTCTATAACACAGCTGGACTTCAATTGTAAATTGAAACCAGTTGTTTTTAGCTTTGTAAGTCAATAAGCTGCTCTCTAATCACAGGAGAGCATTATAACCTTGAGAGATAGTCAAGCAGACAGAACTCTTAGAAGACTGTAAAAGTTATGGAAGATTTTTCCAAGTCAAACATAAAGACATATTTTTTCCTTAAGCAGGCAGTTTCTTCTTCCTTAAACTATCAAGGCGCTATTAAATTGAAGTGTTTCAGCTCCCTTTTGGGGAGTATTTTATAGTGACTTATACAGAGCTTGGTGATCCTCTAGATTTAACAGTGGGCCAGTATTTTTCTCTGATGGTTTTAACCTGTTCTTTAGAACTGCACAGTTCACCTCTACTGATGTTTGAAGCCCCTTCCAGGAGATGTTGTCTGACCCTGGAGCTGGGCTCTGAAGTGCCACTGATCTGCTGCTGACACCAGCCTGGGTTAGGAGGAAGGACAGATTGGTACTCCCTAAAGAGGCCTGCAGTTCAGGAAGCCAAAATTTGTGTGGTAGCTTTGCTGCACACAGTGTGGGGCCACGTTTGACGTGTGAAACCAGACTACCTCTAATCATAAATAGATGCCTGTAGCTGCATATAATGGAAGTCTGAGGAGACTCAGCAGCAGCTATGTCATTCTGACTTCATGGGAGTCTGCCTGTACCCAGCTGGTAACACCTGTAGCACTTTTCTGTACAGAAATTAGCAGTTTGTGTCAATTGCATTTGAAATTTTGTTGTTTCCCCAAATATGTGATTGGTTGAGAAAGTCACCTTTTCATATATGATAAAATGAACAAATGCACTAATTTATATTATGCATTAATTTATAATTAATATTTCTTTGGGTCTTTCCCTCTTTGAGCACTACCTTTTTGTTGTGTACTATATGCCTGATAGTATAATAATAGATTCCAGGGCATCTGACAATTCTCATATTTATTTTAAGTCAGTAAAAAGTTGGATTAATTTACTTTATCCATCCCTTTGAAACAGACACTGGTCTTTACACCTGTTGAACTTGTTTTGGTTTATTAAGTAACTGCATTAATAAAACAGAATTTCTTAATTTTCCCTGACAGATTTCCTGCAATCTAGTAGATAATGAGCTTTTATTTTCTGATGCTCAATTTAATTCCGTTACTTATATTAAATTGGAATCCTTATGTCGTTTGATTCTCTTTTCTTTCTACATGATTGCCTGGTAGTATTTGTATTTTACTGAATGTTTGTATTTAGGTTTAATTTTTCAAATTATAGTAACTCCTGTTTTACAGGCTAAGTCTAACCCTTTTTCTGACGGATGTATCTCCTGCCTCTTCCCCCTTCTCTCTGTTCTCCCCTCTCCCTCTCTCCCCTCTCCCTCTCTCCCTTCTTTCTCCTTCTCTCCTCTCCTCTCTTCTCCTCTCCTTTCATTTATTTGCCCTTACTGTTGCTTGCAGCTGCTCCTAATTTGATATTATCTGGAAATCTAATTAAATTCCTGTTTGACTTTTCCCTCAGATCATTAACAAAGTTGTTAAATGAAGACAGGCAACTCCAGTTTGTTGCCCTATATTATATCACCTTCTAAGAAATTTCTTACCCATAATTCTTTAAGCAGGAAGATTTTAAACGTTTAGCAGATGACTAGCTGAACTTCAGTTGTTTCATCATCTTTGCCCACACTAAACGCTAAAACGAATGTAGCATTAAACGGCAGAGAGGATCCTGTGTTTCTACAGTGTAATGGCAGAATAGTTTTTTGTGTGGAAATATTTCAGAATAATAGCCAGGTGCAGTAAATTCATAGCTTGCAATAGTTTTCTAGTAGTTCATTTTCTTCCTGTCTAAAGATTAAGCACAGGAAAGTGTTTTCTGCACCTCCAACAGCTTTGAATCCCAGTAGGACAAGAACACTCAGATCCATAGGGAGTCAACGCTATTCATGGGTGAACGTGCTTCAGCAGAGAGCAACCAGAGGCAGAGGGGCTGTTTATAATTTTAGAAGTCTGGGTTTTCCAGGGAAAGGACATTCTTGTAACAAACAGATGACTTCATGAGATAGCATAAGGTTTTAATAGAAGGAAAAGGGTAGAGTTCAGTACGTGATGATCTTGGAGCCCCTGGTCTTATTAATGTCTCTTCCTTGACTCAGCCCAGCTCTGAGATTTTACCACGATGAGCATGCATGTAACATGTGAGTTCATCCAGTTCCCAGAGCTGTGGAAGTCCTGTACCGTCTCCTGCTGTCAATATGAGATGTAATCATGATCCTTAATCAGGACTGTCATCTCTTTTATTTCTTCAACATCTCCTACTTTGGATACCCCACCATAATTTCATCAAAAATTCCATCACTTTCTTCTTTGTCTTGTGATGAAAAAAGTGCAAAATATTTTCTTCTACATATGTTTTATTTTTGAGTGGGAAAACTATTGTGGATTTTGAGTAATGCCAACAAAAACCAGGACAGAGGTTCAATTTATTTTCTATCTTGTTAATTTACAGGAAGTGAATAGGTAATTTTATTCCTCTAAATTTCTATATATAATTCTCTACAATGTATTAGTCATATGAAATTTCTTTCGTATTTCTGTAAGCAATCTTCAAATCTTACTTAGCTGTCTAGGACAATTAGAAAATTATTACTCATCTTCGTTTTCATTCATCTTAAGATTATTTTATTTTAGTTACAAATCAGGCCATTTTTCAAATATTAAAATATTTCAAGGTGCCACTAAGCATTTTTTGGTAATCCTTGATTAAAGGTAGAGAGATATGGTAAGGTACATATTAAATTCTTTTTTCTCTGACTAGAAAGCTATGAATTTAGTGGAGTATTACTGTACATCTTCATCAATGATTTCTATTGCTGAGAATGCTTAGCTGGCATATGCTACCCATGTCACCCATTTAAATTCTTTTCTCCCTAAATAAGAAACATCCCCAGAGGCATAATTGCCTTAAAATGTGGCTGACTTCTCTCCCTTTGCTATTGGCTTTCTTTGTGGCTGTCCCCTGAAAATTCAGGAGGTTTCTTTTTTTCACTTTCTAGCCACTCAGCTTAGGACTGCAATACAATCCTTTTGTCTAGCACTGCTTGATTCTGCTACTTCTCTGCTCTTTTTCTCCCGATTTCTAATCAGAGCTAATTTATTTGGTTTCTGTCTTTTTCCTTGTGTGTTATTTCCATGAATATGTCATGTTTTGTCCCTTAATTATGCTGGATGCTTCACTTCTTTGTAGCCTGATTATTATCTTTACCTTTTTCTACCTTCATTAATAAAGTGCTTCAGGATCTAGTTCCTGTAAAATACTCTATCTCCTGAAAAATCATGAATGTTAGTCCATGCTTATCTGTTACTTTCAAAATCTTAATCCATACCTGTCTGCTGTAGGAGCAAAAGTAAATTTAAGTGATTGAAACGCATGTAGAGATAACTTGAACTACAGCTACTGTTGCATACCACATTAGTGGTGCTGGCTGTTAAAAAAGTAATGGAGTTGCTACCTGTCTCAGATTAACTTTGGTATTCACTTGTGGCAAGTACTTAAATCTAGCCTGAGAAGACTTTGAAATGCTTCATTTTTCACTAGGACTTGGAAAGCCCTGGAAATGCTGCATAGATATTGTGCTATTTTATTTCATTCTAGTGAAAAAGGTGGGGGAGAAGGTGACCCATCTTATAATTATGCTTTTGAATTTATTGGTTTCTTGGGCACTTGCAGTGTTTTTCAATTCCATATGCTCTGCTCTGCATTATTAGTCATTTGAACTTAATACATTTTGATATTAACACTGGAAAATCACTTTGTTTAATAGAATGAAAAGTTTATTTTCTAAAAACCTTAATTATCAGAAAGTCAGTGATAGAAGTTACTCTGCTTTAGACATTTTCTTTAGATCAGGCATGCAGCCTTTTCTATCGCTGCTATATAATGGACAAGGGAATATGATCTTTGACCATATCTGGTCTGCCTATTCAGATGTTTCCAGTTTTGTAAACAAGTTAAACCAGTATTTAATGCTTCTGTACAGAGAAATCAATTATATTTTGACATTATACCATAGAATAGAATAAGGAATATGTTAATTCAAAACTAAATTCAGAATTAAGAGCTAAATTGAAAGATCCTCCCATTCTAAAAGGGCAAGGACAGTCATTGTAACAAGTTATGTTATCACACAGGTTGAATAGAGCCATGATATTATAATAAAAATGCACTTGTTAGCACATTTTTGTGGTCTACTGTTGAATTTAATTTTAATTGTTTCTGTGAATGGTATAGTGAAAATTCTTGCATGAAAATAGTGTTTTTCTTCCTATGAATAATGAAGTCTACTTGTATGACTGGTTATGGAAATGGAAGGCATTGTGATTGTGATTTAAGTCCACTATAATTTTACCAAGCACAAAATGTAAACTTGTGTTCTGGTACATCTTGGATAATTACTTTTTGGACACTTAATTTCCCCTGTAATTCAGTTAATATCAAAGAGATTTTTCAGGAGTATTAAAAACCTTATATGTATCTTGAAAGTGCCAGTATTTGTTCTTATGTCCTGTAATGTTTCTATTAAAACCCAAGAGCTTAGCAATGGTTACATGAAGCCCAGCAGAGGTGTTATTCTTCTGTCTGTCCTGTCATTAAGGATTTCTAGAAGGTGTTTTTCATTTTCCAGTCACTCTGGCATTGTAGGATCTCCATGAAGTTGCCTGTCTTCCACTCTGATGGCTGTCCAGACCCTTAGTTTTTCGCTAAAATGGGCATACAAAAGTAACTGAATTGCAAACCTTTGTTTCAAGATGCAGCACGAGGGGAAACAAACAAAAAAAAAAGAATTAGATATTTTGTTCAGCATATTCCATGTAATCAGCAGTGCACAGGAAAAATGGGTTATAAAAATCTATAGCGATATCAACGCACAGAGGACTATTATAGACTAAAATTACTGTGATGCCATTTTCATCAAAATAACTGTTCAGAAGAATATAGGCAATAACTATTAAGTTCTAAAACAGTTGAGAAACAATGCAGATAAAAACCATTTAGATGCTGCTGATAGGAATGTTTCTGTTCCAGGAGCAGGCATTGTGAAGACAACCTCAGAAACAGGAAAAAGGGAGGAGGAATAGATGATGCAGCAATTTATTGCTTCATTTCCATCTTCATAGTCTACTGCTTTGATTCTCCTCAGAAAGGGCTTATTGTCTACTATCCCCTTCTTTATCTCTTTTAAAATTGCTGGTACAGAAAACATGCTCTGCTAGGAAAATGGAGGACATACAGTAGCCTACCAAAATAAAACTCAAAGATAAAAGTTTCCAAATGTGTCAGTAGATCTGTACAGTCCTTTGAGTCATATCTGGGTGGCAGACAAGAAGTTGACAGTTGTGCTCAGCTGCTGAATATAATTTTGTGGGAGTTTTGTTACTTTTTGTCTTTTGAGTTCCTTTTCCAAAATTTTTAAGACCTTCACTTAAGTGCAAAGTGCTTCAGAGAGAGTAATTGAAGGTCACTAATGCTGTGTGGTGGGAAAAGTTATTTATTTTATAGTTGAGAAGAACTGAGCAATATCCAAAACTGTGGATGGGAGGCAGAGCACCTGTCATTATTGAGAAATCACAACTGTATCCAACTTGGAGTTGCTCTGGTTTGCCAGCACTGTTCATCTGTGGAGATGACGATGGGGATTATATAAGGAACTGAGAGAAGTTACTAGCATTGTAGTTAATATGGTTCCATCAGTGTTCATAATAGCTAAAATAATGTGAAGAAATAATTAAAGTAGAAAGGGGGAAGAAAAGACAGAACACGTGAAAGGATTTTCTTTTGACCCTTTAGTATTTTCCCAGTCTATTACCAGGCACGTTATTTGTTGTACTCTCCACATACAGCAATATCAGCATATGCATATCAAGAAAGTTTGAAATTGGTGTGTTTTCACTTTGACAGTGCTGGAAATTACATCATGTGTATGAAGGTGAGGTAGTATCTTATAGTCCACAAAAACCCCAGCAATTTATCTTGTAGCTTCACTACCGCCCCTTTTTTTGTATTTAGGTAATAGACTATTTTCATTGAATTTAATGAGCAGGGGAGATAAACCGATCCTGTTCACTAATTAATTACTTGCTTTTATCACCTAAGAGTATTTTGGCTGCACAATCCAGGGATGGAATATAAAATGGCTAATTAGCTCAGTGAGGCAGTCTGTGCTGCTGGTTAAGTAATGAGGAGTTTACTCTCTTGTTTTGATTTGCTTCAACTCATGGAATTCCATTGCAATGTGAGGCGGTACCTGCTCTGTAGTTCCTTTAGGGTGTGGAGGGGAAGGTGGGAAAGGAGTGTAAGAATGTCCTTAGAGAAAGGTTTATTTCTTTACTGACAGACGTGAATCCAAGTGGTAACAACTAGCACAGAGAAATTGCCTCTACTTCCTCCTTGAACTGGCTGTTGAATTTAGCAAAAGTCTTAAGAACTCTCTCTTACAGTTTCAGCAGATTCAACCCATATTAGAGATCTCTAGGAGATGTCCTGGTGTATTTATGGGGACTGCAGAGCAGTGCTTAAAAAGGAAATTTCCAAATTACATACTAGTTTCTACCTGTTAGTAGCTGGGGGGAAGGCATTTTTTTCTAGCAGTACTAGGGACTTACATAGTCTTCATATTAAATAGTGAGAGTCAGCTTTTCTTTTACTAAGGAACTTACTCTGTAGCACCTCAGTGGAATTTTTGCCCAATTTGTAGAGCCTTCACAGTGTTAATAAAGAATATTTTCTTGCTGTGTTGAAGATAAATACTGATTTTATGGAATTACTGCTTTAAGTAGCAAATGCTTTATGAGAAAAAAGAAATTCCCAGACAGAGACACCTAGTTTTATGCAGTTATCTCTGTATTTCTTCAGGATGTTGGCTTTAGGGAACATTAGGGAGAATGAAGAGAAAGCAAATAGAGCACACTTTTTTCAGGGGGGAAAAGACAAGTAGAATTATTTTGGTGCAGGTTTTTGTTTGGGGGTTGGTGTGCGGGGGTTTTGTTGTTGTTTTTTGGGGGGTTATTGTTTACTCGTTTGATTTGGTTTGGTTTTTAATGTCCACATAGAAAGAGTCATGATTTACTATTTAACACTGATGTTATCTTTAATATTGACTTCTGGTAGTTATTTTTGGCCATCAGACCTCTGTATTTACATTTTCATATCTCCCCTAACTCATGTTGTTTATCTTATACATGCAGTGAATCCCTTGTGTGTATTTTTTATGGAAAGTTAAGAAGTAAAGGGTCTTTATAAGCCCTTTAACACTAGAACACCTATCTGTATAAATATAAATTAATTAGAATCCTGGAAACTGGAAGAAAATTAATGTCATAATTTATTATTTTAAAGCAATGGGAGTAATAGTTGGAGATGCCATTTTTTTCCCAGATTCTGGCTATAAATTCTGTAGTAAATCACCCTGACCAAAAGCATCTTCTGTGTTTTTCTCTTGTGTCTAGACTGTAAAATAAGAACATCCTTTTAAAGGAAGCTGTCAGGCATAATGAGAAACAGTGAAGAATTTATTTGAAAAATACAGAAAAATCTTAACCAAACCCTCAGAATGGTAGTAAAAAAACTCTCAAAAGTTGAGGTAGCTGTAGCTTTCAGCATAGCTGTTTGAAATATGCTTTTAAGCATGCAAATACATACAAAGATTATCTGTAAAATTAAGCAACAAATCACTGAGGATATGAAACAGATGTTAAATGACAGTAGAAATGCTAACAAGATAATCTAACTTTGGGACATTTGTATGCCTGAGGAATGAAATTATCACATCTAAAGTATTTTCTAAATAAGTGAGAGAAAGAGCATATCATACACATGAAGATGGAAAAGGGCAAATTTGCTTGTGTTAGAAGTAAATATATGAAGTGCTCACAGAAATGGTGTACTGAAAGTAATACAGAGTATTAAAGCATCAAAAATGGGAGAGTTTTAGCTAAAAGAAGAAAAAGGTATTAATACTGTGAGACTCACAACGTACAAACATTTAACATGTTCTTTGAAGCATTAACTTACATATATCCTGAACAGATTGTCACAGTCTTGACAAACTTCCACAAATACCAGTTGATTTTCATGGAAGTGTTTTAGTCAATTTTCTGTAGGGATGAAAAGCTTTTTCTCTAGATGATTCTGAATGAAAAAGAAAACTCATATATTCTGTGAACAAAACTGACAAAAATTATGCGAACTGAGTGTAATCTTTGTTTATAAGCACCATAGTGTGCGTATAATTTGCAATCTGCTTTCCCTAATAATCAAACTTATGCATGAGGAATAAACCTAAGGCAGCTCAGTGTATAGATTTTTCTTAACCTAACTCAATATGTTTAAATACTAGGTCAGACTTCAGGTAGGGAGATGCCTGTGATTTCAATTAACTGTAAATTTTCTTTGAGATACAACCTCATTACTTTTTCCACTCCTTATATGCGTCAGTTGCAAAATCTAGGCTATGTTGAGTTAAACAATAAAAAAACTAATTACTGAAGTATGATTGGAACCTAAGCCATAAATTCTTGAAGTTTTGTGGTGATGCTTTTTACACACTTGAGTATAAACAATAACAATTTGTTTTTCTTTTGCAGCTCACTTGCTTTATATAACAATATATAACAATACCACATGCTACCATCAAACTATGTAACACAGTGCACAGTGAGCTATTTTATGCATTTGTGCACATCTTCAGCTGGTGCCTGTGAGTTCAGATTTGTTTTTTAGTGATCCATCTTCCCAAACCATAAGAATAGCTTCTTTTATATCATGCAAGCTCTGCAGCTATAAATGTTCTTAGTGGCAGAAAAGCTGCATGAGTCAAATATGTTAAAATTCTTAAATGAAGTTACAATATTTAGGGTCATACCTAGGCTCTGCTTGCATATCAAATAACATAGCCCAATATCAATATGGATGAGCTGATTAAAGTGGGTGTTTGAGCTTCAGCATCCTTAAATATGGCTCAAGACTTTTTGTTTGGATTAAATATAGTTCAATCCTTTGTCATTACCATGGGTAATGTTGGAAGTTTGCCACTGGTTCAGACCTTTCTGCTTTAACTGTAGAAAAAAATTCCATAGAAACAAAATTCTATGGCTGGAGAAACAAATTTCATGCACATCATGAGCAGAATTCTGAGTTGGTTTCTTCCAAGAGCAATGTAGTTTGCATGCACCAAATTCATTCTTCAATGAATGTGCATTAAGTGCTCAGGGGATTCGCCTCAAAACTATGCTACAGCTCCAATTCAAAACATCACAGTTAATGTAGTTTTTCTGGAATATTCATGTAAGCAATTTGTGAGCATATTAGCTATTTAAGCTAAACAAAAACACAGTAAGTTTAGTTTAAAAATATTTTGCCCATGATGTTCCTAATGATATAGAATGAATCCTCTTGCTTAACATATCTATCCCTTAAAAAATTCCTGTATTTTATTACATTATGATGGGAAAAATAATACGCATTTTATTATGTTGTATTTTAATAAGCTGTGTAACACTGAAATTTAATATACTTGTAATATGTTTATAATATATTGTTAGCATGTAGAGAAGCCACAGTAGGTCTTTTATTGGGTATTACTACGTGTCTCCTAATCTAAAAAAATAAACAAGTTTGAAATGAAGGGAGGGAGTTGACTTTCTGAGCTTCTAACTAATCATTGAGCCAAAATTCCTTTCCTATGCTGAGTAGGTTTTAGCTTTTGATAGAAACTCTAACAGGCAGAAAAAAGATGTAGTTGTTTCTCGGGTTTCTCACTGAAACTCATCCTGAACATGTGTCAGGATGCTTCTACAAATTCTGTTTCATTTTATGTAGGATCTGATTCATTAATCTGTGGTTTGTTTCTGTGGCCACAGAGGGCAGTTGTGATGGGTTAACTTTGCCTTGCTGCCAGACACCCACACAGATACTTTCTCACTCCCCCTCCTCAACAGAACAGGGAAGTAAAATAAGACAGCAAAACCTGTAGGTCAAGATAAACATAAGGAAATTATCTACCAATTACCATCATAGCAAAACAGACTGAACTTGGGTAACATGAATTTAATGTATTTCAAATTAAAATCGAGTTGGATGGTGAAAAATAAAAGACAAAAACTGAAATACCTGTTTCCCTTCCCTTCTTCTGAGGCACTCCTTCCTTCTGGAACCCTTCACCTCCTCCTCTGAGGAGTGTGTGGGGAATGGAGGTTCTGGTCTGTCCATAACAGCTCCTCTGTGCTTCTCCTTCCGCTTCACACTCCTCCCCTGCTCCACTGTGGCTCCTCTCCATGGATTGCAGGGGAATCTCTGCTCAGGCACTTGGAGCATCTCCAGCATCTCCTCCCCTCACTTCTTCATGGGATTATTTCTGACTTTTTTTCCCTTTCTCTCTCTTCTGTTTCCCCACAACTGCTGTGAAGTGTTTTTTACCCTTCTGTAAATAAGCATCTGAGAGGCACCACCCACCGTCTTGAATGAGGGGTTCAGTCAGTTTAAATGACTTCCAGGTACTTTCAAACCTGTAAAAATGTGGGTGTTTATTTCTTTTTCTATCTTAGGGACCTGGCTGCAAGGAACTGCTTGGTAGGTGAAAGCAACATTTTGAAAATAAGCGATTTTGGGATGTCCCGGCAAGAGGATGATGGCGTGTACTCATCATCAGGCCTAAAGCAGATTCCCATCAAGTGGACTGCTCCAGAAGCTCTCAACTATGGTAAGAGCATAATT
>VZTZ01005651.1:16178-29439 GCA_013400955.1 Drymodes brunneopygia | reverse complement strand
CCATGGCTGTGTCCCCATGGCTGTGTCACCAAGGCTGTGTCACCATGGCTGTGCCACCATGGCTGTGCCACCATGGCTGTGTCCCCATGGCTGTGTCCCCATGGCTGTGCCACCATGGCTGTGTCCCCATGGCTGTGTCACCACAGCTGTGCCACCATGGCTGTGTCCCCATGGCTGTGTCACCAAGGCTGTGTCACCATGGCTGTGTCCCCATGGCTGTGTCACCAAGGCTGTGTCACCATGGCTGTGCCACCATGGCTGTGTCACCACGGCTGTATCCCCATGGCTGTGTCACCACGGTTGTGCCACCTTGGCTGCGTCACCATCGCTGAGGGCGCACCTGCCCCTCACCCAGAGCGGTAATGAAGGTGTGCTCAGGATTGACCAGTACTGATCCTGGAGCTCCACTCAGCCTTTGTACCATTCATCACCTCCCTTCAGGGCTCATTGTTCAGCCTCAGTTTTCAATCCATCTCCCTGTCTGGTCATCTAGCCCATAATTCAGAGGTGTCTTCATGAGGCTTTTATAGTGAAATCCCCTCACGTACCAGGCCACTCACCTCATTGAAGAAGTTTCTCACATTGGTCAAGCATGACTTGCTCTTAGTGAATCCATCCTGCATGCTTACTCCTGATGACTTTCTTGTACTTCAGGTGCCTGGAAATTGTTTCTAGCATTAGGTGCTCCATCATCTTCTGGGATCAAGGTGATGCTGACTAGTGTGGAGTTCCATGGGTGCTCTGACTTGAAGACAGGAGTGACAATTGGTTTACTCCTGTCTTCAGGTACTTCTACCAGTAGTCACAGTGATGTATGTAAGATTATTGGGAATGCTGTAGCAGTGACATCAGGCCATTCTCTCAGCACTTACGGGTGCATTAGGGCCCATGGGCTTAACTAAGTCCAGTGTGCTTCTGACCAGGTCCTCTTCCACCAAGGGTGCATCTTCCTCATTCCAGCCTTTCCCACTCATCCCTGGAGCTTGGGGTTGCTGAAGGCTGGTCTTGGCTAGCACAGGCTGAGATAAAGAAAGCATTCAGTACCTCAGCCTTGTCCATGTCCTATGTTGCTGAGTTGCTCAGTGTCATTCAGCAGTGGGCACACATTTTTTCAAGCCTTCCTTGTGTCCCCTGCATAGTTAGAGAAGCCCTGTTTGTTGTGTTTGACACCCCTGGCCAGATTCAATTCCTTCTGGGCTTTGTTTTTCTTATCTTCATCTCTGGAGGCTCAGACAGTGTTTCAATATTCCTCCCATTACCTGATTTTGTGTTTGATTTTGTCCAGGAGCTCCTTGTTCATACATACAATCCTCCTGGCATTTTTCCCAATTTCCTACTCATTGGGAAATTGTCTTCATTGCTGTGAGTACACCTCTGTGGTCCAGGGTATTGATGATATGCCTGAATAGCCACTTACCTGTGACTTCTGAATGATCAGCTGCTAATTTACTTAACTGATTGTCCATTCTCCTGCTCATTGCCAAGTCAGAGAACTCCTACAGCTGAGGGCAGCAGAGAAGTGTGGAAGCCACTGCCTATCTAAGCAAACCAGAAGAGAGTGTTGAGATAAGATGGAAAGATACAAAAGTTAAGAAAACAGAGGGAGGAAAAGTTAATTACTGAAATGCAAATGGCGAGGGACTTACTTAAGGAGCCAAAAACGGGAAGAAATGTGAGAATAAAAGTTGATATGTGTTCAAAGTAGCGAAGAAATTTACTCCCATCTGAGTTTTTATTATCAATTTCCTCGGTGTGAGGGAGAAAGGAAATGCAACGGAAAACCAGAGGGTAGCTACTTCCTAAGATACAGGAAACAAATCTCTGTGTGTTGCTGTTATTAGGAATGAGCAGCAAACTGACAGTTTAGCATGCCCAACTTAAGTGTCACTGGTACCCAAGATTTAATTAGTTCCATAATGGTCTCTCGTGTGTAGGTTATGTATTTAAGATGTTCCTCATATAGGTCTTTTTTAATGAAATGGTCTTGAACTTTCCTCTTATCTTTTTAGATTTGTCAATATGCATCAGTTTTCAGTACTAAAAGTTTTTCCACTTTTTCTGCGTACCAGGCTACCGAATGTCTGCACCACAAAAATGTCCAGAAGAAATATATAAAATAATGCAGAGATGCTGGGACTACAAGCCAGAAAACCGGCCAAAATTCAGTGAGATTCAGAAAGAGCTGTCTTCAATCAAAAAGAAAGTGACATAGTGATGAACAAGTGCCAAACTCAGTGTCTGGGACTTTATTTTCTGGTGAAGTAATTGTTTCCATCAAACACTATGCATTTATACAGCATTATTTGCAATATTCTTCTAGGATTACTTTGAAATTAACTGGTGTGCCATCTTGAATGGTGTCTGCACCTACATTAAAGATATATACTGCGAAATGCTATATATCCAGTCACAGTAGTACTGTAATTTAGGTTACATGTACATAGGAAAGCACATACTATAAATCTAAGGGACTGTGGCTTCTATCTGTTTTACAGCAAATAACTGCTAGTGACATTTTTCAGAGGTATTCTACTTTAAGCTGTGCTCTCACTCTGCTATCCCTGTCCTGTATGTCAGCATGCTAATATGGGGATTGTCATACATGTTGGCCTTAAAACTTAAAATGACAGTTTTGACAAGTATTTCAACTAGAAGCTTTTTTTTTTAAAATTCTTTCTGCAGCTGATATATTTAGGTGATACTTTGTTTTAAGCATCAAGGTCAGCTAGATTCTGGATGGGAACATGCTTACTGAATGGAAAAATCCAGAAATTTTTTTGGTAGTTGAATTACTTGTGCATTTATTACCATACAATAGCAATACTTCTGACTTTTTATGTGATCTACTTAAGTCATGCCTTTTTTTTCTACGATGCCATCAGAACTCAGTAATATTTCTTTTATTGTGACCTATGTTTATTTTAGAAAAAAAAAAGACCAATATAAAGTCTTGACTGCACATGCTAAGAAATACAGCAAACTATCTGCCTTCCAAAGAATATGTGAAAGTAGTAGGCCAAGAAAAAGAGGTTTATTAGTGATAGCAGCAGATAACAAGTATCATTGATCTTAGAGGAGCTAAAGAATGTGTTGCTAGATTTGCTTTTGACTCTGGTTTTTTCCCTTAAATTAGTAAAAATCTCAGAATGCAGCTGGAACATGTAAAAGTTTATTCTGAACAAAATAACATTCCATGCATAGTGTCCAAAGGAAAATACTACTTCTGTATGGCATGAGGAAGTTGTTGGAACAACCAAAAGGAAAGAAGTATGTTTAGAGCCTCTGACAGGGAACAGCAGAGTAGAAATACTAACCTTCTATTTTTCTTACATAATTGCAATCAAATATCAAAAGACTGGGGATAAACAAGGTTTAAATGCACCAAGAATATAAACCTTGAGTTTGTATATATATACATATAAATATATATTAAAAAAAAGCCAGAAAGAATAAAAACTTACTAGATAGGGGAAGGAGGAAATGCACCATTTGTTACTTTGACTCTGGGTCCTCTTTGCAGCTGGAATTGTTTTCTAGGGCTCTACATAGAAATAGAAACAAGTTACAGTATCCCTGTCTGAGTTCCAGCATTAAGGTGCTTAAAATATTTCTAGGAATTTACTAAACTGTTCAGATTAAGGGATACCAGTTGCTGCTAATGCAAGTAAGAAACAGGGATTGTAAGTAACACAGCATCTGGAATGTTAATTAGCCTTATATTTTAGTGTTACAGTGGGATGGAGATGTAGTGAAGTCAGTGACTACATTACATTTTTATTTCTGTTAGGGTGGCTTTTCTATTGTCCACATCATCTTTTGCTCTCTTAAGTATATTTACAGTAGTGCTGAGTGGTGGTTTAGGGCTATGTGTGACCAAAATATGTGTAGTCTAGAAGAATTTGTCTGTTACATAGGAATTAGTGTCCAGCTACAACAGTGAATGGTTGTGTGGGAGCACATCACCTGTACTTGAGGTGGTACTGTCAGTATCCAGGTGTAAGGAATGGTAAGTGCTTCTTGCATTTTGTTAAGTGATTTTTTTCTTGGAGATAAGGAAGCGTATATATACACATACCTATGAAAGTGTAGTGCTTGGAAAATTTGGTGGCATAAATTAAAACTTCATTATAAGTGTACTGGATATATTTACTTAGTTCTGTACTTCAAGTAGCCCAGAGATATTTTTCAAGAGCAATAGGAAACGTTCTTGTTAGTTTGTATGCTTCTAAGTAGTACACAGAGTCTGTGCCTTAATTTGCTAGAATGCTAATGCAAATGCAAGTGTACTAAGATTTAAGAAATGTTTCACAATCATTTGGGAAAATCCAAAATTCATCCAACTGCATTTCGTTACATATGCATTCCTAAAGTCTGCAAGTAAGGGTAACAGTGTCAGCATTCATAGCTTTTCTGGAAAGTTAATATTCTTTTGTTAGAGAGATGGACTGTTTCTTTGCCATATGCACTCTTGACAGCAAGAAATACTGCTTTATTCTGATAAAGTACTGTTTCATTTGTCATAAATTAACCGGTCACCATCCTGACTCTCACAGAAGGATAAAAACAGTAATAACATTTTATTCCGAAATACTTAACCTCCATACATATATATCACACTTCTGTTTAAAGTCTTTTAAAACGGGATTTTCTGCAGCAATAGGAAAATTTGTTACTATTTGTTACTATTACTGAAGTAGGCATCAGTTCAGTTCAAAACTAGTAATACTTTGGGAGAGTACCAGAATGGCTTTATAGGTATAGAATAGATTTCAACACAGGTGCATATCTTTCCAATTATTTAAACTTTTTGTATCATTAATTTAACACTTTGTGGCAGAATTTGTTCATCATGTCTGACTTGTAATTGTTGAAACTATTCAATTTAGCAAGTGGAATCCATACCTATAGATACTGTGGGCTTCTCACAGGAGCATTCCCAACCTAGCCTGCCATGCCATGAAATTTAGAAGAAAGTCTTGGCTCTCAAGAAGCAAAGCTGCAATATCTTCTCTCCATGGCCTTTTGATTACTTAATCTCATCAGGTTAATCTTACCAGGTCAGCCAGATCCTGGCCATTTGGCTCTTGTACTGTGCTTATCATAGAGAACTTACAACGAAGTTAACCTTAGGTCTCTTTCACCAGCATGGATTTCAGCATGGGTTGTTACACTGACACTGTCACAACCAGAGGGACCCTGAGGGAATTCTGAATTATTTTACACTGTTAAACATAGGAAACTGTGAATACTGTTATCCTCAGCTTGTAACGTGAGAGGAAATTCAACAGGTTATCTCCTGTTTTCATGTTTTTCCTAGGAATTTCATTCATTACTTTAAGAAAATTGCTTTGATGGCAAAAAGTGCATCCTTAGTTTGTTTTCAGTAGAAAATAAGCACATATTAGCTTCCAAGTCCAGTCATCAGTGAAATCATAAGGTTTTCTAAGCTTCTTTATTTTATGAAAAGTAAAATAGTGAAAAGTATCTTGCCTGGAAACAAACCTTGCTTCAGCAAAGGGTAATGTTGTAGAGTTAGCATCACACCAAAGCATTACCTTTGAAACGTGCTTTTTCATTAGTTTCTGTGAAAACTGATGAACTAGCTTTTCATTTATCAGCTACAGTTATAATGTATTTCTTCTTAACAAAAATATGCCTTTTGCAGAGTTGCCTAAAACTTTTCTGGAAATTGTTATTGGAACATGCCTTACCAGAAGGCCATCAGTAAAACCTGCAGCTGGTAAAGCCCTTACTGACAGGAGAGAGAAAACTAGTTAAGGAAATACTAGGTTATTCATATTTAAGTATTTTTTCATCCATGTCTTTGACCACCTGTTATGCGTACTTAAATCCTACGAGCACATCATTAAAACTGACTATGAAGTTATCCATTTGTTATCTCTTTGTAACTATTTTGTTACCCTTTTTGCACCCACTGTAAAGGTAATAAAGAAAAAGAAGAAAAAAAACCCTCATTTTTCTGAGGTTACAGTGTTACCAAGTCCCAGAAGTATTTCCAAATGTCTCCCCTCCAATTTTCTCAGGTGTGCTGCTGCATAAATATTAACAACAGTGATTAAATACTAGCCTTGTTTCCAGTATTCTTGCTGTCATATCCTCTGAATGTCAGTGCTACTCACAGACATGAGAGAGTGCAGTATTTGAAGACCTAAGCTAGTGTGTAAATAGTGTCATCAAACACGGTATTCAAAAGCAGCAGTTCTGAAAATAACTAATTGTCACAAATAATAAGTCATTATAAAGATTAAATAAAGGAAAAGAAGCTGAGAGAAGTCCACTTTCTGTAACAGCTGTCCTGTTTGTAGGCACTAGAAATATTTGTTTATTCCAGTGCACTTGGAGTAACATTTTTATGGCTAAGCATAAAATAGCTTGCTATTAAAGGAAGAGTTTACCAATTAGTTTTTTTCACCTAAAGCACAAAAGGACTTCAGATATTTTTGGAAGCATTCTTCCAAGGCAAGTCAGGGAAAGAATACCCCTGCTACCAATGAAGTTGTAAATTTTTTCTTCTTGGAATGGTTTTCATGCAGTCCTTCACTTCCAGTAATACAGGACCTCAATTAGTAATTAGAAGGTACATGGCAAGTACAGGGCAAGTCCAGTACTCCTAAAGTTCCAAACAACCATGAATTTTTAAGAGATGTGGTCAATTTGAAATATCAGCTCTATTGAAAATGTTTTCTTCCAGTTTCCTTCTGCAGATTTACTGAAAAACAAAACAAAACAAACAAAAAAGCAGTCCTTAATCATCAGTAACAACTTACTAGGAAGGTGAATCAACCTCAGGAGCCTATCAAGTTTTTCTAAGAGTAACTATTCCCTGGGGTAACGAACCATTTTAAATAAATAAAGTTTAAAGGTGGAAAGCTCCAAGTTGAAATGGAAGAATCCTTTCACTTGTCACATTATGAACAGTCAAGTATTGCTACCATTTCTTTCCTCAAAGTGATACTGAATTGTGCTTTCCAGCTCCTACATGCATTGCAGAATTGCCTATTAGTGTGTTATTAATACCCAGCTTTACTTTGCTGAGACTTGCAATTCCAAAGGAGGGAACATTCTCTCATTCAAAAGTCCAGCAAGATCTGCCTGGTAGCTCCAACATTGTTGCATATTTTCACATTCAGTTACCAGAGACATTGTGTTTTTTATAAGTACCACATAGAACAGGAGCTGGAAGCCCCTGTCTTTAAACTTTCACAGTTTCAACCCTAGAATCCAACTTGATTTTGTTTCTCTGTCAAATAAGCAAAAGCAATTTCTGTATTTCAGCCTTACTACTACTCTATAAAACAGAAGGGTTCAGAGATGTATTTACTGTTCTCTCCCAGGGAATGCTATCTCCACCAACAGCTCTAAGTTACCATTATGTCCCTTTTTCTTTGATAGAAAATTTCAACTGGAATATATGTCCAGGTATAGAACTTGGGTGTTAACTCAGAGTTGTTTCATTTTCAGGCAGTTGTATATTATTGGCTGTTTCATTTTCTGAGGCATCATCTAGGCAGGACTTAAATTAGAATTTTCAGATGGTTTAGTTGTGGGGGCTGGGGCTTGTGAGATAAAAGACTAATTAGGTCACTAGCTACAAGCATTGTTTTGCAGCTGTTTGAGATTGTGGGAGGGTATTTCATTTAGAGATCTCAGATCCATATACCTTCTACAAACGAAAAACTGTTAGGCATGCTTACAAAAAATGGATAAATAAAACCTTCAAATATAGTTGGCTGAGGTCATAAATTGAAAACATAGAAGAGCCATGAACTAGATTCTTTATTCCTCTGTCTCCCAGAGGGGAATGCTTTGTAAATACCACTTGAGTTAATTGATTAATTGTTTATAGATAAATAAAGCCTCTGAATCAGTATGATAACCTAGGATTCACACTGAGCAGAGATTACTTGAAAAAAATCCTGAATTGCTACTATTTGGAACTATCATCTAGTTTTAGAAATACAAATGCTTATAGATAAGTACTTAAGTTTTTTGAATACTGTAAGTGAGCCAGCCATTGAAAACTCTTCATCAATATATGGCAAAGAGGCTTTTTAAAAGAAAAATCAGATCAGTGATTCCCTCTACATTACAGATCTTGAAAGTATGAGCCAGAACTTTCCATTACTAAGCAAAAAGATGCACAGTACTCTTTTCAGTCAGCTCAGTCTTTCTCAACATTGGAAGAATTCCATCATTGTTACATGCAAGTAGTAATGCAAAATTCTTGGATTACTGATATGTAAACAATTGACTCTGAGCTGTTGCCTCAATTTTCAAAAAATGTTTCTGCTCTTTAGAGAGGGCTGCAGTAAGCTTACACCTCCAGCTGAGCTCAGCTGTAATAAGCTGTACTGTTGCATCTCCCAAATATTTCCTAATTCAGAAGGCTCCATGTACCACAGATAGTGCCCTTTCACTTACCAAAAAAAGTCCAGTGACAGGAAAGTCCAAATACACTCCTGCTTTTGTTTAACTCAGAAATCCTGTTGTGGTATTACACTTTGATTCCTAGGGCAATGTATTTGTATGAAAATGGAAGTAACCATGAATCAAGGTGAAGCACGTTGTTCAAATCACATTTTTAATGAAGTTGTAGACCCTAGCTGTATAATGAATTATCCACATCATAAAACACATCAGAGGAACAACATCCTTGACTGTCTAGTTTACAAAACAGAACATCCTGCTCCACATAGGGAGAATTGCAAAGCTAAATATGTTCCTTGACATTTTGCTGTCAGGCCAAATTGGAACAGCATGTTCAAAATCAACAGCAGTCTCTTAATTCCACCTAAGCCTTGTTGTGAACTTCCTTCTTCTTAACAGACCTTCTCAGATAATGTTAATTTTCATCATTTTTCTTTCAAAAATTTGAATTCACTATGTCATATGACATTTACTTACAGTGATAATTATACACCCCCCTCACTATGACGTACTGAGACCTGCAATTCCAGAAGATAAGCATTATTGATATGTACAGGGAACTGGTCTTGCACGGGGTCTCAACTGCTATGGCTGAACAGGTCTGTTTCCAGTGTTAATTGTACCATTACCTGTAAATCACAAGCTAACTTGTTTTTCCACCAAGCTTCCCAATTAATTTTCATTAAAATGCTGAAAGCATATAATAGGAAAAAACTCCATGGTACAGGGTCATCACACAGGAAACAAAGGGCAGGCAGACTCCCACAGAGAAATATTGAGGAGTGAAAGCCAACATTAAACGCCTGCCTTCTGTACCTTCTGTTAAAGGACTTCCAGGGATGGAACTTGGGTTGGGGTTGTAGGACTGCTGTTTTTAAAGCTGCATGTGTTGCTTTTCCTTTGTGTAACTGTTGGCAGCCGGAGATGGAGCAGGGGTGTTGGGAAGGAGGGAAATTCGCATCCCTGGCAGCCGTCACAAGTCAGACTTTTGACACCAGTAGCCTTGAGTGCGCACAGATGCCATTTGCAGATGTCTTTAGGTATCTACTCAATTCTCAGTTTTGTGCCAAAATATGCACCAGCAAGTCTAGTATCAGGCAAAGCACCTTTTATGCTCTTTGTTGTTTAAAAATAATATATTTGTGAAACAGATCGATAATACATAACACTGGAAATGGGTGCTTCTTCCCTAAAGTACACATGTAAAATAAAAAAAATTAAAAAAAAAAGAAACAACATTTGTGAGTTTATCTGGCTTTTAATCAAGTCTGAAAATGATAACTATGTTATACAGTTACCAGTTGTCAGTCCTTTATAATTTTAAATAGATCTGCATTTTAACTTTATTTATTTGCCAATTTTTTATATACTTTAAAGTTACACTTTAGAACTCAAGCTAACTTTTTATTTTCTTAGGCTGTTATATAACAGATTTCCGGTATTCTTGTAAACTGCAGACCTTTTTTGAATAGTCCTTTGTCTTCTCCTTCGGACCAGTTACCACTAATGAGTCTGCAGTCCCCTTTTTACTGTACTCTTCCAATAAATGTAAAATATTTGTATCAAGCTGTCTCATTTTATTTGATATTTGCAAGTCATGTTTCCTCATTTGCTTCTGTAATCAAGTGGAAGACCAGCTCTAGTAACATTGCTTTTGGGAATAGACACGATTTAAAATACTCTGTTTCACACAGCAGGGGGAAACCCAATTTTATCTGATTTTTTTTTAATTTCTGGAGATAATATCTGTGTGATCCTCACTCACAGGTTTGCATTACTTTTGTTTACCTTTTGCATATGAGAAGATACTGAAGCAAGGAGTAACCCAGAGGACAGAAGAAGATGAAACGGACTGAGAACTTTGTTATGAGAACATTATTATGCCTTAAAAAACATAAACAAATATTTTGAGATCTTGTGGGTGACATAAAGTATGAATACACATATTTGAAGAACTTCTTCCACTACCTAACACTCCCTGAAGATGCACCTTGTTTGAAGACCCAAAACCAGGTAGAAAGGTGGGGTTTTGGGTACCTGCACCTTACATGGTGTTGTTAAGCACTCTGCACAGTGGCACAGCGCTGTGGTTTGCAAGACTTGGTGCCTGACTGAAGAAGGAGTTTATAGCACATAAGGCAATTTACAGCTCTGGATCCTGAGGGGGACTGAGGTACCTGGGGTTTGTGTCGATTTTTTTCTGATAGAATACAGTTGTTCCCTTTTACAAACTCTTGGAGGCATTTTTCCCCACCATCTCCCAGTAATCATGAATGGATGAGGAGTAAGTCCAAAGCTCATCCCCTGAATTTCCCCAGTGTGTGTTGGAACAGAAGACAGCACAGCGTGGGATCGCACACAGATCTGGTACAATTCTGCTGAGACTAATTTATTAGCAGGATAATTTTAGAAAAGGTTACTGCAGCTAAATCTGTTCCACTCAGTGATTTGGAGGCCCACTCAGTGGCCTCCAAATAATAGAAATACGTTGTTTGAAAACCTGCGACTGCCAAACACTGAGCAGCACAGGGTCATCAAATTTCCTCATTTAAAGTGTCACAGCAGTGAAATAGGAATGGGACTGAAGAAAGGGGCTTTTGAAGGAGATCAGGGCCTTTGTACAGGCTCCATTTTCTGTGGTTTAGAAGTACAGTTAAAAGACTTTCTGTTGAAAAGATTTAGTTGATTAAGACTTCTCACAAGATCCCAAAGGACACTGGTACACAAGGACCACTTTAAATGGCAGATCACAGCATTTCCATATTCTTGAGGTGTCCACTTTGGCCATGCAGGCACATCTTATCCTAACCAGCTTCATGGCCTGCAGTAGCAGAATGCTCCAAGGTAGATACTCCCCAGTTCCCATGTGACCGTGACATGCCATTTTGTATTTCAGTTCGAGTTCTTCACTTGGCACTTTTTATGCCTTGCTGACTTGAGAGCCCTTTACAAGTACTGTACAGCTGGCAAAACTCCCCACAGAAGACATTTGGGCACAGAAGTTTTGATCCTGGATAGCAATGCTTGTTTGGGTTTTTTTTTTCTAGTCAGCCGGTAGTTGCATGTCAAAGCTGGATCAGTTCTTTTTCTTCCTTTTAGATTCAAATACTGTGCATCCAAAGATATTTTGATACCTGGGTACAAATCCTCTCTTGATGTTGAAGTACCATTTTTGTTAAATGAGGGAGAGATTCATCTTGCTTAGAGACACAGAAAAGGCTCGCATCTGAAGACTTGAAGCAGAAGAATGTGCCTACCTTCAGCCTGGTGATGTGGGGAATATGTGAAAAACCAGGGAGGGGGAGAGTTGTTTTGGGGAGTTCAATGCGAAGGCACACTGGGTCTGCTGAGTTCCATAAATGTTCTCCTGGGTCACTGTTTCCACCAACTCCACACACTGGAAGCTTAACTTAGCCAAGGACCATAGAAGGACCAAAAGCCAAGTATTGCCATATAAATATTTTTGGTGGGTCTACCCCCTTAAAATATGCCTGAGGAAATCTGCAATAAGATGCACTTGCTCAGTGTGGAGCACAAGGACCATTACAGGTCACAGAGTATGAACTTTCACCAGTGCCAGAATTTTCTGATAAGTTTCTGATACAAAAACAGTTTGAAGGATTGTCTCCATCACAATCTGTTAGCTACTGTTCAGTCCTCCTTGAACTCATGTTCCAGCCATAAAAAAATGCAAAAATACAGTAACCTCACTGATAATGGTCTGGATTACAGCTTTGCACTTTACACCTCAAAGGACATGATACTGATAACGACAGAAAATACACAAGTGAATGACACATGCACACACCACTAACATTGCAACACATAGAGTTCTTGGATGCTATGTCATCAGTATTCATCTCCTCCTCCATCACCCTCTGTTCCTTGCAGGTCTGCTACACTAAAAGCACGGCTGCTAAACAGTGTGCAGAAATGCATCAGGACTAAAGAAAAAGCTCTGTCTTGAGAATTCAGAATAATGACACACACTGTGCTCTATTTTTCTAATAACTAAGCTCCCATAGCTTTCAATGACCTAATCTGCTGCAAAAAGAAGTTGGGAAAGAGAAAAATCAAGCTACTAGCTAGCTTAAAATCTTCAAAAGAATCCTCAAAGGTACAAACTGGCATTTGACCACGCTGTAATGGAAAGAAGCATGCATCTTCAAGAAACATTTCCAGCTCATGATGGATTAGTTCTTTGACAGCTGAAAGAAAAATGAGATTGCATTAGCAACACCTGGAGTATATTGAAATATTTTTCTACTTTCTATCTTAAAAGCTTGCACTGCCAAGTGCAATTTGCTAAAGAGAAGGTACAGAGAAGGGTTAGTAGGATAATCCAGCTGCTAAAATTTAGTCTGCAGTCAGTAGCTATGAAAGCCCATCCTGTTAACATTAAGACATGGAAGTCACAGCCTCTATAAAGTCAGACAAACACATACTAAGCCCTTACCCCCAAGGGTCCTAAAGACCTTCACTCAACTAAACCTACAGCCCTGTGCATTCAAAAATTCTTTCTACTACTCTATTGCCCTGTCTGAAACGAAAGAATGCAGTGACCTAGATCTAGCTAAATATAATCAGAGAAACTTGAAATATGATGGAGCTAGACAGCTCCATTTCACTCACAGTTATGGACCCAGTGGGTCAGGTATCTAAAATCTGGGCCTGAACAGGGGTCATTTTTGTGCTATGCACCTGATTTACAGAGAGATACCTTGTCTTTCTGTCTTTCCCCAAGACTTCTGGTGGACTGGGCCCAGGGGCTTTGTCAAGCTCTGTCAAGCTTAGGATGCCTTTTTTTTTTTTT
>VZTZ01005651.1:0-11377 GCA_013400955.1 Drymodes brunneopygia | reverse complement strand
AAAAAAAAGGAAAAAGAAAAAAAGCCAAAAAGATGTTAAATTTTCAGGTATTTGAGATATTTAGGGCTTTTGGTTGTTTTGAACAAGAACTCTTTATATGCCTATGGCTGTTTATTTGCCCATCTATGCAAATTCTGAGGTGTAGAAAGAGCCACCAGCTTTCTAAAGTTCAGGTAGTTTAAAAGTACAATTTTATTTCTATAAGTAGATGAAGCAGACTATCACCAGGCAGATTAGGCACAAATACATCTATAAAGAAAAGGGGCTGATAAGGTAAGTACAGTGCATGGGCAAGCTGAATGCCACACAGGAGCACAGGACTGTGAGCCACAGGGTAGGAGCTGCTTCTCAGACCCAGTTTTCAACTGTGCAGCTGCTCTGTGCTGTAGGGAGGGCAGAGCAGAGGGGTGGGAAACCCACCCGTGGCACCTTGCCTTGCAAGGCAGAAGACCCATTTTCCACCAATTGCATTAAGAAGCTCATAATTGAGCACCCAATCAAACTTCCTCAGTTCCCTGCCTGCACATGCAGGAGGTCAGCTGTCCTCTACCACATTTGATAGGGGATATGTCCACCAGTGTCTGAGGATTTAGATAGCTGGGTAGGAAATGTTTGTGGTAAAAGCTAGAGGAAAATGCTCCAGCAACGTGAAAAACCATGAGTATTGCAATAAAGACCTGCATACCACCTCTTCAAGATGGCATTTTGCAGATGCTTGTGTTAATATTTAGGTCTTTTCCTCAGAGGTCCCCAAATTTTTTCTTCCTCAATCAGCAGGAGTTCTGTGCTGCAAGTACAAATTAATCTTTCGTGAAAGGTTTCTGGTAGGATATTGGGCACGTGCTTTGTTGTTGGGTTTTTGATTTTTACTTTTTTTTTGAAGGAGAAGAAGAAGGTAGTCACTAACTTACATGATCATGAGAGGAAACAGAGCAGCAAAATGGAAGTGAAACCCAGTATTGAGTTGCAGTTTTTACTAATAGGGGTTTTTTACTGTACCTAATAAAAATGAAATGTTTTTCAGTAAGAAATAGGACCAACTCTCACATAAGTCAGCAAGTATTACTTATGCATTAGCAGAGATTATTCAACAATTCAGTGCAATCCTCACAGCCGGTCTTCAAACAGAGGGTGAATAAAGGCAATGTAGTTTTTTCTAGATGAAAAACACATCAGCAGAGCTCTTGTTAGAGCTACAATCACAAAAGACACACTTGACAAACTGCGTCCTAACTGTGCTGCCCAAGGAATTTACAGCTGGTTTCTGTGCAAACATTATTCAATCAGGCATTTTTCTTCTGTGGTCATCCTGTAGGCAAGCACAGCCAGGGGGAGAGGAGGCCAGGGGTGTTACAGCTGTTACCTTCCCTTCCCATAACTAATACTTTGTCTCTTGTCACTGCAAGCACATTGAATTTCCTTGCTATTGATTACACAGTGGGCAATGTATCAAAGGCATTTCCTTGCTGGGTGCGAGCCCTGTCACCGCTGCAGCAGAAAAGGAAGGCAATTAAGTTTCCTGAGGGTGAGTGGGGGTGGGTTACAGAGCACAGGCCCCCGAAGATCACCCCTGCTCAAAGCCTGGAACTGAACAAGTCTGGAAGCATCCACACAACATTGCAGTGATGTCCCACCTGATTTCATAAACCCTCCCCATCTCAGCAGACTCCTTGTTTGTCATATCAGAATGTCACAAAAAATACATGAAAGTTCAGTAGAAAAGACTGCTCAAACCTTGAAGTGTAATAATTTCTGTCTATTTTTCTTTTCCAAAACAAAGGCACTGTTTCTCACAGAATGAGACTTCACTTCCATCTCTCCATTTGTTTATTTTATATGTATTTTTCTCCTGAAACTCCCCTTTCGGTCTCTGCTACAGTGCTTGAGCCATGTGACAGCTGATTATTTCTGTTTGAGAGAAACCCATTCACACAAAGCACAGCTGTCATCTTACTACATATCCACACACACTCTTAAAAAAAGGCATAGAACAAAATAATTATTAGAGGTGAGCAGGAGAAGGCAGAGCTTGTCTAATACCCTCCTGTCCAAATGCTAACATTTTAAGTCAAACTCACATGACAGGACTATGCTTCAGTGATACTGAGCAGGATGAGAAAAAGAGAGTGCAACAATATAGACTGAGAAAAATAAAAAATTGCTATCTTCCATGTAATTTTGTATGTTCTGCCTTATTTAAACCAGGCATGAACAGAGCTGTTAGTGTCACTGTCCAGCCAAATGGTGATGCCACCGGGCAAGCAGCAGACACCAAATCAAGGCAGGGCTGTCCAGGGAAGGGGTCTCAGCTGTTCACTATTCAGCCCCCTGTCTGGGGGCTGCCCAAGGCCTCTGGAGGACAGGCCAGCCCTCAGGGCAGGTGGGGGCAGTGGGCAGCCAGGTCTGGCCATCAGGACCACCCTGGCTCAGAGCAGGGAGGCGGCAGCTGCTCTCCAGATGGTCCCATGGCTCCGTCCATCACCCTTCACCGCACACCCCTCACTCGTGTAAAACTGCAGGGACAGATTTTACAGAAATCCAATGTCAGCTGCAGTAAAATGCGGCTTCAAGGAACAGCAAAATGCTTGCAGAAAAGCAAACTTAACCAGGAAGAAGTTTTACTGTAAGTGTCCTAGGTGTATTGCCTTTTTCTAATTTCTTGTCCATGAAGATCAAAGCTAAGCACTTCATTTTTCTTTCTTAGCAAGCTTTGCATCAGACCTGCATTACAAAAGAGTCAGGGGAGTGAAGGTGTGATTCTGCTATCACTTCCATTAAATCCACATGGAGTAGTTCAAATATGGACTGGTTCCCTTGCTGAAAATAGCATTTGTGCTCTGGTGCTGCAAGCTAAAGACACAGCTCTTCCACAAAAGATGCTGTTAATGTTTTATTGCTTCTGAATTTAGGGAATTTTGTATCACCTTCAAATGTGGTAGCATCCAAGAATTAAGGAGGTTTTGGGTGGGCCCTCCAGTGATGCTGTCACCAAGCTGGCTCAGGGGAAAGCAGTGCCCTTTAGCAGGGATCCCAGCCAGGCTGCCTCAGTCAGTGTCTCTCACTGCTGCTGGTGCTGATGAAGCTGGTGAGGTCAGGAGGGTCATGGAAGGCTCATTTACACCACAAATCTGCTTTGTATCAGGCAGAGCACTCAAACACAGTGTAACTGGCACCTGAGTGGTCTTCCATCTTCAGGTTCCTCTGACTGTCCCTTGCTGTAACTGGAATTGGCCTGGCTGTTGATGGAAAGTTATTTCAAGGCTTCTGTAGCCTTCAGACCCAGGTTTCTAGACTGAAAAGAACATTACAGGTTTCTCTCAGATCCCAGTCAAGGCATGGATTTGATTTGTGAAGGACCTTTCAAGGCTGTTGATTTATCACTGCCCTTGTAACTCTCTACAGGACACATCTCTATCCCTTGCACCTACCAACTACCACAAAGCATTTTTCTAGCAAACAGGAAACCTCTTCCTTCCCACATCCATGTTCACTTAGACAAGTATCCAAAAGACACAGAGGGTTTATTTTTTTTAATAGGATATAGATACCATCAGTCAATTTTCACAACTGTCCCTTGTTTCAGCACCATTTAAAAGCTCTCAGATGCCCCCTAACCAAATTTAAAAGTCAAATCCACTCTTCTGAAACTAAAGAGAATCTACTGAAAAAATGTGTTAAAATACAAAATAGCACCCAAACCACAGTAAGTATGTTCTCTCTTTCCTTCTTCCTCTGATGCTTCTTCTACCATGGATAAGGTATTAAAATTCTTTTTGAGTATTTATTCAAGCACTTCTTATAGTGTTTAGTCATTCATTATGAAAATTGTCATGTCCTTATGTTCACGGTTTCCCGTCCTGCACAATTAGGACGCATCCATCAACATCATCATAAAACATACACCTGCACTATAATCAAGTCCAATATAAACTGCAAAAACTCCTCCAACAAAATACTATGTGCACAGTTTGGAAATTTTAAAAGGACACATAAGTCTTGAAACCTTTGCACTGGAAGAAAAAAAGAAAAAAATTTTGACTTTCAGCACCCACATACATGAAACATCAGTTTGAGTCATAAACTGCTCAAGATCTGTCTTACAAAATAAATGCTCTTAAATACCCCACTATTCATCCTGGAAACTTGTTTTTGAACCTTCTGTGCAGATTAGAAGGTGCTTCCTACCTATTCCCCAATTCATCCTCTCACTTTTTGTGCTGGTATTTTCTTTCATGTTCATAAAGTCCCTTTCCTCCAACCCTGGCCAGTTTCCTGTCAGGGTTTGGTCCAGCATCATTAAACCATCAATCAAGAACAGCAGAGAACAGCAGTTAAACAGTAGTTTAAAGTATTTTAACAGTCGCTGAAACTCCCACATAGGTAATACATTTCTGCAGTACACACATCGTACAGGCTGTGGGAATAAATGGCTCAGGGTACCTGGAACATCTCCCTGGAAGCTGTGCCAAGCCTGTGGAGCTGCAGGGATGGACAGGATAGAGGGCAGGGCCTCCCCTGCTGTGTTTCACAGGGAGCCTGAGGTGTCTTCTCCCGAGAGCCCAGCTCAGCATCCAACCACTCCCCTTCTACAGGTTAAATGGACACAGAAAAGCAAGCTGGTGAGTCAGCACTCCTGCTTAATTCTTTCACATTTCATCAACCAACCTTTTTCCTTTTACATTATATGTTTTTTTCTGAAAAAAAGTATTATTTTATGTTACTGAAGATACCTCCAGTAACAATAGATTAAAAGAGATCTTACACACTAAAGGCCTTTTCAGACACTTAGAAATGGAGTTTTTGAAGGTTCAGGGCAAGACCCCTGTTGCTTTCCAGGGGTAAATATTGTCCAGTGAAAAGATTGGAGCCAAATGAGAGTAAAGGTGGGGTTTTCTACCATGTTTCTCCCTTACCAACCAGTCTTCTTCTTCCTCATGACACAAAACTTACAGCAAAATGGAATGGTATTTTAGGGCACTGCACGACTGCAATATGCATGCTTGGTAACATCTACTGTCCAGTTTTTGAAAGAGCATCTAAATTTTGAAAGAAGAAAATTATGAAACAAGCAAAAGGCTCAAGAAGGTTTGCTATCATTGCATGCCACACTTCAAAAGCCTTGAGAGAAAGGAAACCTCCTCTGAACTCCAGGGAGCTGCACAGCCACTTTTGCCAGCTACACCTAAAGGTCCTTCTGTAACACTGCCTGTAAAGCAACATCTACAAATGTGGAGCCCTGGTTTTACTTGGACTTTTGCTGTAGCATGCAAGAGGCAACATAACAGCCAAAACAAGCAAGAAAGAGAGGGGAAGGAACATGGCAATTCTAATTTCTTGCATTGTAAAATATAAATTGTCTGGAATGCACTAAATGACTGTATTCACCCAAGCTTTGCTCAGTCTATGGCCATAATTGAGAAGCAATTTAGAATGAAATAAAAAAAAGAAAAAGCTTTCTGCATAAAATGCCACCCTTCAAGGTGCAAAGTATCATGAGTCACTGTTGACTAATCTGAAAGGTCAATATGCAGAACTGGAGAAGCACATATACTCTAGAAAAGCATGCTGGCAGCTCCTCCAAAACTCAAAGCAGCAATGGTTTTGTCCTATGCAAATCATGTAATCTCAATTCCTGCCAGGTTAGTTTCATTCCCTGTAGAAACTCACTCTAAGCCAAGGCAATAATTAGATTCACACCTTTTAATTGCTTTTTTTCTCTTTGGGTTAAAAAGGCTAGAATTTCTGCATTTCTGTTGGGAGGAAATAGAAAGCAGAAACCAAATAAAAGCCTACCCTAAGAGATCTGTCACTTCTCTCTCCAATCCAAGATGCAGTCCCCCTCTTATAGCCTTTTCTGGGCACACTGAAGGAAGTGTTTCTGTATGATTTGGGAATTTCAGAAGACAGATCCCCATATCAGCCACCCTGTGGCAACACAGCAGCAGGGAGAGGAGATACCACAGCTCTGGATTTGCTCACCACTGCTGGGAAGAGGAGAATGCTGTATGGACAGAACCAGACAGAGGATGCAAACCAATGTACAACCCTACTTTCTACAGTCCCAAATCCTCTTGACTCCTTTCTCAGGGAAGAGAAGTGAACCTCATAACAGAGACTAAGCCTACTCAAGGAGAAAGCAAGGGGGAAACCAAAGGCAGAGCAAAGAAACCGTGGAGAGCAAAAAAAAAAAAAGAGGAAAGTTCAAAGAGCTAGGGAAAAAAACAGAGGAGGAAACAACTAGCCAAATTCAGGTGGGGAAAGAGGGATAAAAACTTGACTGTAGTCACTGTCATTCAGGTATATTGCAGGCAAAATTTGCAGTCTAGCTACTGTAGCATGGGGCAAAGTTAATTAATACTGAACTGAACATCCCCACTGAAATTTAAATGCACTCAGTGCTTGATACAGGGGCCCAAGCCTCCAGAAACGGCTTCATAGCTAACAGATTTCCAGGAAAGACTGTGAGGCAGTTTTAGGCAGTGAGGGAGCAAAGAACATTTCAAACCAGTAAGTCTTTGAGAAGGTTTAACCACGGAGAAGGACCAGCAAACCCTGCAAATGCTAGACAAAATTCAAAAGGAGAAAAACGAACCAAAACATAACATACTTGAACGGCTAGAGTTCATTTTTAAATGTGAAATAAGGTGAGTGTCACATGTTTTGTGCCCCTGGTAAACAGTAGTGATGCACTTAAAAGTGAAGGGTATGGTTGCCCTGGTTATAGAAAATACATTGAAGTTGTGTGCTCTTAACACTATTTTTACATTCATTTCTCCCATGTCAGTGTTCTGCCTGGGACCCTCAACACCTTGTTTGCTCCAGCACTGCTTATGTTGTCACTGAGAAGGCCCCAGCTACATGCAAATAGTGTCCAGAATAGTGGGGCTTTAGCACTGGGTATTGAAATAGGAAGAAAACAACATTCCACACATTAAAAAAAAAAAAGAAAACTGTATGCATTAGAAGTCATCTAATTCCTAGCAAAAGTAGGCTGAAATAAATTTTGTGCCAACTAGGTTAGTTCTTTGGGATGATCCTTGCAGGAACATGAGACAGTAATTTCAGGAAGCAAAGGCTGGAAATCAATGTTACATTAAATGCAGTCCAACTGACCTACTAAAGGCCTGTTTTATGTGAAGAAGAAACAGAGAAGTTGATTTTCTTCTCTCTGTATTTGAACCAAGGAAAACCAAATTTTTTCCCCTGCTATTTTTGAATTATTCCCAACCACAAGTCCACAGCCCACTACAAGTTTTCCAGAGCATGCTTCACCTCTCCCTGCTCCTGCAGCATCCTTAGAGCAACTCTAGCAACCCAGAACATTTTGGTTCTCCTGTCCTTGCTTTTGAAATTCATCAGTAATACCTCGTGCATCAAGCTGTTTCCATTCTGCTTGACAAAGATGTTTGTTAGTTATCCCTCAGTGTTCTCTTTCCCACCCATACCTTTCCACATTTCCACTTTCCACCAGGGACAAAACAGATTGCACTGTAGTATATACACAGAACTATCTCTCAAGTAAAATGCTGCTTGCTTGAAACCCAAACCAGACAAACAGAGGTGCAATCCTTGGTAACCACAACAGTTGCTCCAAAACCAACTTTCATCCCTTCCTGAAATCTACTACATCCCTCACTCCGCTGTAAACTGCAGACAAAGGTACCAATTCTTCCTCAGAAATACACAGGAGCACCCGGGAGAAACCAGCTGCCTTTTAATCAAGAAGCACATATCCTCCCAACTGCAGCACAAATTCTGACTAAAACTGCATTTCTCTGCCAGTTGTTTCCCATGTAAGAAGCAGCATTCCAAATACACTTAACAGCCAGCTTAAATTTTTGCTCTGCAGCAAAATGAGCAATCCTATGGAGGATTAAGGAACATTGAGATTTTAAAGTGCAAAATAAGAAGGAAGATCAAAGAGCATAATATACCACTAGCTCACTTGGAAGAACTTCCTGTTTTGGATATGGCAAAGGACTAAACCAAGAGGAGACACAGGAAGTTAGAGGGCTGGAAGAGGTAAATTGCAGGCCCAGGGGCACAGCCTCTTACCTTTATTCAATTATAAATATTATCTGTGTATCATACAGTGATACTACCTTTTCAATGCCCACAGTACCTCTCTGAAGTAGAGCTGTACCTTGCAAGGACATGGAGCACTGTCTGTTTCTATGAAGTTTTTCTGTCCTAGGTCTTTGCTCTAGCCACATCAGCACTACCACTGTTATAGCAGGACAAAAGGACTAAGGAAGGGCAGCATGTTTTATTCATGCTAGAGGTCAATATCCTGTTTTAAAAGTTATAGTTGCATTTTTAGGAGATATGGCCAAGAGAGGAGTATATAAGCAACCATTTTTCTGAGGGCAAGGCTGAGTCGGTGAATAGACATGCTCTTCTGCATTGTCTCTTTATGCCATTCTTTGATCCAGATATATGACAAATGTGCTGCACAGGATGTTTAGAGAAAAATTAATGCACAGTTTTTCCTCCCCCTGCAAAAGTAGTACTGGTTTCTCTGACTGTGATGGATGTCCTCTGCTTTTGTTTTCCATTGATCCTAGATTATAAAGAAATAGCAAAACAGCCTCTTTCCTGCATTTGCATCATCCCACAAGAGGTCTGAAGTGCTGAATTAGGATTTCAAGCACTATTTGTTGCCTATGGTTTGCTACATCAGTTTAGGAATTCGTTTTATCAAATAACTCTGCAGCTCTTTTTTTTTGTTTTTGCCTCTTAAAAATTGCTTTTATCAACTTGTCCTCAAATGAGGGCTAGTCTGTCAGTAGTCAGAGCAAACAGGGGGTCTGTTGGAGATCACTGAACAGGGAGGCTGTACAGAAGTATTTCTGTGCTAAACATCACCCCCAGGGAGCCTGCAATAACTAACAGCATCACAGCTGCCTGGCTGTGTTTAACTTCAATCAATGAACTTTTTGATAAAATTTTGATGCTGACTGGAATGCTGGAGAAAATACAAAATTCCTCTATATGAAGGGATTAGCACTGTTTTGTTATGGAAAACAACTTCTGCATGCATATTCGAGGACTTAAAACTATGCAGTGAGTGTGCCAGTCAGAACACAAAAAGAAAAGCCTCTTAGAGCATTGTGGGCTGAACAAAGTGCAGGACAATAATATTTGTCACCAAGGTCTAAGTTTGGGTCAGCTCTGATGAAAGCTTTGTTTCCTTTTGGGTTTGATTTGGTTTTGATTTTGGGTTGTTCCATTTTCAGTTTTGTTTTGGTTTGGAGTGGAGAAGAGGAAATCAGACAAAGAGTGAAGGATTGTTCACTGTCAAGGTAGGAATTCCATTCTGCTTGTTGCACATGCAAGGACCACCTTCTGCTTCCATTCCTCACACAAACCCAAAGAATTAAGAAAATCCACAGATTTCCTTCTTCAGTACCAGCACCAATCTCATCATGACTACCCAAAAGATAAAGGGATGCTGTCACTGTGGCCCATACGTTGCTCAAGGCAAGGATATTACAGGGTTTAGAAAAGAGGATCCATATAATCAAAAAGACCTCGAAGCCACCTTACAAAACAAAGTGCAAATCAAATTTACTGTTTTACTTCTGAAAAAATAAGCCCTTTTTCCTGGAATCAATATGTTGTTCTTAGGCTGAAGGACAGCATTAGAAACACATTCAGATATGTAACTTCTACAAACTTTATTATATCTCAAAGACGTTTCTAATAAGTTGCCAACATCTCAGCTGAAAATTATCACTTATAGCCATCATTTAATTTAGAAGTTATATGATGTCTTATTAATTGACTCTGGCTACTTTTTCCAAAGCAATAATCAGTAACTCGTATTTCAAGTCACAAGTTTGGTATCCTGAGACATGCAGACACGTTTCAGTGACTCAGCTGGACCTGTGAGAAAAAATATATTTAGTTAGCTGTAGGTCACATACTCCCCACACTTGATCAAAATGCGAACTAGCAAGCACCATGAGGTACAGCTTTAGCACTCACTGCCTTGCCCGCCAGGGTCATTTAGAGCACTGTGATTTTAGACAAGAACATTAGTGGAACAAGGCGCACAGAGGCTGATCAGTCGCACACAAGTTTTGAAAACAAGACACATTACATTACCTCTCAATATTTCAACAATTGCACAGCTCTGAATTTAAAAGTCCTTGGGTAATGTGTTTCCAGGCCTGCAATTTTATTCTGTGCCACCTAGGACTGACACGAGCAGAAAGCTTTAGGGAGGATGTGGTGTCTTATATTACCAGTGTAAAAGCCAGCATTATGCCTTACAAAATTTCATTACCTGGTCAAGAGATCCAAACTACCCTTTAAGTGGTATCACTGGATTTTTGCTTCTTTAAAATAATTTAAAAGTATGTTAAAAAAAAAAAATCTACAAATCAGTCCAAAAGCATTTGAACAAGAGCACCTCTATCTTGGAAAAGAAAATGTAGAAAAAAAGATCATGCAATCATAAATATCCTGAGCTGGAAAGGACCCAAAAGAAACATTGATTCCAGCTCCTGGCCCTGCACAGGACCATCCCCAATAGTCACACCCTCTGCCTTGAGAGCATTGTCCAAATACTTCTTGAACTCTGTTAGGCTTGGTGCTGTGACCACTGCCCTGGGGAGCCTGTGCCAGTGCCCAAACACCCTCTGGGTGAAAAAAACTTTCCTGATATTTAGCCCAAACCTTCCCTGGCTCAACTTCAGGCCATTCCCATGGGTCCTGTCACTGGGCACTCCAGAGAAGAGATCAGTGTCTGCCCCTCCTCTTCCCCTCACAAGGAAGTTGTAACTGCAGTGAGGTCTTCCCTCAGTCTCCCCTTCTCCACAGAAGAGCTCAGGGCTGAAGATAGAGCCCTGCAGAACCCTGCTAATGACAGGACACCGGTGTCTCCATTCACTGTCACCCTTTGTGCCTGATCCGTGAGCCAGTTGCTCACCCATCACATGATGTGTTCATCCAGCTGTGTGCTGGGTGTTTTGTGAGCTGGGAACCTCTAAGAGACATTATCAAAATCTCTGCTGAAATCCAAAAAACTGCATCAGCTGGTTTCCCTTGATCCAATAGATGAGTTACCTTGTCGCAAAAAGAAATTAGGTTTGACAAGCAGAACTTTTCCCTCATGAAGCCGTGCTGGCTGTGACCAAGGGCTGCATTGTCCTTCAGATACTTTTCAATACATTCAGGAATCATTTTCTCCATAATTTTACCAGTGACACCACTAAAGGTGTGACTGACAGGCCTGCAGTTTCCTGAGTCATCCTTCTCGCCTTCTTGAAACTGGGACAATGTTCACCGGCTTACAGTCAACTGAGACTTCTATGGATTCCCAAGAATGTTCGAAAATCATTGAGAGGCTCGTGATGACATCAGCAGCTCTTTG
>VZTZ01005650.1:0-51830 GCA_013400955.1 Drymodes brunneopygia | reverse complement strand
AATGTCAGCACAGTGTAAAGAAAATCTTGAAGTCTGCAAATAACTTACCAGATCTCAATTATAATATTTTCCCACACTAGAACTAATATCATTGCTAGTGCCTACAATGCATGAAATACAACAACAACAACAAAAAAAAGGCAGAGGAAAAAAATTAGTTCATTTACAAGTTATTTCAGCCAAGCAAACACTTTAATTTTCTTAAAACGGGTTCAGCACATAGAGTTGGATAATCATTTCCTGAAAATTTTAAGCAACCGAACTGCTTCTTATGAAATTAAAAAAATAAATTGTGCAAACTAACTTGTATTCAACAACTATTTTAACCCTTCAGCTTGGGACTGGTAAAATATTAGTAGATGTACTTTACAGTACACAGATCACTTTTTCTGAGTCTAGCAGAAGATTTCTTCTTTAAAGTTTAGTAGAAATTACACAAGCAGAGCAATGGGAAACGTATTTCTTCAAGTGCTGAGGAAATCCACCTGGGCATCTTAGTTTTGACACATGTACCAGAAGGACAGTTTTCTGTTCTCTCAATTTTTAACTCCTGCTTTTTCACCCTCGCTTTATGATGGTTTCTGTTATGAGTGCTGTTCAGGTCAGTCCTCTGCTTAGGATTCATACACAGTGCATACTATGAAACAGTTCAAGGGCATGGTTAAGAGTTAGTTGTATGTGCTTTGTTAGAATGTCTGTATTTTAAACCTTAGTGATCACGATTCTGCCAGTGCTTCATAAAACACACTACAGTTCCTGGCATAAAAACTTGAAATGATGAGCAACTACCCTTGTGCTTAATAACACATCCCTTCAGCATCTCCCCTTGCTGAATTTCTCAGCAATTCCATTGCTGCAGCCCAGGACACTGGGAATGCTGGTGCATGGGGCAGGCAGGGGACTGGTGGGGTAACTGGACAGGCGTTGGTGCTAGATAGATTCTTTTCTGACTTTCTCATGCAACCTCTCATGAATGAGGGGCAGCTGGGGCCATCTGGATCTGGGACAGAAGCAGGGCAGCACAGGCAGGTGATGGGGAGGTTTAAAGAGGAGCCAGATCTTCACCAATCCCCTGCCTGGTTGTACAAAACCTGGCAGCTGTTGGAGGAGGGAGTTCCTTTCACCTACCAAAGGAGAGTTGTTTGTATGAATGGACATATTCATATGCACACCTCCCCTTTCCTGAAGTTGCCATTAATATGCAACAGCATAGGGTAGATTCATTATTTTTATTAAAATTTTTTATTAAAATTGGTGTTGTGAAAATATTTCATTTTGTAGAGAAGCCAAGAACACATTGCCTGTTAGGTCAGATCCCTCCCTCGTCATGCAACTTTAAAACTGTTTTCTGATTTCTCTTGGCTAGAAGGAGGGGTAAATGGGTATAGCTGTTCCACAGAGACATGATGGAAAAAGTCCATTTAAATTTTAGAGCATACACCACTTTCCTAGATTGTTCACCCTGGAGTGAGCATATTTATTACCCCTTGCATCCCCTACTATTTTAATTTAGAAGAAAGAAAATGTCAGTCTTTGATGATTGGATTTCCAATTTAAAGAGCAAGTGCATGAGGTAAATATTAGGGCATTTCTTATCGTCCTTTTTGGGAGTGGGAAAGGAGGAGAAAAGACCCCTTTGACTGTGTTGTTGTCTGTCAACAGTAACCTGTTTTGTTCTTCCTGAAGCTCTCACTTGTGTACAAACATATAATTTAAACACACATTTGTGCATGTATACATACACACCCACAGTTCCTGGTGTAAAGCTGGTGTGACCCTGCCAGGGCCAGAGTCTGACACGGATGAACTTGTGTCATCCACTCTTCGGAGATCAGGTCTGAACCTGACACCAAGCTGTGTAGCCTGATTTTAGGGATGTAGGCAGTAATGCAGTGGGAAGGGAATGCGGTGTTCAGCCTGTGTCTCTAAATCTAATTCTCAAAAAGCTATTTTCCCCCATAATTTCGTACAACTAATGCTAAACCATGCTTGCAGGGGTAGGGAAAGGAGAGGAGAGGGGACGGAAATTCCCCTGACAAACGAGGAGGCCGCGCTCGGCCCGTGGGTTCCCTGCAAGGCCGCGCCTCCCTCCGCGACTCCCCAAGCCGGTCCTGCTGGTTCGAAGCTTCCAAGCCCAAGCAATCGACCTAGGTCCTCGGCGGCACCGACGAAGAGCATCCCCAGCCCCCGTAGTCTCAGCCTAGACCAGGGGATGCCGAGGTCCAGTCGCCGGGCTCCGCTCCCGCTGCGCGGCGCCCGCTCTGATTGGAGTTTCCTAGGAGACCGGCGGCGGCGCGCATGGGATGGGGCGGGATGCGGCGGGATGCGCCTGTGCGTGACTTCGTGCCTCTCCTCTTCCCGCTAGTACCCAGCCGGCATCCGCCGCCCAGCCTCATCGTCCGTGCCCTCTCTCCGGCCGCAGGACTGCATTACCACTATTAATTGCCGCAAGCGGTAACCTCCAATTGGCGCTGCCGGCCGAGGAGCTGCTCCTGGAGGCAGCCAGCGGCCTCTTCTCCTCGTTGCCGAGTAACTGAGTTATTACTGCGACTGTTCCGCCCCGCCGGTGTGCTCCTCCTCCAAGGGAGATTCAAACAAACAAACAAAAAAAAAAGTCCAGGTCTTAAGCAGTTACTAAAGCCAGTTAATGACATCGTGAATGGATATTTAAGCTTGTAAGTTGCAGAAAGGATTAAGGACAAATCGTGCTGCGCGGGGCTAATGATACCATCTTGACTCCGCAGCACTGTCAGGTGCAGCTCAACCCGCCCACTGGGGTGACTGCCCTGTGCCCTTCACTGCAGTGTCACGCCGAAGGAACCACTCTGCCTACGCCATTAAAAAGTTCTTTGGAGGGCCCTGTTGTCACCTTACACCCAAGGTGCTTTGCTGTTCATTTAAAAATCCATAACCACCTGCCTTTGAAATTTCTGTGCCTGGCCTACAGCATTTTAAAAGTGGTTTGTGCTAGAATGATAAACACTCATATTTAATGTAGGAAAAATCATGGGATGCACTGAGTTCAGGGCAAAACTGGTCTTTCTCCTCCAGGTGTAGATGCTCTGTTGCCATATTTCTCAGTTCTTTCAGCTCTTACTGAAATCTGATGTACAGAATCATACAATGTCCTAGGTTGGCAGGGACCCATAGGGATCATTGAAGTCCAGCTCCTGGAATTGCCCAGGACAGGCCCAAGATTCATGCCACGAGTAATAGTGAATGGGTATTCACTTCTCAAAACACTGATGATGTAAATAACTGTGCTGAAGTGTGGTGTGTGATAAGAACCCAGATCTTTGCTTAATGACTATTATGGCTTTGATGCTGTGAGGTGTGTGAGCAAGGTTGCAGAAGGCAGCAAGATCAGCACATCAAGGTAATAAAGAAAGCAAGGAAACTGCCAGTGCATAGGAAATTGTGACCTCCAGCCTTTTGACCTCCAGTTTGTACCTCAGCCTGATGAAAGTAGATGCCAGGTCAAAATTAAGTAAGTAAATGACTATGCAAGACAGTCAGCAGTTTGTCTTCTTTAGTCTTAGAAGAGTTTGTTGGGAAAAATTAATATTCTATACTTTGGGTCAAAACTTGGTAGGTCTATCTTTGACTCAAATAGGAGCAGCATTTCACCTTTTGAAAAAGAATCTGTAGAGTCTGAATGGGATAATTTTGCCTTCAGCATAAACTGTGACAATGAAAAGGGGCATATGACAGTTATTTAACTATGATTTTTTTAAAAAAATGTCTCTTCAGTTACATTTATTCTGTTAATAATGTCAGTTGTCAGAAAAGGACATTAACATAAAAAATACTCCAGCATCATTGTCACGTCTTTAAGAAACAAGACTTTAGGGTGTAATAAAATAATATAATTATCATCAGAATAACAGTACTAGTTTAATGTAATTGGAATCTAACTTACAATAACCTTGTATGAGAAAGCTGGAGTCAGTAACAGAAAACGTGCACAGCAATGATGATATCACACATATGCAGTTTCCTCTCATCTAATTCAGTAGCAGTTGTGGTAGATCAGAACAGGTAAAATTAACTTTCTTTTGTGTATATACATAGGTGAATTATGGTCATTAGCTATTTTCTGTCACAGAAAGCAACTGCTGCTGTAGCATCTCAGAATTCACTGTAGGTGTGTAGGAAGGTACAAGCTGGTGGGTGGTACAGGCTGAAACAGAGCCAGAGAGAATTCTTCACTTATTTTTCCACATCAGAAAATTGTATCAAAATAGACCACTTCTCCCTGGCTGCAATTGGTTTAAGCATACATTGTAGAGATTCCTGTTCAGCTGAGTACTCAGAGTTTTATGAGTTACCAATGTTTTACCAGTGGACATAAATATATGGTTGGGAAATTTATGAATATTAATTTTATGTCTTCCTCTAAATTCCCATAATTCTCATATGGCTGGACTCATATAACATCTATGTAGATCCTCTTTTGTATACATGGACACAATTGGCATATGCAAACTCATAACTTTGAATCTGGAAACCTATGGTCTGTGTCAGATTTGCACCATCAGGAAGTGAGTTTACCATGTTCCATCATATCCATACACTCTATCTCATTTGTCTCCAAAAGGTCTTTTCCAGCTTAGTTAATTTTGTGATGCTCTGATTCTGTGACTTCATGCACAGAGGGTAGATAAATAGTTAACACAATTTCATAAAACAGTTACCAGGAGAGAGTCACCTCTGTCCTCAGCCTGTGAGGATTGACAGTACCAAAAACTTCCGTTTCTTCCCTGCATTGTCCTTTACCACTGATGATTAATGGGATAGACTAAACTACACAAAATCAAGTAACCATTTAATGATAATGTAATTAAATGGACATTTCCCACAATAGTTGAAGGAGAGAGAATCTGGGATGATATTGTAAATTATATTTAATTTTAAATTTCCTTCCAGTCTTGTGGGAATAATACTTTATTTCCTACAGAATAATAATTTCTAGTCCGTGTTCAAATATTGTCTTTTGCTTAAAATAAAATGGAGAAAGCAATTATTTGCTTTCATCTTTTAAAAATGATCTATCATACACATTATAAAATCTTGCACAACACTATAATATTAAGTTAATCTAATGCCCAGAGTCATTATGTACATTCCTGGATGTCCTTCTGATAACTCTCCAGTCCACTAGATTTTGAAGTGTGATTATGTAAATTTTTTACCAATAAATAAATTAATATAATTGTTGTTGAAATACTACTGAAATTCATAAAACCATTGTATCTAAATAATATATTATGAATGACTCATTTATCAAGACTAATTTAAAATAAGTGTAGGGGAAAACACACATTTATTTTTAAATAGGACCTTTTTTGCATCAGTTCAAAAAATGTTCAGATATCAAAAATACAAAAGAGAGAGAACCAAGTTTCCTTCATTAAATGTAAGGAGTTTGTTTTGGATTATATAATATTGTAACAATCGTTCCGTTCTCACTGTGAATTTGCTATCAATTCTAATATATTTTGGCTAATATATAGAATTTCTATTAGTAGGAAGACAAGAAGGGAAGAGTGAATATGGGTGAAAAGTGAGTGTATGTAGCAGTAAGAGAAGAAGAGCAGTTTTAACTTACACTGAGGAACAGTGAGGAGATGGCAAGACTTTAGCAGCTATAGATTTAACAGGGAGTGTTAGAGATACATCAGTAATTGCAAAATTAAAACAACGGATTATGTGTGTTTTCAAGTCAGTATTCAGCACTAAACACGTGAAGCCTCAATAAGCAGCCTGGTGGTTATTAGAAGCACTAGGCTGTTCTGAGGGGTACCATTCAGCTATACTTGCAAAAGAACTTTATTTTCAGTCTCATGCAAATTTTAACTCTAGATCGGGTTCTATTCACCCTGTAGAAATCACCACAGGAATCATCAGATCTCAGTGTACACACAATAGTTTTGCTTTTCCCTCTTCAGAAAAGACCTTTATCTGGCTGCTAATGAAATACAGTAGATTGATTGCAGAAAACCTGCAAAGGCATATTTACCAGATATAGTAAGCCCCATTTGGTGCATTAGCATTTAGCCATTTTATGCAAATTTAGTGAGAAAATGACTCCTGTATATGATTTAATATGCATCAGCGATAACTCATAATGTCCTCATATGAGGAAAGAAATTAAAAATTCATTAGAAAACGAGACTAGTGACACCATGTGGTTAAAATACTATTAAAGCATATTTCAGTGTTTTGCTTACACTAGTGTTTGCATCATGGTGCCACCATTTCATGACAAAGAACACAGAGGAGAAAACATCCAACTTAAAATGTCTGCTGGCACACATCACTGGATTTGTATGTCACTAAACAATGAACGGGTATAGCCTTGAATACCAACTATTTAATTAGCACTTTTGCCAGCCATGCATAGTAAACAGCTCATTTACATGCGTCATGCTTACTGATTATTCCCATAAAAATCTACTGGGTTTTTTTAAACGTATGTCACATTCTAGCATGCCAACAAAAGAAAATCAAGACATCCATTATTATTTCAAAAACCTTGAAATTCAGAAACCGAATTAAAACATGTAAAGTCTTTATTTCTCTTGTAGGTGTATTTTAATTATTTAATTTAACCCAAAGTGGGGCATAAAAGACTGGATACAACTAATAATTAAGAACTTCAAAGGGTAACAGAAACCCTCTAACAGTCTGCAGTTTAATTAAAGGCTATTATTGCAAACCTCTTGAACATATAGCTATGTTTAATGACAAGTGGTGACTTGTAAATGTTGCATTTGAAAGGTACCACTCCTGTTTTAAACACTGTTGATAGACAATGTTGAAACGTGAATTCTCCCAGTGAAAGATTCCATTTTAAGCATAAATGAGGTACATTTTTGAAATATTTCTGTCACTTCTAAAGTATACAATTTTGGAGCATTTTTCTTAGAAATATTCACTTGTTTTGCTCATGCCTCTCAAAATCTGCAAAAGGAATAGAGTATCATTGAAGACATATGACAGTTCACAGAAATGAAAGTCAGCCATTTGATCACATTTTGCCAATAATACACAATACACAGAAACATTCCCTGGCTGTACACACAATAAACATAAAACACTATATATAACACAAAGGTTTAATTTCTCAGTGAAACTTAAAACATTAATCCACTTTCATCTGTGAAAAAGTGATCTTGTTAATATTTTTAAGAGTGTTTCAAGAGAACTATATATTCAAGTATCTGTAGGAATGTAGGCTATCAAATGAAGGCCTATCAAATAAAAATATGCTATGCTGACTCCCAGTCATTGAGCCCAATGCTGCAAGGTCCCTGATTTTCAGGCAGTCTTTATTGCCTCATGGTGTCTTTTAAATTCATCATCTCCTATAATTAGGAGCTGCTAAAACAGAGTCTTAGGTTCACCCTAGCATACATAAAATTGGTATTTCTCATGAATGGATACAATCTTCTGTATTTTCAGTTTTAAACTGGATTTTGATCTGTTTTTAATATGTTTTCATCCCTGCAGCTTAGCTCGCTCAGGTCATGCCGAATCCTGTGTCTAACTTGCCACCAGTTACATAGTTTTAAAGACCACAGGATACTTGAATTCTCAGGTGCAAAATTATGGTTTCACCCAAAAACGAGCTAAGAACATGCCATTTTAATGTTCTAATAACTGAAAAAATTAATAAGGCTGCCCACCCCCCAAAAAAGCTGAAATAGTTGCAGACACCTTACAAGAAAGTTTATTCTCTAGGTCTCTGAATACTGAATTTAAATCTGAATATATTTATTTACTAATAATTTGGAGAGTGCAAAAGAAACAACTCATGTTACTATATTTGGAGATGCTGTAAAAGCTTGTGGGAAAAGTAAAAGAATAAGCACAATCAAGACAGGCTAGCAATATTTTCTGGAAACCTCAATGTAAGGTTTTACAGGTTAAAAAAAAGGCAATGAATATGTGAGTTGAAAAAATATCTGAAACACAAATAAATATTCAATAGATACAGATACTGAGTAATAAAAAGAGACCAAAGGGTGAAGAGGACAAGTTACAAGGATAAAATATGATTTAAAAAAAAAAGACAGACACAAAGAAGAAATAGAAGCAATGCCTCATATGCAGTATATTCTAAAGCATCCTGTTGGGAGCCCATAATTTTGGCATAGGAATATTAGAATGCCTAGAATACAACTTGCCATTAAAAAAAGACATATAATAAGTCAAACTGAGAAGATGCAGAGAAAAAAATAGCAGAACTATGAAAGTAACAGAATGGAGGCATTGCTTCACAAGAAAAGCTTATGAGAAGTGACTAAGCTAACTGATGATCAAGGGAAATATGTGTGGCTGCTTGGATAAGGAATAATTCCAGCAGCCAAAGACTTGCATTATGCCAGTAATTTTTTGTTAAAAGAGACCCAACACCTGGCCAATAAAACACAAAACACAACACAACATTAGGGCCATGCTGATGTGATGGACCGTGTACCTAGGTAATTAAGAATGTGAGCACAGGAGATTGTTGTCTGAGTACCTGGAAAAACTGTTAGTGGGGAGGTGGATGATGGGTTAGATTGGAAGGAAATAATGTTGACTCCATAGCCTGATCCATTTAAACCTGGAGTGGAGAATACTCCAGACAGCTTATTGCAGGTTACAATTCTGCATTCTTGAAAGGATTGACTAGATCAGCTCTTAGATCTTTTTTTCATGTCTAAATTTTTGTGGTTAGATAGTTATTTGATTCCAGGTTATGCTTTTGCCTAAGGCTAAATCTTCAAATAAAATGTGTTCTAAAGATAAATGTGGATAGTTCGTCTGCATGCTCATTTTGAGAAGCACATGTAATAGAGACTTATCATTATAGTGTTTGCACCCAGACACCATCACTGGTGTAATAGGAATACAAATATTATCTTGAAATATTAATTTAAAAAAATCAGAAATTAAAAAGGGTGGTTTAAGATGCATAGTTTTATGCTGAAGATCCCCAAGGTCTAATTATACTAGATGTTGGTACATTCCTTCCATTTATTTGACATAAGTAGATATCTACTGCTCATGCTCTTTTTTTTCACAATTTCCAGCAATACAGTGTGTGAATTATTTCTTTCTATGAATGCGTGAAGTACAAATACAGGATATTGTATATCATTATATTATCATCTATAGCAACATGTTTATAAATACAGTGGTCAAAAAAAGATACCTTTAAATTTTTGTGTCTTAGAGGGTTTGCACTGTCCTTTAAAGACATCTTGCATCTTTCTAATGAAGTCAATGAATGATGTTGATACTATTGCAAAATCAGGATCTCTTTATGAATGTCCGTAGAAGGTTAAAATTACTGAGTGTCAAATAATTTATAAGTTATTGTCTTTGAGTAGACGCAGACAGAATACCAGGCCAGGTTACTTTCAGAGGGAGCTGTCCTGGTTTCATTTGTAACTTTCAGTTTGAACATGGCATGAATGTTCAGCCACCTTGTTCAATAGGAAGGATATAGTTCAGCCCATCAAATTCAAGCACTTTGACAGATATGGGAGCTGATTTGGTGTCTCTGAATTGTTCTCTGTGTCTTATTGGCACCATCACTGCTGTGCACCATTTATAGTTATATATCTGTCTATCTATATCTATATCTATAGCTATAGCTATATCTATATCTATTTGTACACACATATACACATGCACATTTATATGTAAAGTAGCTGTAATATATGCAAAATAGATGATATTTTATTTGCAATATAGATGAACTACCTAGAGAGAATTTACTCCAGTGTAGAGTTTCTTTGTGTCACTGTTTGCTAAATTAGGGAGAAAGAAAAACCTTTCAAAAATAATAGAAATTAAATGTTTTTAAAAAGGAAAAAGGAGCTGTCAACACTAAATCACTGAATTACAGTATCAGAGAATATTCTGAATTGGAAGGGAATCCATTTTAACATTTATTTTCCTTATAGTTTCCAACAGTAACTAGGCATGACAAAGTCAGTGGGTTATCTTATATGTTTTCTCATACAGTCTTTTTTGCTCAAATACTGCCATGCCATTTCATGATCTTGGTGTGTATTAGATGTCACAAAGGGTTGGTGCAAGTGTGGATATAGCCTTCACAGGATCTGTCTCTTGCAGTTTCTCCACATTCCGTTTCTTGTTTTTCCCCTTAGATATTCTGTTCTTGCTGTCTTTTCCTCCATACCAGTGCAGAGGACAATTTTGCTGCCAAAAAAATAAATATAGAGAGCAAACACATAGCTGCTGCTCTTGGGGTGAGAGCTCTGCTGTCCTTTAGAGTAACTAAGTGAGAAGACCTTCCTGCAGTGCGAGCATCAGTGTTAGAAATCAAACTTTACAAACTAAGACATTGTCTTACCTGTTGACTTTGGTTGTCCCCAGTGATGGCTAATAGAATTAATTCATATTTGCCATGATTTAAAATGAGAAGAGAATCAAACGGGTTTTTTTCTCCCTCAAATTTGCCAGCCCTGTTTATATGATGATGATGATGATGATAATAATAATAATAATCATCATCATCATCATCATCATCATCATCATCATCATCATTATCATCATCCATGCATTTTTGCAGTATGTAAATGAGGATTTAAGGTTGTAAAGTTTGTTTTCTGGGGCCAACCTAATGAATATGGTAAGACATCGCAGAAGTAAGACTGTCAAAAAATAGCCCCATATATATTAGGTACATCCAGTTTTCTCTGGTTGAGTCTACCAAACAGCAGGAAAGGATATATAGGGTAAGTACTTATAGAGGAAAAAATGTGCAGTGATGAACAAATTTAGAGGCTCTTCAGCCAGCTAGAATGTAAAGCATTGCAAAGCTAAGAATAAACTTAATACAGCAATTGAGTGCATCTGCATAATAATTTGCAATAAGAAGTTTCTTTATAATTTTGCTGTGAGGACTCATTTTACAATGTATGTGTGAAATTTATTTTTCATAATCTCTCTTTAAGTTTCAGATAAATTTGTACTTAATATATCATGGATTTGTATAGAAATGGATTATTACAACAATGTTTGTAGAGTTTTGGAACTGCTGTTCCAAAATGCTAAGGTCTGAAACTTTGTAAGTAAAGAAATAGGTTTTTTTCTTTGAGTAAATTTAACAAAATGACATGATTTGTGGTTTTGCTACATGATTTCTCTTCAAGCTAGGTATAAAATGTGGGTACAAATTAGTAATAAGCCTTTCTGTACAGTTAGTTTGGGGCAGATTATAGATGGATAATCTATATTTTAATCAGTATTTCACAAAACAGACAATTTAGTCTTTCTCACAAAGGCAGAAAACTTATTGAAGGAAATAACATCAAGTTTCTCTTGACCAGTTAAGAATATTGAAAGAATTCTAATACCTTTTTAAACTTGTCTTTATATGTAAATTGCGATTTAAAATGTTTCATAAAATGTAAATTTCAAGTAGTAATGGAATAAAATATAAAATTATGGACTATTCTAAAACAGAATGTGATCTGTTGATCTTAACTTATAAATCAGGATGAAAACATTCCTATCTTTATTTGCAAAGACATTGAAAGTAATACAGCATCCTTAAAAAATGCTTAGCATATATATTTGTGTATGTGAGGAATTACATGTGTAATCTCATATATTTACATTAATGTATAAGATGTATAGGTATACGTATACGGAGAGAAGACACTTCATAGATCAAATTCTTCATAAATGTTTATTAATAATAAAATAAGATACTCTTGATTGTGAAGCTCACTACTTGGAGGCTTTTATTATTTTTTTATGCAGGGTAATCTCTCAACTCTGTGACTGTCTTTCAGAATACCTGTAGAGATGACCTTCCTTCATCAAAATTATGACTTTTTAAAAGTCGTTTTCTATATAATAAGAAAGCTTGAGGGAATTATTGTTCTTTAGTTTTCTTTTTAATTTGAAATTCTCCATGGAAGACCTAAATGTACGAACCTTCACTGGGGAATTCATCATTTGCCATCAGCTTGAGTCAATAATGGGCACAGCTGAGTTGCTACTGCAGGTTTCTAACTCAAAGTTTATGCCTGTCTAATTAAGGAATATTCAGCATTGTTTACAAATAAGGTGTTTAGTATGTTTTAAGTAGTGAATATCTGCTATATTATTTTGCCAAAATGAGTCTTCTATTTAGACATGTCTTTAAAGCACAGATATGCTCAGGAGCATATTCAGCACTGCTTAGGAACCAGTTTGGACCTTGGTCTGACTTTATGTTTCATCATTCTGAGTACTGGCAACTGCATTTTTTTTCCATTTTACCTGTGCATTTAGGTGACAACTCTCTTATGAAGAGAGAGCTCTATAGCAATTACACAGCTAGTTGTATGATGACATTACACAAATAAAGAAGTTGAAAGGAGGGCAACTTGGAAAGCAAAATAAATTTGAATCAATTACGCATAAACTTTTTTACTTATTTTGAGAAGTCAGCTGATTTCAAGAGCTAAGGGATATTTTAAGGTGTGTTTGACTTTCAGATTAAGAGCTGCTAAATGAAAGTTTCAACAGATTATTTAAGAGAGCTATGGAAATCTAAATATTCATACTTATAGTCCTAATATTTTGGTATAAGAGAAAGAGTTGTCCAGCTTAATGTAAAATCAGGAAGTCTTAGGGTTGGTGTTCTTCAGTACAAGTATTCTCAGAAAGCACAACTCCTGATTTGGACTGGCAGTTAACTGCTAATTAAATAGATCATATTCAGTAAGTTTCAAACAAACAAAAGTTTACGGAAGCTTAACTTATATGTCAGTGTCTCACCCAATCAAAATCTTTATTAAAATTTTCCAAAGCTTCTTATCCCGAAATTCATTCCAGAGAAGTGTGGAGATCTGAATAAAATCAAGAAGTATTAGACAGATGTCCATTTAGAAAGCAATGTATTCTCCTCTAGATATTAATTTAGTTAAAGATGAAATTAAATTCAAATATTTATCTGAAATAATGATTAGAGAGACCATCTGCTTTTGGAAAGCCTAGATATCATTTATTTTAGAAAAACATGAAAAATAAATGAAATAAATCTACACAGAATAATATTTTCCAGATATTTTCAGCAAATTTATTTAAGCAGACAACGAAAACTCTTAATCTGAAATTTACTCTGAATCTTAGCTGATCTCCAGACATCTGGGAAAATGATTTTGTACTTTTGACCTACAGTGATGGTTTTCAGGACTATAAACTTTTGTGATCATCTTTTCAGTAAGGATCACAACTGAAACTGGATTTCAGAGTGAGGGTGACAACTGGATCAGTAAGTTAAATGACAGAGAAAGTAAGTGTTGAATCCCCCTGGTACTGAGGTCAAGCACTGAATTCAGCAGACCTTCATATAAAGCCTGTGTTGGTATAATCCTTATGATGAGTTTATCCAGGAAATTAGTCTTCAAAGACAAGAATCAGAAAGAAATTTTCTTAAGGAAAGAATCAGTCTAGGGTGCATTAGACTACCTTTCTCCTGAGTTTGATCATTTAATACCAGGCCCATTTTGGTGTTTTTTAGTTCAATCTTGATAGACTCAACAGAGGATTTTACATCTTTGCAAGCAAATTCTGAAATTAAGTAAAAATAAATTCTTTATGCTTTTTAAAATGGGCTCCCTCTTTCTCTCTGTTTCTCTCTGTCTCCCTGTCTTTCTCTCCTTTTCTCTATGTCTCTAAATTTTAAATAAAGGTCTGTAATGAAGGGAAAACCCAGCCAAATGTGGTGTCCAAAGGTTAGGTAGATCACTGAAGTTCCCTAAATTTTCATACTTTGGCCAGGTTAATTCCTGTCCTCCCCACCCCCCCTTCTCCCCTCAGGACCAAGCAAAGATACAATCCTGCAAAAAGTTAAGTGCCTTCTGTGGTATACTGATTTCAATTTTAACAGAAGCTGAGACTGTTCAGTGACTTGTAGTAGACACTCGGCAGCTGAAAGACCATCATTTCCCTTCTGAAATGCAGGGGAAAGAATAATAAAGTAAAATCTCAAGACAGAGTCAATGTGCCCTCAAGGAAATTTCTTTTCTGACCCAAATCTAGCAAGGAGTGAACTGTCATGTAGGACATCAGGTATGTCTGACAAAATAACCTGCAAATAAAACCTTTCTGAGCTTTGATACAGATGTCCACAAAACCAGAGTAGACCAGGAAAACAGGTAAGTGGGAGGTTTTTAGTTGACTGACATCAGTGGAGCTGGGATATGCTTCCACTTTCCATCCAAGAATCTCAGTCTTCTGATGGGGCACCTAGAAGAGATTCAAATGAGTATGAGCAAATACTACACTGTGTACAGTCAGTCAGCTCTGTTACTGGATGGTCAAATCTCCCATCAGTTAGGGAGAGCTTAGATGGTGCATTCCCTATGTAGGCAGAAAGTGGGGGTTGTTTTGCAACTGAGTCAAGTTTATAATTCCTGATCTTTCCTTGGTGCTAAACCAGTTTATCCTAAACTGGTACAGAGATAAGATCTGTTTTTATTTACTGTACTATATCCTTGCCCTAATAAGAAGGATGTACTCTTAAGTTTTAGTTTACTAGATGTAATATGAAAATAACCAAATTTGACTTTGCTTTTGTGATTATTATTATACACAAATTCATTATGTCAAAAATATTGTCCTGGACATACATTATATGTCAAGATTTGTATTTGATTTGCTTTTTCCAAATATTGCTGTTGTTTACTACTGGGCAATGAAATTATGAAATTGCTAATTATGAAATGTGCTGTGTGAATATCTAAACTCTTGCAATATTGATGATAAAACAGTCATGCACAGAACCTAAACACTGAGCTGAAGTGTATCAGAACAGATACCCCAGATATTTGCTATGTGTGGTCCTATCCTGCCTTTTACTGAACAATTCCTCCTTTCACTGGGGGCAAGCACTGTGTCTTTGCTGAATGAGGCCAGAAGAGAAGAACATAAGGATGGAAGTGCTTGAGAACACATTTGATGGGGGGAAAAGAAGTTACTAGTGAAAATTCTCATGTTGACTGAGGTGTTTTGATTTTCCTCAGGAAAAAAAAAAAAAGAAAGAAACCAAAATGCCTGGTCTTACTGTTATTAAAACTTATCTCTCTGCATTCTTAACACTGTTCCGTGGCATTGAAGGTGAGATTCCTTCTCTTCTGTCTAACCAAGCTGTAGATGTGTCGTAGTTGAAAGCTGAAAGTGCCTGTACACTGAACAATCTTGCATATAAAAGAAAATAACAGCACTGCAAGACTTTTGAGGAAATGTGGTGCAAGGTTTGCTTATGGGAATACCTGATATTGCAATAGATTTTAAAATGACAAAATAAGGAATAACGGGGAAATAACTTTTATTATTAAATTCTAGAACTTAGACAATTTTACAGTTGCATTTGTATTCTAGAAACACAAATTCTTATTTCTCACAAAGAAAAGAATCAGAAATGGATTTAATGCAAGGAAGAAATCAAACGGAGTTGAAAATTCAAAAAATTATAATTATAATTGAGCAAGCTAGTTAACATAATTAGTTTATACTATTTATACTAAACCTATTGATTTCCCCTGCTCAGAAAGTTGGCATAATCTCAGCCTATACAAATGAAGACCTAAGAAAGATTGCATCTCTCTTTATTTTAAAAAGTGGTTTCAGTCACAGCAGTCACCGTTGAGTTTGGTAATATTTTCTGGCAATTTTTATGAGTAAAAATTGAACTCAAGCCTGGATTTCTGAGTTCTCATCTATTATTCTATACAGATAGTAGTGCAGACCTCAATTTCTGTGTTAGTTTTAGTTTTTTAAGTTTGCATCCCTCTATTGGTAACATTTGATTCTCCCTGCAGAGCACTTTGGTTCAAAGAGCAGAGTCCTTACATTTTTTGACTGTAAGTCTGAAATTGCTGTGCCTATTAAATGTGGCCATTTTAACTCATTAAAAAAGCTTGTTTTGAATCTGAACCTAAATTATGAAAAAGCAAACAACTGTGTCCAAGAAAACAAAAGCAAACAAACTAACAAACAAAAAACACCCCTCTTACTGAACTCAAATACCAAACACCAAAACCACAAAATAAATCCTGCTTACTTGCTTCAACAGGTGACTTAATAAAGTGAAAAATATTGTCAGAAATATGTTCACCTAAGACTACAAAGTCTAAAGTAAGGAGGAGAAGTATTTTTCCAGTTGAATCACAATATTTTGTAAGGCTTTTTTTCAATGTCTGGCATAAAAGTAACTTAAAATTATAGGTGTTCCAGTTCAGGAGTAAATAGAAAGGTCTAAAAATTTATTGCTTCTGTATATGTTTTGTGTCAAGGATTAATTTCCAAATTAGTCTTTCAAAGCAGTGGTTTAGGTATTCTGTTATAACTTCCACTGTATTTAATTCAATACGTCAAAAATAAAAAGTTCATTGTTACGTAACAGGGATTTTTATAACTATCACAAGTATCAACAGATTTTACAATTTAAAAATTAATTTCAAAAATGAAGGTACAATGTATCAAAATTAGCATATATATCTAATTTACTAATTTTAAACTAAAATCAAAATAGTATTTTAAAGAAGGTGGTATTTTTGAATAGTTAACAGAAAAATAGTGCAACATGCAATATGAAAATAAATGCAAGTGAATATATTGTGAATGTGTCAGTTGTTTGAAATGAAAAGTATGTAGTAATATTTTAAGAATGAAAATTATACCTCTAAAGTAATAACAATCAAAAGGAATAGTTGATAATTGCATTCCTTTTGTTTTTACTAAGTATGAAATGCACAGAACATAATGTGGCAAAAAATCTCCACACAGATAATTGATGTGAGTTTGTCTGTTTATCAATCCACTTATAATCTGATCCTTTTCCCTACATACCTGGAAAGTAGTCAAAAGCCAAAGACATGCGATTCAGTGTTCACTTTTAGAAGTTCATGTAAAGCTCATATAAATTTTGAATTAAGGTATCATTTATTTTGTGACTTTAACAAAGATATTTCACTCATTTGGGGTCACATGGATTTTTAATTAGCATTTCCCACTGGCTCTAATAGGAGTTTCTGCTAAAAAATCAGCTGTCTGGTCAGGATCACTGTGAGTTACCTGCAGAAGAAAGGATCTGATGCCTCATAAAAATAGGATACTGATAGAGTGATAGCAGTGTGAAAGTTGGAAAATGAAAGAAGAATTGACACTAAATGATACACAGAAATAGAAGCCAAGTTAAAGGTGATATTTTGGTTGTTGGGTCTTCTTTAGGCCATAAGTGAGAAACTAATATTTTTCTATTCCTTCAGCCAGAAAAAGGCCTCAAAGACAGAGCATTGCCCCTAATCTAGTTCTGTACTTTAGCAAATGTTTTTAAAAGTAGAAAAATGGGGGGGGGGGGGAAGAAATAGAGCAGATCAGAAGAAAACTACCATTATTTTTCTTGAGTAAACTGACTCTGAGAACTATGCACCTCTAAATTCAGTATTTTGCCCAGGGACACTGCTTGTGAATAATTAAGACTGCTACTGACTTAACTGAGCCCAATTATAGGTCTAAACATTCCTCTAAAAATCACTGTCTAAACATTTCCCTGGTGAGAGTGTTTTATGCAGAGGACCTGTTTCAACCATCCTGACTTTCATGGTATGATATTATGTGTGCATGGAGTTTAATTGAGGTTAAAAGGCCAAATTCTAATCTCATCTGTACAAGGGGTACATCTTGAGTAAAGCAATTAAGGTCAGAGGAGTTAGTTCAGATTTACAGCAGTGTAAGTAAAAGTTTATAGGGAATATTCACATAAGAATTTTTTTGTACTTGTAAAGGTTACATGCTTGGGCACCTAAGTTTTCTCTTACAGATAAAACTTTTGGCTTTTATGTTCCATATTATGTGCCTATTTAATTTACATTTTCCTATAAGTTTCTGGTTCATAATTCATATGTAAATGCAAACACTTTAAAATAACCTGTCTTTGAATCTGAGGAGATATTGTGTGGAGGGGAATAAAAATATTCATTTTTTTCCCCAGGTTAGGAATGGCAGTCTATTTCTTCTCATGGAGGTTTTATACAGACTCACTGCTGTAGCACATTTGCTAGCATCCTTTACTAAAAATGGTTCTGCCTTTGACAGATGTGGCCCTAGGCATGCAGAGGCTGTGACATTCATGGAATAATGCATGAAAGCCTGAAAAACAGAGGATGCATTTTTTCCTCAAAATAAAGTGAGGGAATCACACTGAATTTGTAAGGATATACACTGCCTCCAGAAGTAACCAAAATATTGGTTTTTTGGGATTATAGTAATGGCCAAAAAAACCACTTGGCACACTTACCACGTGATCTATTCACAATATTGAATAAACCTTAACTAATGCATCAATAAGATCTGCAATTTGACATGATGTTTTTCTATTTAGTTTAGCTATGTCTTTAGGTAAAAAAAAAAGTAATGTATATATACAGAATATGCCATTGAAGAAAACTGGGTCAGAGAACAAAACACAGTCATAATTCCATGACAAAAAACATACAGAGTTTGGCATGGAAGGCAAGATAAGGAGGGACACAGTGGCTTATGACTATTCTATTGCCCTCCTAGGCCTAATTTGTTTCAGTTAGGTTGACTGGAAATATTTTTGTTGCTGTGCTAAAAGGATCTAAATTTTTTAACTGAGCATAATGTTTTACAGAAAAAAAAAGGACTAAACAAAAACCCCCACCAACACTCCTGGAAAGTATGGAAGTGATCACTTTGAAAGCAGGAGGCAAAATATTTTGATAGATGAAGAAATCCAGATGAAAATGAGAAGGAGATTTAAAATCCCTGAATAGAATTGTATTATAAATTTTGATATAACCAAAAATCTCGCATAGGCAAGAGTGTCACTGGCATGGGCATGAGGCTTACAGTGGGTCTACATTGCAAACATAAGGGAAGCACCCAGAAAATGCTCTGGTAGGTAAAAGTGGAAATTAACAAGATTGGAAATGGCAATGTAGATGTAGCCGAGATTCAGAGCTGTTTTTCAAGTACAGTTATTAGGATTCCAGATTTTGGCATGAATAATCTTGAAAAAAAGAAATTAAGGAAAACACAGTATATTTATTGAATATCAGTACACTGGGGACTAAAATGAGTGGTGTTTGCTGAAATGCATATGGCCACTTTAAGAAGTTTCTTAAACAAGAACGAAGCTATCTTTAAGCATTGTCAGCTATGAAAATATATTTTACATTGATTTCTTACTATTTACTTATTAAAAATACAGCAATTTTTTCATACAATCACTCTCAATTGAAGTTTGAGATGTTTTCGTATTTTTTCTGATATTAAAATTTTACACATAGATACAAATTGTTTTGGAATGAGCTGTAACTCTTATGATCATTATGATCCAGTATTTCAACATAGTATTCCCTCACATTCCCTCACATATTAAATCTGTCAGTTCTGCCTATCCACTACTGTCTTAAAGTAACCTTCTAGCACACAAACTCTAAAGCAGTGTTATATTAATTTCTCTAGGATAGGGGTTTTGACTGCTCCTTTAAGTAACCTTGTTTGAATACCTGTGTATAGCTGCAAAAGTGAAAGAGTCATAGGTGTTATGTAATAACTTCTGCCATAGAATGCAAGGCAGACTGCATTTAATACATGGGATAATTGTCAAAACCAGAAAGGCATATTTTAAACTAGACAAGAGGAAGTGGTGTTTCTTAAGTTAAGCTACATAACTGATGTGTAGAAGTCACTTGCAAAAGCAATAACCAGGATGACACTCCAGCAGAGTTTTAGGCATTTTATGACAACTTAAGTAGCCACGGTTATGTTATATGAGAAGTCAACTGCATGCAGGTAAACAATCAACAATTCAAATAACAAAACTTTTCCTCTGGACTGGTAACTTCATCATGGGCCATTTCTATTTGTAAATTATTTTTCTTCAATTTAGATAATGCTGGCCAGCCAGAGAGTCAGGTCAATCCGACCCAGGATATCAATTCCAATTCTTTTCTCTATGGGACACCTAATTCCAACAGAATTAATGGAAATTGCATGTGGCACAACAGTGATTAAAAAATCATTGGGATTGTGATTAAAGGTTTTGTATAAAAAAAAGCCTAACAAAAAAATCCTCAGAGAAACTGTATTCTTATATGGAACATAAACCAAGGTGGTCCTTCAGTTCCAGACACTGAAGATATCTTAAATTTGATAATTTTATAAGACATCAATAATTTATAATATTGGGGCTACAGTGTGTTAAATCTGAGAAAATATAATTATAAGAAGTCTTCCTTATGGTGCTTGCAAGGTATTCTTTCTTTGATAATGGCTATTTATTAGATCAAATACTCCGTTGGAATTTAAAAATTTAGCTTTCTTTTTATCTGTAAAAGTGCATGTAAAAGCATAAAGCCCCTACTTCTGTAAAATCTGATGTAAGCTCTGCATTTATAGTCCTTTTCTGCAAAATTTAATCCACTCTTTGGAGACAGAGGAAGACTGCTGCAAGTCTTTTGCATGTATCTACTTTTACTATTCTGGTTTCTTTTTTGTCTGATTTTCATGTAGCTTATCTTTATGTCTTCCAATATGTATTTTTCTCCTCTTCCCAGGTCTCGGTGAAGTTCTTCTTTCTCTTTCCTCCATACACCCTTTGACTTTCCTACCCTTATCATTCAAGTATAGTGGATGATCTTTCTCTTAAGCCAGTGAAGTAACTCTGTGTCTGGATTGCTTGTGCTGTGAGGTTATATGGTTATCTGCCATGCGAGCCAACTATTCCAAATTGGTTTAGTACCTTAGAAAACAATAAGAGAATAAATAAGAGAAAATCCTGCTCTTTTTTAATGTGAATGGGTAAACCTGTAGATCGCTGGAATCATTATTTAAAGACTTTTACCCATTGTGACAAGGATCACAGTACCAAAATCAGAGTGCATTTCATGTATGCTTAACCATCATAGAAGAAGTAAAAGGCAAGGCAAATTTACAACCCTGCATAGTATGAAACATCTCAAGATCACCTTGATGTGTGCATATGCATACTGAAACAACAGAATATGGAGATTTTCGAGATGGAGGAAATAATTCCAGCTCTATTCAGTCCAGTTTCAGTAAAAAGATACATATATCTAAGTTTTCTCACTCAAGTCTGCTTATGTACAAATATACACATTAATAAGACATTATTGCCATCTCAGCATTAGTTTTAGAATGTCATTTATTGCTACTTCTTAATTAAACTTAAATTATGAAGTCATGTCTCAGAATAAACTGGTCTCATTTTAAGGCCCAGAAAGCATTATTCTTGTTACTATATGTTTCCCATTCCTTAAGCAGTAATTTTTTTTAAATTTGGGTTATCTGCATTATGTGCTAAATAAAAATAAAATTAAAATGAATGAAAGTGTTTGTAGAGGATCTGAGACCTCTGACACAACACACAGTCAAATACAAAGTGTCCATAACCAGAAATCAGAGCCATTAGATGAACTAAATCCTTTTCTAGCAGTCCGAAGTCCTGCTCTGGCTTGGTGTCACACCAATGGTTTGCTGAGATGCTAAAATATTTTACTTTCTACTTTTTTCCCCTTTCACAGAGTAGAAAAAAAAAAGTGAAATTAAAAGTCTTTAAAATGTAAAAGAAAAAAAAAAATCTGTTAACCTCGTATTGCCTACGTTCATACTACCCTTTCTTGACCAAAATACCTAATTCCATTTTGTTTAGAATGTTGAGAAATAGTGTTTGGTCAGTGTCAAAAGGCTGAGGAAGAGTTTCTGAAATGTGTTTATCCACAAAGGCCAAGTTAGCCCCAGTATCAGCCAAAAGCCTTTTAGGTTGCTATATAAAATTTCTCTAAGACGAGATGTTCCTCTGTAGCATTATCACTCACATGGCAAGAGACGGAGAGAGACAAAGAACATTGCACTAGAATATGTAATTTACCATATTTCAACTGCTCTGGCTCAATTTTTGACCTTTAGTTTTGCTACATGCATAGGGATTAGGCATTTCTTCTTAAAAAAAAAGCATTCTACAGACTTAGTTATATATTTTGAAATAAAAATATCAGATTCCAAAGATAAAGGAATGTAGAAACAGCCTGACAGCATGTTTCTTGTAATGATTTTGAAATACAGAGGCTATTATTATAGAGCTGTACTGGGATCATGAATAACACCATCAATGAAAATAACAGCGACAAGAAAATCACTATGCTAGAAACAAACACGTGGCCTGGACCACTGTTTTAAGTGTTTGTACCCAACTCCTATGGCACTATGAAGTATATAAACATCTGATCAATGAGGAAGAAAAAAAATAATGCATGCAAAATCAAATGCAGCTAATTAAGTGACTTTTGAAATGCTATCTGCAAATTTCTAATTAAGGGAAGGAGTTGAAAATAGAATGCAGTGACTATGGAAAAGACCTAAACTTGTCCCATCAAATACTAATTTTCAGACACAGTTTTCAGATGCATACAAGGAGCAGTGTTACACTGGGAAGGCGGTTGTGCCCACTTTAAGGAAGACCCCTGAATATTTCTTTGTGGTACTTTTCAAAATACATGTGTAAGCAACATTACAAAAGGGCAGAGCAGGATGAATAGCACATGAGGGTTTCTGGCCATAACACCAATCAGGCTCTTGCATTGTTTCCAATTTTTAGCCCTCAGTAGTTTTTATAACCCTTCTCTACTTGCCTCAGGAGCAGGCATGGGACCAAATGAGTTCTGACTTTTCTTACAATACTCTCAGGTAGAGTGCTATCAAAATAAAAACCTGACATTGAAGAACAGGGTGATAATAGTTCTGTGTAACCACTTCTTTGCTCCTACAATCCTGTAGGGTTTTACTTTTGGAAGATGGAAGGAAGAGTGCAACCTTCTTTTCATAGATCAGAACTGTGACAGTGATGAAATTCAGCACTGCAGTGTTGCTTTTTGCACTTTTTCCATTTCTGTTTGAAGATTCTGGTTGCAAACCTACAGATCCATGGAGGACATTAATTTAGTTGCTGGGCTTCATGCCAAGATTTCTTGGTTGCTTCATGTTGTATCACAGGACTGACTGTTTCTGTTTTGATTGGATTTTTTTAGCACAGCAATATTTAAAAAATATTTTTTCATAGTATTCTGTGAGAAATTAACTGACAAAATTACACAGAAAGTACTCAAGATGAAAAAAAGTTGTTCAATAATGAATAGATAAGGTTTCATTAGGGCTTCTTCACAGTAATTTTCTGTAAAACAGTACTATGCACAGACAAAGTTAGTTCAGTGGATAATTCTCAGGCATTTGACAGTACTTTCATGTGAATGCTTTATATTCTAATTCAATACTTGTGTTATATAGCATGCAGTATTGCCTTGGTTTCTTGTTATGATTCCTATACTATTTAATGAAATTTCATGCCTCTTATTTCATGAAACTATGAGTTTTCAAAACCGATGTATAGTGTGTTCTGGACAGGACATCTGCATTAACATTATTTGCAAAAGTAACAACATTAGCAGTTTTGGTACTTCCATTTCTGTCAAGGTAGCAAAGACTTACCTACCTGCACTTTCACAGGTCAGACAAACATTGATGGAATAAGGTTTTTTCCTAAAATAGTGTTTGTGATTTCTTAATGCTGTTCTATTGCTTTCGCTCTCTTCAGTTCCACAGAAATCAAGCATGGTGAAGATCTGATAGGTTACATAATGCTTTTCTATGCCACTGAGGGTTTGTTCCTTAGAGTGTTTTGTCTTGAAAAGAACAGGAGACCACTGTTGCCCCAGGAAACTTTTCAACAGTATTATAGAATTCACTTTATTCGTCTTACATTTGATTTTTCTTCATTTCTTTCAGATACTTCTATTTAATGAAAATAATCTGACAAACAGACTGCATAATTTTTTCAGATACATTCCCAAACACTTGGGATGTAACTCTACAGTCACTACTAATTTACAATGATGAAAATTTAGTCTCCAAATACAATTCTGCAAGATGCTGGGCACACCCTCTGAAGTTTTGCATGTCTTTCAAATTCATTACCATGTGGTTGAATTCAAGGCTCTTTTCTCTTTGTATTAAGCCTTCCTGATAACATTGTCCTACCTTATTTGACCTAGACATTTGACCTTCTTCTACCTTCTCTTTTTTTGCTAACGATGTTACTTGTGGTGCCCTGGCCATCTTCTCCCTTCCTCATCTGTGTTGTTTTGTCTCTTCCTCTCCATACACATTCTCAGCAAACTAAATTAGGAAACACCTACTTTTTGCTCAGCACGATGCCTGGGGAATTCCAGGTTTTGGCAACAAAATTAAAGCAAGGTGTGTGTGATCCTTCAGTATGTCTGTTAGTATTTTTATTTTGCAATTTATAAATATTGAAGTAATCAACCATAAGGCAAAGTTGCTTTTGCTAAATAACTGAGGTTATTTAAATTTTGCCATGAGGTTTACATCACTGCTCTCATTTGATTCAGTTGTCAAACCTGTGACAAGACTGAAGTAAAAGTAAACTTCTCTGGGAAGAAAAAGATACTTGCTTTGGAAGTACAACGCCTAAGAAAACTAGAAGAAGAGTTTACAGAAGTTTAAGAAGGCTAAAAAAGGTTTAAAATGCTTAAAAAGTTAAAAATTGGAATGCAAAAAATTTAACATTTAAAAAATTAAATGTTTCAACAAATTTTAATGCTGAACAAAGATAAAAAGTCAAAGAAAAATTATGCATTCTTAGTAATAAACCAGTAATAGTAGTAGTAGTTAGACCCTGAAATTTCAATAGAGAAAAAAATCTGCAATTATTGAAAATAATTGCATATATAATAATTGCAGGCTTCATACTTCAGTATCAAATGTAGCTTGAGCTTCACATAAATTAAGAAATAGAAACAAATTAGAGGAAGACTTCATTTTTGGGCAGAACTCAAACTTTATTCTGAGTGGAGGAAGTAGTATTCCCCTGTATGTGCAAATCCTACTCAGTTGTAAATATTTGTAAATACTGTAAATATTTGCAAGATGTGATTTAGGATGCTGAAGCCTGGTGATGAATTACCTGTTTGATATGAATGATAGAAGAATTTTCAATCAGTGTGGGCAAGGCTTTGAACTGTTTCTTTAATTTAACAGTCTTTTGCTCAAGTGTTACAGATGACTTTTTTAAGCTCTGTGAAAGCTGTATGTTGGCTAAGTGTATATCTATAGGTCTCTGTTGAAATTATTTCGAGAGCTCCCAGGCTGATGTGCATATTGAATCTGAATGTATTCACATGTGCTGTAAAGGATTATTTGTGGAATGTAAGGCAGAAATAGTATTATTGGTACATTGAATGGTCCTGGGTAGAATAAATGACAGTGAAAATTCGGTCAAGACCATTTCAATTTCATTTATAAGGAAAAAAAGCCCAACTTTTTCCCATGTTGTTTCTGATCTTGCATGAAAACAAATCTGCAAAGAGCCTCCTCTCTTAGTTTAGCCTAGTTCTATTGCTGTCTTTTATTATCTTCAGCTGTCCTTTGGGAAAAAGAAGACATTTGTTTCACCTTTATCTCAATTTTCTTCTACTGTTTGCCTCAGGCCTATCTTGTATTTCTATGGACAGAGGCCCATGCATCCTTGTCGGTCCCTCAACATGTGAGCAACATCTTTAAATTATAATCACTTAAGAGTTTGGCACAGGAGTCCTCTGTTCTTAGAGGAGTCCTCTGTTCCTTTTTGTTCTACAGTTGTCATTTGTGCAACAGAATTCTCCTGTGTCCTCAGCCTACAAAATAAATGTGAAAAAATAAACAATTCTGTAATTTATTTGAAATTAAACCAAAGTATTCTTTAAAATATATAATTAATTTTAAAATCATGTGATTTGATATTTGTGCCAAATCTACCCACTTATAAATCAGTCTCCAACAAAATCATGATTACTTGAAAGTGATCTTGGTAAAATCGTGTGACTTAATGTCTTTATTATTTATCTTTCTCTTTTCTTTGAGCTACAGAAAATGTATATCAAATCTTTCTTCTATGAACTTATGTTTAGATGCAATGATATCCTTGTGTACAGAACACAGAAAGTCTCTTGCTGAGATTCTTAGCTACTTTAATGTATTTCTACAAACTTTTAATCAAGAAGGTGAAGTCTTATTCTTCATTTATTGACACTATTTATTTGAAAAGTGAGAATCATAACCAGAAAGAGAGAAAATCCTGTGTGCACACTTTCTCTCACACATCTACCAATTGCCAGATAACAATCACATATTCTGATTTTCTTCATATGCATTCTTGGTTGTGTTTCTTCACCTACTGATCCTACTACTCGGCTACATCCAATCACAGCTTTCTTGTGGAAATGGGTCTATCCGGAATTCAAACCCTTCACGTTTCATTGTTCAACACCAAAAATCTGTTCCAGACTGTTGTATTGCACCTCAGAAAGAGGCAGTCTTTCACTTTATCTCATTAAACATTGGTTTTTCTTTTGTTCAAGTCCACAGAACAGATCAGAATAGGGGCTGATTTGCCAGCTGAGGGATCCTGTGAACACTTGCTAAGTCCATACCTACTTTTGCAGTGGAACCTGTGCTGGGAAAATTTGACTTAGAATGTACTTCCATGAAATTAAGATTTTAATTTTAAGCTTAGAATTCATGAAGTACCAGATGAATAGGAAAAACTCTGAATATTATGGGTATTCTTATGTGATGGTCACTTTCACACAATTCATTATTCTGTTTGGAGTTTTTTAACCGAGTGCTAGGATCTGGATTTTGCTCTGAACAAAGACATTTGTGCTGAACAGTTTCTGGCCAAGTTGTGCGACTGACTGCTCACAAGAATGTTTAATTTAATGCTCATTTATGCAGAAGTATGCCAGCTGCTGATGCTTAAAAACTACTGATGGTATCACCTATCTCTTTTCTTAGTCACTGCCAAGGCCCAGCTCTACTTCGTTTGAGAAATACGAGCACTCTGCTTGACTGCAGATAAGTACACATCCTTGTATCGCAGTGCTTTTCCCAGCCTAGTGCTCACAAGTTTTTATTCTGGTTTCCTTGGTACAGTCTGCTTCTACAGAATCTTCTGAGTATATTATAAACTTTTCCCACAGTCTTTTATTTTACTGTTATTTGCAACTTTGCAGTATTTTTCTACTGATGTCATGCAGCAGCAAACACACAATTGATGAGAATTTTGGTATCTTTCATTCTACACAGATGAGATACAGTACTGCTTAAGCCTGGGATTTAATGATGTTCTGTGGGGAACCAAAGATAGCAGAGCTTGGGTTTGGGTTTTTTCCACCCTGCCAAAAATCTTGCTTCAGAATTCTTGTCATCCATTTTTCAAGAAATGATAAGCACTTATTCTTGCTGCTGAAATAAATGGAAAAACACAGAGCTTGTAGAAATCAGATTTTCAGGTATTAATATATTAATGCTTGGGTTTTTTTCCTTATAGTAATTATCTATGCTTCGTGTCATTTTGCTGTTTGTATTACAGTAGAGATTATAGCAAAAAAAAAAGTAAGATCAGTCATCTTATTAGTCATCTTATCAGTCTTGAGACTTTATTTTCAGGGGGTTTTTTTCTTGTGTTTTCAGAGAAAGAAGGCAAGTGAAGTTGCAGAAAATGGCACAGTTGTTTGAGCAGATTTCTTGCAAGAGTATTTGCAGTGCCATCCTGAAAATACATTTCGGAAAGTTGGAATGAAAAAGAGGGATGTTTTGACACAGAATCTGGGAGGAAGAACAAAAATATTTAAAATGAGAGTCAGCATTGATAACTCAACAAAATTGCTGGAAGACATTGTTTTGCTAGTAAAAGTCTAGTGCTTTTGGGCCAGGAAGCCATTTCCTCACACAGATACTGCCCACAGCACACTATGATAGTGGTGGTGGACTAATTGCTGCACCACTAGCACCTGTCAACATCACCTGGAAATGGTGAGCTCAGGAGAGTGCTGCTTGAAATCCCGCCTGGGGAAAAGGGGGAGTGGGGGGATATCATTAATAAGCTTGTGAAGGGGAGTGGGTGATGCTTCTGCATGAAAGGGGGGCAAATCAGGGATGCACCCACGGATGCCCCAGCATGGGGACTGTTTTTAGTGGAAAGTGATAGAAGAAGATCCATGGTGAGTGATAGCCAGATCTCCTGGGTAACAGGGCTTACTGGGAGCTGGGCTGTTGCAAGGCAGTAGAGATGTGAGTAGGAGAAGGGGTGCTCAGCAAGGGCCTGAGGCTGCTGTCAGAGCAAGAATAAGCTCTGAAGGAGGCTCCGTGTCTGCAGCAGCAGGGTGCTGACATACAGGAGGATGCTTAAGGGGCTTTTGCCCAGGGGATGGAGATATGAGTCATGTAACTCTCTTGTGAAACAGCTAGTAATGGAGTGACCATTGTTAAGCAGCTTGGACAAGGCATGTTTAATGCCTCCACTGAAATGGGAAAGATGTTTCCTTTGGACTGGAAAATATTACATTTATTTATTTTTTAATCAGTCTTAAAAATTACAGGCTAGCATTTTCAGTAGCTACAGCTCTAGCTTATTTATAATTTCTGTCTTGCCAGGATCTGTAATACAGCATTTGCGGCTAAAATTGTTAATGAAAGAAAGTCTTTTTTGGTGACCTTAATCTAGGTCTAAAAATTGTTCTCATATTTGGTCAAGGTGTTTTATAAATGCTTAGTTTATAAAGCCCAACAGTCTGTGGGAAAATACTGACTTGACCAAACTGCATTTTTAGAAGTTTGAAGTTGTAACAAGAATTTAACTTTTCAAGAAATTGATTCTCATAGTCTATGGAAAAATCAATAGAAACCTAACTCTCTTCACTTTGTTTGTAGAAGGAGAATACATATGCTCAGTATAAAAAGTTAGCAATCCCTTAAATGCAGGTAGTAAGTGAAATAAGCCTTTTTGTGTGTCTCCTTCATGAGAGAGAAACTGTAGTGTTTTGGAACCTAGCATGTACCAAATTAAGGTGTGTGTATATATATATATATATCAAACTGTGTACATATAAACATTACATGTCCATATATAAACATATAAAAGCGTAGATTTGACAGTTCTTAACCACATGTATTTGTTCATCTACTGGATGGACCCAATTTTCTTCTCTCTTTCTCTCCCTCTGCCACCTCTTCCACCCCACCTTATTATTTTTGGTAGAGAGAATGAGCCAAAATTATCCCTGCTGTCATGGCTGTATGACTTAATTCATTGAACTAAAGACTAGGAGTAGGATCATGTGAATTAGTGGGGAAAAAAAAAGGAAGTAACCCACAACAGCAATAAAGTTGAAACAAAAATATTCTGTTCCTTCTTGTGCATCAAAAACATGCTACTTTCCATTTTGCAAATCTTATGCATTCAAAAATGCCCTATAGAGTATTTAGATGGCTCACATGCATAATATTAATTGCAGATGTTGCAGCATTGAGGTCTTGTTTGTTAAAATCCTCTTGGAAGGTCTTTTACTCACGTAGAAAATTGCAAATTGCTTCACTATAGACAGCCCTCACTCAAGTGTAACCCTATTGCAACTCAGGCTGAAAAAGCAGTTACTCCAATGCAATAGTATCTTATTTTCAGGAGTAGAATACTGGCGCATGTTTGTGAGGACTGCAGTCAGGAAGTGCTTTGTGTAGAATGACACACTGATAGAAATTATCTAAGGATAAGTACAACAAAGTAAGAGAATACTACATTAGTGATTTAACCTGTATTTCTTCTTTTCAAAAAGTGAGTTAGAGATAATACTGTTGAATGGTCCTTTTTTTTTTTTCCAGCATAAAGACTTTTGATGCTATTTGAAATTACATTCTAGGAAATGAAGTAAAATGTAGTAAACAGGCTTTTTGTGTGTTTGTTTAATGGATTGCTTTGAGAGCAGAGCTGAACTGCATTGTGTTTTAATTTCTTTCGAAGGTCCCTGTCCTATAAACACCTTGTTTCCAACAGTGGCAGGTTTCTGTGCTCCCATACTGAATCCAGGGGGCTTCTGCACAGATTCACTTCTCTGCCACTGTGCTACTGTTTGCTGGCTCAGGGCAGAATACACATGCTTAACTCCACATGTGTTAGTCATACCAATGAACCCAAATGGGGGAGGTGACCTTATGAAGCAGCTACATCAGGGATGTACAGTACATTATTCTTAAGGCTGTTCTGCAAACATGTCTTGCACTGCAGCCTGACACAACCTGAGAGACAGCTAAATGGTAAGAACCTTTCATTTCATACAAGGGCAAATTAATAGGGTGAAGGATTATCAGCTCCTAACAATGTAATGCAGCCTTTGGATGTGATTCACTTTTTAAGGAAAAGAAAAAAAAGCCAGCACCTACTATGTTTCTAACATGATTAGCAAAGCACTTATGAGAAATGTTTTCTACAAAAATGTGCTGTTGTACTTCATGTTGTTGCACACTTTTAAAATGTAAAAAGAATTCGCTTCAGAGAATGACAGAATCTGGAGGATATAGACAGTGAATATCCTTGCATATATTATGTTTACTTATTCTACACAGCTTCATTGAATACCTTGTGGTTATGAATGGCACTGTCTTGAAGTTATAAATGATATCTTTCCATCTCTCTTTTCTTTAGACTGTCTGAACTTTGTCACAAATTCAGAATGGCAACTTGTGCTAACCACAGGCATGAAATAATTCAGCACTCCCATCAGAAGTGTCTTTTTACCCAGACAAGCAAAGCACACAATTATTATGATAAGGCAATATTCATATGTAATATTAATGTTCTGATAATTTTACCTAATGAATGCTGGAAAATAAGTGCTCTCTCACATCACTTAGGTTAATGCACACTCTAAAAATAGTATTTCTTAACCCTAAATTTCCTTGTATATTTACATCTCCGTAGTATGCTTTCCAATGCTCAACACTTGGCCACAGCATGCAACTAACACTTCAGTAGTCTGCTTCCTTCCTTTACGTATCTGATGTGCTTTGGAGTATGTCTTGATACAATTCTGCTTTATGTGTGTGGGATGCACACAGCTGAATTTGGAAAGGAGTTTCGGTGCCATCAGATGTACTTTCTGCGGGAAGTTGTGTTTCCACACTTCTTAATCAAAGTCCCATCTCTTTTTCCCAGTTCCGCAGGGACTGCTTGCAAGGTTGCTGATGTATTTGGCCTAGTGCTAAAGACAGATAAGCCTTGTGTAGGTCTTTAGCTCCACTCTCACTAAGTATCTAAATATTGTGCCAGTGGTATGATCTTTTCTGTCCTGGCTGCCAGAAAGTGAGAGTCAGCCATCAACCTATATGTGATGCTTTCTGGTGAGGAAGCAATGAGGCAGGTATTGCTCTGAAACAGTCTGCCACCTATCACCTATTCCTGGGCCATGGAAATGACAAAGGAAAGCCAAGCTCAAGTTGTATTTGAGACACAATGGGACAGCTTCAGTACAGTCCAGATTGCTTTTATTTATGCACTTGAAAAAGAGTTTATTCTGGTCTCTTTGGTTAGATACAGTTTGGAACTTGAGCCGGTAAAATAGTAGCAAGGTATGTACAAAAATAAACAGATCCTGCTCACTCTTGCAAAATTATCTTATGTATTGCTCATGGTCGAAGCTGATATTTTTGTCTAGAAAATATTTTTCTAAAAGAGATTTATGTCATGAACCTCCACTAGTAGCAATACTTATTGTGTAATGCCTTAAAACTGTATACCTGCTTTGAGTAAAAATTCTCACAGTCATCTTGGCAAATAGTAAATTATGCTTTTATTCCCTTTTCACATCAATAGAGGTATACACAGAGGTAGAGTTTCTTTATAGGTCAAGTACAAGATATTATCAGAATTAGGGTTAAAACCAGGGGGTTTCAAGTACTTTTCATTTTCTTAGGGACTGCATATTTCTATTTCATTTGCCCTTTTACTCTTATACAAATGAATTCATTAAGACAAGAATCTCAAAGAGCAAAATATCTAAAACATTAATATGTAAGCGTTTGTGCATCATGCTACCTGTAAAATTAGTGATTCATCTCTTGGTAGAGGAGCACACACCTGCATCAGTGTATTGCACATAGAATCAAAGAAGGGAGGTTTTGTCCTTTAAAGGTTGATTCAAATTTTTACAAAGGAGTAAGCTTCATAGCAAGCATTTTTCTAATGTTCTTAATAATTCTGTGTTTCAGAGCGTGGCTCGTGCCCTACCTTCCTGAGGAGAATGGCTGAGATGTCTGTTTGAAATTATTCCTGGAATCAGACCAGCATGAAGTCTCCTCTACCAAACTGAGGTAATACTGTTGAAAGGAAAGAAGTCTGAAGTGATGCATGTCCAACTGTCTGTGCATTGACAAGGTCAACTGTGGAAAGGGTTCCACATGCCTGGGGCCAAAGGAAAGAGTCAGAATGGGTAAACCTGCAGACATCAGTCTCTTCTGAGGCATAATTGATTGGTGAAGCCACATGCTTTTCTAGGGCAGGTTTCATCAACAATGATAGCCTAGACTTCTGCTGTAATGAAGCACCTTCTTGAAGGTTAACTAACTAGTTACTTACCTAACAGTACTCAGCATAACGGCAAATACAGGAATGGTGTCACTTTTGGTTAGTTTTTAGAGCCTTTAAAACCTCAGAGGCTCCACTACAGGAAGATCAGACAATTTAAAATGATAGCGTGGGCCGTAATATTATGTGCCATATTACTACTCAGGCCTATGCCTTCTGCTAGAAAATTCACAAATTCTGTTTTCTTAAACTCTTCACCAGGACAGGTTTTGGTTACAATTCTTTTGTATTGGGGTGGACCTGACACAAAATGAGGGCAAAATCAGTCACACTAGGATGTACACACATAAATAAGACAAGTATGATTTGCTAAGCGATAAGCATGAAAACTAATTTCCTTGCTGTGGAATGATCTTTTGAAACGCTTTCTTTCAATGCTAATAGCTAAAAAGCAGTAGAAAATATGCCCTGGTCTGAGGTATATCTGTCTCATACTGTTTCATCAAGGTTACATAAATTATGTACGGCCTCTTCATTATGGATAGTAGTGTGGCCTTAGAAACATATTAATTATTATGAAATATCTTTCACTAATTTTTTCTCCCTCGAGAGTTTAAAAATGGTTTGTGTTGAAAAGAGTAAATGATAAACACTGTTTAAACTATCTGTCGTGCAAAATAAAATACTGCTTCTCCTGATAATTTCAGACAGACAAAATCAGTCTAATTTTAATGATGTTATAGGTACATTGAGCTTCTGCCACCTTTTCTGGGAGAAGGAATAACTTGCCAACATTACTGCTGTTTATGTAACCTGAAAAACTTGCACCCCCAAAAAATTGGGGTGCTCAAAATGACTATCAGAAAGCAAACTATCACTAAACCCATTGCAAACAATAAGCTCGATGTTCAGGAATTCCATTTACTTCAATGGTGTGACCAAGTCCGTAAACAGGGGGTTCAAAATATAGGTTCTTAATAATAAAATCCTCACTCTAATTAAACGAAGGATAAATGACCAGACTGATATTAAGAAAAAGTGTGAACAAAAACATTTTTCACAAGTTTGTCAGTGTCAGTCATTTCTTTCAGTTGTCAAAACTCATGTTTACAGAAGTTCACTCAAAGATAATAAATGTCTTATGTACTAGGACTTGGAAGATTTATAGGTCTATAAACACCTCTTTAAGACAAATGTTGCTGCACTTCCTAATAACTGTCTCAATTGTACACCTGTTGGCAAGTTAAAATATGTCACAATACATATAGGTACAGTTCTCCTAAAGAGGAAATATGCACAAAATTGTGTACGTATTCATATCCATATATATGCATCTGCCCCTCTAATTTCTAGTGGTCTCTAATTCTAGAAGTAAATGAAATGCTTATGCTGTTGAAGGTCTCTATTAAAATGTACATTATTCTATAATAGAAGTACCACCTAATTTAAGAAATATTTCTTTAGTTTGATGTTCAACAAAATGCTTAATCTCTTCTAAATTTTTAATGCTATCTCCAATCTGTGAAACCATTAATAAGATTTCAGATGGGTTTTGCTGTTGTTGCTCACCTCGGTCTTTATTCAGATATATGTAACTCAGGAACTGGTCTTCCCTAGTACAAGCTAAAGACAATGGAAGAGGTAGCTTATCTAGAACAAGGTGAAAAGCAGTATTCCATAAAACTCAAGACTCCTCGAAAGCAGCAAATACCTTACTTCAAGGTATTCTTAGTTAATGATTTTAGGAACCCATTTTAAAGTGAACACAGGAAAGCAAATTACCTTGCGGCTGTATGCAACTGTTTCTTCATAAAAGCTTTGATGAGATTTCATCTAAATTCCAGTGTAGTTTCATCCCAGTTGTTAAGGACCGCCCCAGTTGGTGAGCAAGGCTCACCAAGCAAGCCAATAGCATCAAGGTGCCTTCCCCTTGAAAAAGGGTTTGGATAGCACAAATTTTGTGTTCAGCTCAGTTGTTTTGGATCAGTAAGATGGGTGTAGTTGATGTGGTATCTGTTCATATTTTATATTCTGAATAAGAAGATTTTCTTACATTATAGAAACCAGGGGTTTTCCTTTTTAGAACTTGTTAAACTTGTACAGCAGCAGCATTAGCTGCTCTACTTTTTTGCCTCTATGACCTGATGAATCTTTACTGTTTGTCTGCAAGTTGAGCAAGCCTGAGTGCCCTCATCTAGAAACTGCCCATTCCTGGTGAAGAGGGATAGTTCTGACTTTCTCTGTAGACATAAGAACTAGAGGCAGCCAATAATAAGAACAGGCAGAAGAATTTAGGTAGAATTTAGGCTGGCTGGATCCAGACCAGCTTAATCTATGTAACTCCTTCATTTTGGCATCTTCTCTAGCTCTGCCAGATAGGCCAGAGTCTGGTGGTGGAGTCAACATGTTTGGAGAGTTGAACGTGTCCCCAGTAAGGTTATTTTTCATTTCCCAAAATGTAAGGGTCCCAAGCAAAGCTCTGTCAACTGCATCTTTCACTCTCCTGCCACAATCACCACAATGACTCTTCACTTGATGACTTTATGCTTTGAGGTTTTTTGGATTGTTTTTGTTAGTTTGTTTTTTGGGGGGGAGGGTTTTTTGTTTGTTTGTTTTATGAAACTGTGTGATAAAATGGGCTCTCCTGTTCAGAAAGCGCTAGATTTCAGCAACCAGGATGAAAGCTAATGGTAAAATACACATCAACAGCAAACCCAAACACCTCTTTACCTACTATTTCATATCATAAATGCTGTTCAGCTTTAATTAAATAATCAGCACAAAAAGTGACAAATAGTCTAACTCTTCTTCCAGGGTCTACATGTTAGTTTTTTTTCACCATTTTACAGAAAAAGCATACCAGCCAATGGAGCATATATGGCAAAAATAAAAAGACAAGCCCTTCTTGCATTAGAATCTTGGAAAAGTGTCATTTTGGGAGTTCTGTCTGGAAGTTTCACTACAAGACTATTGTGCAGTTGAGCTTTGGAAAGTTTGGCAGTATAAGAATTAAAGCTTCCTTTGGAGCAATTATGATACTGCCACATAGTGTTTTTCTCAGTTATTCAATCAGCAGGGACTGAAGGTAGGCCTTTCAGAGCTGTAGCATGGGTTGCATTCATTTGAGCCAAGAAAGTAACCAATAACCAAGGCCAGACACTTTCCTGTATGTGAGCAGTGCTTGGAGACATCACGTATATTTTGCCTCCAAGCTATGCATCCAGTGGAATTCAGGGACAGTGGACTGCTGGNGGTGCCACCCCCAACCCAAAAATGTCAGGGCAAGAAAAAAAACCAGTGACTTGCCACATGCTGGGTAGAAAATGGCATGGGCATTCAGGGAAAAAACAAACATGAGATTCAAGCAGCAATTTGGGCCAACAGATGTGAACATGGCGACTCTGGCATTGGTCCCCTCTTCATAGCAGATGAAGCAGGTGGTCNGCCCTGCATCTGGAGCTGGGGTGGTCTTGGTAGCCCTGCAATTCTACTAGATTCTTAATCCTATGGGAATTTGTTTGCAAAGTGGGTATTTGTTGGCTACCTGTGAAGGGACAATCATACTGAGAAATAAGGCTGTAAACTGAACAGAATTCTTCTAAGCACCATGGAAAGTGTCTCAGTTTAGAGACAATTTTAGGAGGAAANTGGTGTGCTTTCTCTCATCAGCTGGACTTTTCCTGAAGTGTGGAGCCAAAACAGAGCAGCCCCTCACCTTTCCTGCCAGTCCCAACTGACCCTTCTCACACTGGTAATCCTCTCTAATCTTGGACCAAAACCAAACTGTCCAGCTCACTTCAAAAAAGCCACCAAAGCATTACTGCTGCAGCCTCTCCAAGGACAGGGAAGGATAAAAAATATTCTTGCCTGGACTAACAAAAAAGCCAAGCAAAAAACGCAGCCAGGACATCTGGGGAGTGAGGCTTTGAAAACAAAAAAACACCAAAAATCCTGGGGCTTCCCACTCNCTCTGGAATGAGCGTTTCCTCTAAAAGGATTCCAACAATCCCTTTCTGTCAATAGGAAATGAATACTAATGGATGAAAGTGGAAAAAAACAAATAAACAACTATTTATTGAGAANAAGCAGAGGATTAGGGAATAGAGTGCCATCGTAAAATCACCCCAAGACAGAAAGAAATAGAACACTCCTTTTGTTTCCCAAATCACATCTGAGTGTATTTTCCTTCCATAAATCAACTTTTTTAAGCTTGTGGTGTTTTGGGCTTTTTCCCCTTAGATGCTGTACATAAATCCCTCTGCAACAGTGGGAGTGCTCTAAATGTATACATATATGCATGTATGTATGTATGTCAACAAAAGTAGGAGACAGAACATGGTGCTTTTTGGAGGTATAGGGCAGCAAGAATACCCTCGGAGAGCTCTGTCTGAAGATTGCAAGCTTGGTTCTTATATTTAGCAATGCTCTTTTCAGTTTTAGCTCATTCTCTGGAGTAAAATATTTTTATTAAATAGCTAAAAAATTTTTCATTGCTTATATATTCTGTTCAAGATATGGTACAAGGCTAAAGCTGTGAGAAAATTATTGATGGATTTTAGTTTGGTTTATTTCCAAATCCACTGAGTATCATGGCACCACAGTTTTTTGTTTACACCTCAGCCACCATCAATCTGGACTTCTGAAAAATCAGCAGAAAAGTGTTAAAGGCCCAGTTTGAATCCAGGCCAATATTAGGCTGCAGGTTATGCATCAGAATAGGGGAAAAGCAGGGGGAAAAGAGCATAGGGGAACAGCCACATTTTATGACTGAAATATCTACTCTGATTTCTAGAAAAATCTTAGCATCCACTTGTATGAACACTGTATATTTTTTTTCTATAATTTTTTTTTGTAAAAAGCAGAGTAGGAATTTTTTTCAAATTTCCATAAGAGAGAAAGTGCATGCATTTGATTACAACAACAACATGTGAAAATGCGTGGATCTGGATGAATGTTTGTACCTATATAAAGAAAAATCAGACTTTGACAGCTGAAACTGAAACAGTGCTTGCACTCACCATCTCCAGCAACACAAGGTAGGATGAAAGCAACTGCAGTGGTGAGCCACCCAAAGCCAACAGCAGCTACCTCAGAGCAAGTCAGTATACAATCTACCTGATCAGTAAGCCAAAACCAACCCTAAGGAGATTTATTTTCCTGTTTGAAATCTGTTGAAGGCTTCAGAGATGACTTTGAATGCCTATAGCTGTTGCCTCCCTTCTACATTAGAGATGGGTGAATACCTTACATCAGTGTCAAGAAATGTTTGTTCATATCTTTGAGTGATTCAGTGAGTGATTTGAGTGATTGTCTCTGCTCTTCTGTGTATGAACAGTCTTAGAAATAGTTTATTGACAAATCTTAAAACACCTTCCTTCCAACCTTCCTTTCTAGCTACCAGTGTAAGCCTATACATTCCTACACCTGACAGTCTTCCAGGAAACTCTTCAGATCATGCCTATGAATTAAATATGCCAAGGCAATTGCTTTCCCTGTCATGTGGGTTTGTCCTGGAGATGTGTAGGGTAAGGCAAGGTATAAATAGGTCACTTTTAGGTTTGTTTTCCTCATCTCTAGCTTATTTTCAAAATTGTCAGCTGGGATGAGTGTGATGACTACAACCATCTCTCTTCAGAAATCTTGCACAGTTGATTTCTGTCAGCTTCATAAGTATCTAATGGGGGGAAATCACCCTGTAGACATCGTTCCCAAGAGTTTAGACTTCCTATAACTGCAGATTTGCCATCCTGGACAGTGTACTTGTATGAACCAGCATCATTGCAAAAGACTGTAAGTTAAATATTTCACTATGGAGGGTTAGTTGACCTTTGAATCTCTTTCAGTGAAACCCACTCCTGCAAGACCTGTCCATAACACTTGACTTTGATCTCATTTCTCCCACATAGGAAAAGTGTCTAGAGTGAGATCTTGAAGGGATTCTTAGGCATCTCAGACTAAAACTCTGTAAAACCAGTCATTTACAGGATAACCTTCATCTCCTGTCTCCTCAGGGAGACACCAGGGTGACTGACGCAGGTCATGTTGATGGTCACCTTTTGATGAGGGCTCGTGGTGGGCAGTCAGCAGGAACTCCTGTCTTCTGCAGAAGAAGATAGTGCACAGGCTGCCTGCTCAGTGTGGTGATTTCTGTGCCAACCACACACACAGCAAGGCAGAAGCTAGCATAATAGTATGCGTGACATGGCAAAGCCTTTTCGGTTTTTAAAATATCATTTATAATTATCGTGAAACTATTGCACGATGAACAAGGTTTTGTTTGGGTAAGACAGCACACAGACCATTGGTATGGATGTGTACTCAGAATTCACTGAGGGTTTGGTAGTTTGAGTGATGCTTTGACAACACTGAACCCCCATGTGCATATTTCCAGACTGTGTCTGTCAGTTTTTAAAGAAAGCCCCCCCACATAAAAACCATAAACAACTGCTATTTCCATGTAAGAAAGATGACATGACTGATCAACACAAGAAATAATTGGAACAAAATAATTGTAACAATGAAAAGCACTACATATCTCACTATTTTTCTTAAGAATAAGTACTGAACAAAGCTGTCTGAGTTGAGTAATTTTGGCAGCTACCAGAAAGGCATGGACAAATTCTTACAGGCAATATTTCCTCTCTTGCATTATGAAGCTGTTTTATTTATGCTGCATCATGTTGATGAGGTGTAACTAAGTTTTCTGCTGGAAATGTTCTTAAACGAGGTAATGAGGACAGCATCATGTTCTTTAAGAATGGTGCGAGTACACCTTCCTTGGAGAAAGAAAATACCTGTTTGCCTTCTGGTTTCTATGGGAAGGTGATGATGGTGGTATTATAACAATTGAGCACTACTAAAATCTTGTTTGGAAAGAAATTTAAGGATATTGTCTTTGAGTAATTCCACTATTTCCCCAGGATTTTAGAACTTAAAGAAATGGTTAATCTCCCATGTAGGAATCTTTCAGTAAGGAAGGAAGTTAATATCACAGAATCACAAGATGAAGCTCAAGCCTCATCTAGATCATTCCTTCCTTTTTACACCCTAGAATTCTACTGAAGGAAAAGACTTTTTCTTTTTTAAATGAATTTTTGCTTCTCCCAAGGCGAGCTCAGCTGTGTTCCAGCAGTAGCCAGTGGGAATTTCTTTCCTTTCCAAAGGGATGACTTTCAGATCTCTATCACCTACTTTTGGACAGAAACCAAGAAACTGTTTTCTGAAACCTTCCCTCTCATTGGCAGATCCATGGAATCAGTGGAAATCTGGATGAATTTGACTTAAATTTCCATAACACAAAATACGTTTTTTACAGTATAGGAACAACCAGAAAGTAATAACATAATTACAGGACACAGTCTCTTTATTTTCAGATGCAAGGCAACCAGGAATCTTTGGAATTGAAACCTGGCTGTCCACGTTGAGCCCTATTGGTCAAATTCAGCAGTTTACAATATTACTTTTTCAAGCTACATATAGTTAGCACATATATATGTATGCACATATCTCACTTGTCTTAAATAGACAGGTACTTCTTAATTGTTACCTCCCACTAGTGTGTTTGACAAAACAGTTATCAGCAGAAAAATTAAAAGTTTATAAAAGTGAAAGACTTTTGGAGACACTTTAGATGTTGACTTCTTATTTTCTCAAGCAATAATAAATCTGTAAGTATTTTATCAGCAAGAACTTAGTTCCGATTTAATGTTGAATTATATTGATAAATCTAATGGATAGCTGTAACAACTTTAAAGAAGAGAAAATTTTTTCTCTGCATATGGATTTTGCTTTGTCACCATGCTATACTCTATATCAAAACAAAGGCTATATGCACAATAAGCTCATGCAAACGAGGTGAAATCAGCAAAAGTAGGGTGGGGAAGGGGATGATCTAAAACATGGCCATAAGTATAATGACCAAGCAGTAAAGAATTTAAATGTTTAGTGCTAGCTCATTTCAGTTTATTTTTCTGTCATATATTTGAATGTGTAGACTGAGGCTCTTGAAAGCCCAGAATGAAAAGATCTCTATTCTGGATCAGAAAGATTGATAGTATTATTTATCAGACTGTCCAGATATACCTCCCTGACCTACAGCCATTTACTTTTTTTTTTAAAATAGAATCAGAGTGGTAAAAATTAGCAGCAGTAATGGAGGAGAGAGAGAACCCCTGCTCAGTGTTTTGGTGAGAGTGGTTCTTTCCAGCCCTGCTGCAGTACCTAGATGCCAGCTCCCCATTTCCAGCCATGATGGAAGCTCCGAGTACAACAGAGGCAGAGTACCAATATGAATTACAAATACATGCATATCTTACTTTGCTGCCTCCCTCCCCTCTTCCAGTGAATGTAGTCTAAAAATATCCTCCACTCTAAATTGCTTCACTGGCAATGTCTTGTAAAAGCAGGATGGTTATTTAAAGAAGAAAATAAAACCTGAAGCCCCAGAATGAATAAACTTCAAGCCTCAGACAGAATAATGTTAATATGAACAATTCTGCATTTGACTGCAAATTAACTATCTTTTTGAAATATATTGCTCTCACTTAATAATGTAGCATGTATGACCACATTAAGAGCAATAATATTTTACTTATGGAGAATTTATGAGCAAAATATTATTGCTTCAAATAAAACGGGGGAAAAGTAGATGCTACATATGTACATGTTGTGAGATTCTTTTATTGTTGTAACCCAGTAAAAAGTCATTTACATCAGCTTCTGGAAAAGTAGTATCAATTATTTGTTCACAAGTGGATCTCAAAGAAAAAAAGTAGGAGGAGAAAAATACTCAGAACTAGTACATGGAATTAATATTAAATTTATTTGCCAGATTTAGCAAATTTATTTAGAAGAAACTACTCAAATCAGTAATTTATTGGTATTAAGGGGTTTACTCAGATAAGTGTTGCAACTTGCAAGGACTTGCGGAATAAAGCCCAAGTGTGTAAATACTTAGAAAATAAGTCATTCATGAAATCCATCTCTTCACAAGTAGGAAATATTCATTTGCCCATTGTAAAATGTAATGAAAGGTTTTCTTAAAGAAGTGAAAATTAGCTAAGTAGGATTTGCTTCCTGTGCACTGGTTAAATCCCATCTTTACTTTCTACCAAAAGAAAAATTAAAATTAAAAACTCTTTCTCTAGCATTTAACTCTTATGCAACAAATCTTATCACTAACCATATCAGTGTGGGGCTTAATCAGCACAATTGACAAGGATTTATGAAATTTTTTATTTCAAATGCATTTACATATACACAAGTATATGTGTATATAAATTCATTTTATTAAAACTATTTTACACAAACAGAACCTTAAATAGTTGAAGTACTAAAAAAGCCAATCAACATATTCTTCATCTATCTGTATGTCCATAAATCTCCTAAAATTATGTCTTCAAAAAAAACTCAAACAGCTAAATTACAGAATAATTGCCAGTTATATATTGATTTTTATTCAAAATTCCTGCAAGGATATAGGCCTACCAGTGATACAAACTGTAGGAACAGGAAAAAAGCAGAACACAGGTACTTGTAAATAAATCCATGAATAACAAGATGCAGTGATGCTAATATTATCTGTTTTACCAGTACACTCCTTTGCTTGCAAACCATGAGATAGGTAGTTGTGAGATGCAATCCTGCCAGCTCTGCAGAGGGGCGTGTGTGTGTATGTTTAAGACAGGAGGGAGGGAGGAAGAAGGAAGAGGCGTGGGGGAGAGAAACAGAGGTGGAGACACGCAGACAAAACTAAGCATAATAACATTCCTGAACGACTGTGTCTGGTTTGTCTGTCTGTATCCCATACTGTAGGCACTGCAAGCAGGGTCACAGAAGCAGGTGACTGTCCATCAATTGCTTGTTCTTAATTCAAGTATTCTTTTGCAAAGGAAAAGAGATATTTGTAAGGTCAAGTACAGGGAAAAATGAAATGTTCACCTTAATCTAATTTTCAAGATACAGCAGTGCCTCACATGTTTCACAGGCCGCGTGCCAATTGTAAATACTGGCATACATTTTAGTTACTTAGCATGGCTTATTAGGAGTGAATTAATATTAATAATCATAATTTAACTTTTAACAACAGCATATTTCAAAAGATTACAGTTTAAGGGACATGAGATGAGGGTTAGCCCAGAGATAGTAGTTCCTCTGTGTTATTTGGCTCCATGGAGGCTGTTTTGTGAGAGTACAGGGTATTTTTTTTCTTTGTTTGATGCATGCTGGGGCTTTAACAAAGAATGACTGAGTTGGCTTAACAAAGAGAAGGAGGCCTGAGTGTGTTGCTTGCAAGAGAATAACCACCTTCCAGAGCTCTTAAATCCACACTATATGTAGTTCATGTCCTGAGTGGTTTTTATTTTCCATGTTTTTTGTAAGCTTTTAACATTAGATTTTTTTTTTTCCCTGCATCAAATGTCGAGTTAATTTACAGGGCACTATTACTGATATATTTCCTTGGTTTGTGGTTTTCTGTGGAAGGTAGGCAGCTGAGACCAAGTCTAGGGGTGAGGGGGAGGTACAGGACATACAGTGTGTGCACACGCCTGTAATTTGGCTGCCCGTGTGACAGCAGGGCTAGGGAAACTTCCCATCCTCATTTGAGTCCTGAAGACTACACAGGATTAGACCAAACTGATTTCCATACGGAATTTAGACTTGACATTTATTATTTGGTTCACACACCTCTCGAAGGAAAGTTTGTTTCCCATTCATAGGTGGAAAAATCTTCAGAGATAAAGAAAGTGGGTTTAGCAGCAGTAAATATATATCTTCGTTATATTCCTTATAAATTCATCTTATGTGATTGCCAGACAGATTCTTGCCACCAAATTATTGTATTTTGCTCCTTAGCAATCCAAAAGAAATATTTATCAACATCTCCAGTGTTCCAGCTGAAAAATATCTCTGTCTAATTCCAGAAGCTTACTTGCGATAAATAAAATTATAAATCATGGTTTTAGAGCAAAATGAAAACAATCTTGAAAAGATATGTAACAAAGATTTTGCATCTTTCTATCTTTATGTAGGGAGATGAAATTTTCTACCTGCTCCATACATCAATTAGTGTTTTCCAAGCAGCATGAAAGGTACAAGTAAGTCTTGCATGTGAATGTGCAGGTAGTGAATTTATAATAGAGAGCTATCTCGTTTTTGTCACCTAATAGCTTCATAAAATATTTTGGTGATGCTTAGCACTGCTGTCTTAATAGCTCGTAGTGATAAAAGCCCATAACCCAAAATTTTAAAAAAATTTTAAATAAACCAGACCCTCATTTTTGTTGAGCAGTAGTACAACACTTTGACTTCTCACCAATTTAAAGGAACACATTAAAGATTTTACCAGCGCTGCTCTCCAAAAGGCTCTCCCAGGAACTCTGATGCAGGATGCCAATGCCTTCTATGAGGTGTTTAGTGGCTTTTCAGGACCAGGGCCTTATCAGGCATATCCACTTAAATGTGGCTTCCAAATATTCAGTTTTCCGAACGACTCCTGAAATTTAGCTTGGTCTGAAGAGTGAGAACATAGGACAAACACCAGCTCAGTCTCCAGGCTGATCCTACAAGAGCTAGTATATGCTAACAAAAGATATGCCCCGAGAGCACAGAGAGACACAACCTTATTGTTTTCCTGTTATGATTTATTCAATGAGTTTGTGATAATATAGATTATCCAGAAGCCATGCCCTGGTATTCATTTTGGCCCCATGTCTGTAAGGCACTAAGTGTTTTTTGAGGACCATTCCTGGTGACAGTATGGAGGTCTCTGGGCATGGAACCTTGTGAACAGGGAGCAGATGGTGGCAAACCTTGGTCGTTCCTGTGTTTGATAAAAGCTCAATATCTACTCAAACAGAGAAAATTCCTTTGCTTACACCAATATATATCCACATTTTCTGAAAACAAGTTTAAGACATTCACTTGATCTTCACAGATCCTCTGGCATATTACAAATTTTAGCCATTTTGAGAATGCAATGTTTGGGGGCACCATATTGGTCTGTGCAGCTGGGAGGCACGTGTACCCATGCGCACGTGCAGACACGTGAGCACACCCCTGAGCTGGAGTCCTTGGGTGCAAAATTTGCCCTCCTTTCATAAACAGTAACACAGCTGTAAGTTATATTTGCAGTGTGTCACAGTCAGATTTACACTGTGCATATGTCACAAATAAAAGTGAACTGCTTGATTTGGCATCCCTGTGTAATGCAAAGTGAAAATTTCCCACATTGTTTCATCACCTTCTGGCTAATTTCCCCAACTTAAGCTAAGACCTTGCACTATAATGAAAGACAAGACTTTCAGTGAGCTCTTCTATCATTAAAATGTTCCACAAGGAGAACAGAATTGTGTTTGTGTCCATTAAAAATACCATACAAAATAGCTTAGAAAAATTAATTAATAAAGCAAAAAGTGCATCTATTTTTTGAAATGCAAATGCAGTGGTGCATTCGTGTATTTAAGAGACACAATGAAATGCATGCCTGGAATTTATGGAGAGTAAGTAAGTTCTACAAAGAACATATACAATGAAAATTGTGTTCTCCCTTTTATATGGCCTGTGACATTTTTTTCTGTTTGGGCATACAAGAATAGAAAAATTTCTCTTAAGATAGAAGGATTCATAGAATAATGATTTTGTAAGTTTTACTAGTGAGTATTTTAAGGCATGTGGCAGTGTAAATAATAAAGTTTTTATTTTGCAAATTAATTAATTCTACAGCAATATCCGGTAACAGTGTTATTTGCACTGTAACAGGCAATTTAAATAGTTTTTTTGTAAAAATCTAGATTTCTCAATCTTTCCGTTGCATGTTGTTGTGTGATAAATACACACTGATATTTTGATGTCTCAAGAGTGCATTGCACCTTCATTTACAAGTAACTTTACTAATCTTAATGGAATCTTGAATTTGAAGATCTAGCTGGTGTGCTGGTCACTCAAAATACCAAGATCAAAAATGTTTATAATTAGTAACCAAGCAGTAAGATTTTAGACCCCATCTCAGTCAATTTAGCTAACAAAAAATGTATCCAAACCTCTATGACTTACAATAGATCTGGAACAAAATTTCAGTTTGCCATAGCAGCAAACCCTTGTCATTGTGGTTAAAATAAAATGATAAGAAAATCTTGCTCAGTTGTTCTATCAGATGGATAATTAGGTTATTGAAGTAATTAGACAGATCAAACTCATTTTCAGAAATCAGCCCAATACATGAGATATTTTACTCTCCATTGCTATCTGTAGGGGATAGAACAATAACATGTAAAATATCTGCAGAAACACTTTTTCTCATTGCATATAAATAAGCTGCGTTAAGATAATGCAACCTTACATGCATGCACACCTATGTACCAGATATATATTAAAAACCCGAAGCTTTAAAAAGTGGTATATAAGTAAAGTATTTGAATTTTAAAATATTTTGTTCAAATTCCTACCAGCTCACACTGTTCTCAGGAGCATTCAAGGAAATATTAAAAGTACTATAAATATAAAAAGGATATTTGTCACTCTCATTTAAATTGATGTATGCTCCTGTCCCATAAATGTCACATTGGATAATCCTGAAAAATTACCATAAATCTCCAAAATTATGCATATTTATGATGGTATTTTGCATAGCACTAGTAGGAGTGCATGGGGAGGCTGTGAAGGGAGGCATGTGAGTAAAGAGTGAATGGTCTAGAGGAGTAAATTTATTAACAGCATCCTAGAAACAGTCTCAATAACGGTTTTGTTTTGCTTGTTTTACAAAATCTAAACAATTTGCCTTGCGCCACTCCCATGGTGCTTCCAATTTGCTGGCAGTTTTGTGCTCCATACTTAGCCAGAAAAATTTAGCTTGGATAAGTTTCTGAGGGATACCCATGTGAGTTAGAAATATCTTTTCCTATTACTGACAGTTGTAAAGAAATCCAAGAATGAGAAGTCAGAGGTGTGCTTTTTCAAAACTGCCTCTTTTGTAGGAGGCAGAAGGGGTGAATTTCCAGCAAATGCTCCCCTGATCCGGGTGAGCCCATCACAGACTCAAGTGCATCCTCACTTCTGCACCCAAGATGAGACCCAGAAAATATTCAAGCCAACTCTTAAAAGACCAGGAGAGACAGAAAACTTCTCCTGCCTCTGGCTTAATAGCATTTTATGCTGACAATGGAGAGCAGAGTTAAGCAGAGGCTCTAGAAGTAATAATTGGCAGGGTATGGCCAGCACAGATGCTTGGGCAAACAGCAATTGTTCTTTCCACCCGATCCCTAATAGAACCAACAATATTGGCATTGTTCTCCACTTCATTGAGGGCCTTTGGAGAGGGAGTTGGTTGCTGGTGGGAAACTGACAGTCAGACCCCCTCCAGAGGAGCCGCTCCTGATCCTGCTGCAGCAGACTCCGGCTTTTGGCATCAGGGGTGTCAGCTGCATGGGGAGAAGCCAAACCTGTCATACCATCTTCTCATCAAGACTTCAGTGTGGGGGCAGAAGCATAGTTAGAGCCCAACAAGGAAACAAACACGAAAATAAAGATTAGACCTTTTTAACACATGCCTGGTTTTCCCCCTTGAGATCCCACCAGAGAGGGACCACCACACATGATGCTCCCTTTGTGCGGGGTGGTTGTTGTTATTTGGAATTTTATTGGGTTTTTTACAGGCAAGAGCACAATATGAGCAAGGCGGTGTTTTACGTGGCTTTTTAGACATCATGCCATGACCATATAGCCCAGCAAACTGCAGTTCTCTACAACTGCATTTGCAACTCTGCCAACATCCACAGCGGTCAAACCTGTGCTTTCAAAACACCAATATTGTCGATACTGCATGATTCCCATTCCAAAGTTTTCTTACACATTCTGCTAATATGATTGAGTGTTTTTGAATGAACAGTTGTGTGTATATTTTTGTGTTTCTAAACTCAATCTACTCTTCAGTATCAACATCAACACATGGTGGCCACAAGTTACTCCTTGAACAGGTTCCAAGGTCTCCCTGAATGATGCACTCCTTCGTGAGCCACTCCATTGATCTACCACTGGTTTTTTGGGGGCCAAATGCTGCTCACCATGACAGCAGGAATCAGAAAGTAGTGATGATTTAGACTCAGTCTTGTGGGTCCCTTCCAACTCAGGACATTCTATGACTCTAGGTCTCCAGTTCCACTTCATCCTGTGTTCAGAGCAAGGTAACCTAATCACGGTCCAAACACAAAAACCTTTTCTGTATCCTATTTGCAGTGGAGCCAAAGGAAGTTGTGTGTTTGCAGTTTGAAGAACTAAAACCCTGGTCTGCAACTGTGCAAACTACACTGTCTGCAGGGAAAGGCTGGCATTAAACAATGGAAATCTGTGTAACACGGCTTGTAGAAGCCTCCTCAGCAAAGACTCAGGATCTGGCCCTGCATTAGGCATGTTTAAGTGTAAAGATACACTTAAACCTGAGAGAACTTATGTGCTTGAATGTGCATCACCAAAACAACAAATTGGGAGAAAACACACAGCCATTTGTTGACTTTGTATCCCTAGAAAATTAGGAATCTGGAGGTCGTTTAAATGTTTATAGTCAAAAGTTATGAAGATAGAGGTAGATATGTGTGCAGAAAGAAATATTTCTATTTCAGTGTCAGTGATTTCATGTTTTCACAGCTGAGCATTTGTGAGGGGAAGCCAAACTCTGGAAACAGTTCTCAAGTGTTTCTTGCACAGACATGTGTACATATTTACCTGAGAGTGGCCAAGAAGTTTGACAGGCATGATGGTGCAATTATTGTCATTCAGTCATCTGCAGAGGGCTGTGCTCTTCACAGACCCAATGTGAAGTTTCCCTTTTTTTATGCTGCATTTAACTACCTGTCTACCACAGAATGCTGGTAAAGTCTGTTTTAAATGTTAATACTCTAAAGAAGGCAAGGGAATCTTCATTGAATGATCTGTTTGCTATGCTGCAGGGTGTGTATAGAGCCTGTACAAGAAAGATCTATAATAAATCCCTATCCCAAAACCCTAGGTGAATATTTGATGAAGGCAGATTCTTACTATAAAACAATGATGAAGAAGGCCATAAGCAGCCTTCTGTATAGAGAAGTATCTGATTCTTAAACAGGAATTTTACAAAACCAAAAATCCTTTACATTTTGTTCCTTTGTACTGCCAAATTTTGTGTAAGGATGATTTAAGAAGATGTTTTTGCAAAGTTCAGTTCCTTTCAAAGTATGCCCTGCTACCATAACAAACTGTGTAAATATTTGAAGTATATAAAAGCACATAGTTTTATGAATGATGGCATGTAATACAAGGTCTCCAATAGGCTAAAATAATCTTTTTATGTTACATTTACTGAAAATTGTAATTCAATAAGTTTCTAAATACTGACTCACTCCTGATTAGTTGCCAAGTAGAAAAAGTATTTATGATGCATTTCAATTGCAAAACAAGACCTTATCCTTATTTCACAAGGATTCTGTCCTCTGTGACCTCAGTTAATATAAGCCCTGTTTCATTTTTGCAATGTTTAGTATTGTTTTCACGTATCATTAATTTAATTTGATTTCACAAAAATTAAGAAATACCTTTCTGTTATAAGGCTTAGTGTTACCTTTTCATCGTATAATGCTCTAGTGTTTCCTCAGGTTTTTGTATTTTTTAAGACCTATCAAAATAAAATATCTTTCTTTGGGAAATGATTCTGCAGATTCAGAGACACCACAGGAAAAAAAATCCTACTTTTAGTAATAATCCTTCTTATATTATTTGGCACTGCGTTTACTAATCAGAAGCCCACTGTTGTGATTTTGTGTTACTTTTTGAGGTTGCTTATTCAGTACCATAAACATGACTGTTGTTAAACTGAGCAGCACCATTTTCAAGGTAGAGCAAAAGAGTTAAATGATGCCTGTCTATAAGGCAAATAATAGTGTAGTTTGCAACTACAAGATCATGTTTTTCTTTACACAAACAAGTGAAGCTTGTAATAACAGAATCAAAGTTTGTTATCCATTACAGAACAGTTAAATATAGTCTTAGACGTGTAGCTAGTGCAGTCAAGTATATGTGAGAACTATCCAAAGTACTGCCTCGTTATTTGTCCATTTAAGAGTTTCTAGTTAAATATACAATTATAATGTAAACGAAAACAGCACATGAAAGCATTATTTAGTTTATGCTAACTACTATAGGTATGTTATGAGGTCCTTACACACTTTAGTATCACAAAGAAATTAAATATGCTCCATGGTTCCTGTATACAGGGCTTTTATTTCATTCATTTAAATATTTGATTGTTAGTGCCACATTTGTAGAGAGAATATTAGAATAACCGCTTCTTTGAAAAATCTGTTGCAGTCAACAGTAGTTCAGCCTTCAAATTCCAGGAAGAATTAGCCAATATTTTTTTGTATTTTATGTTTTAAATAGCTATTGAGACAAATTAGACTGCATGAGCATAATCTTTTGGGGAGATTATTGAAACTTTTTCAAAATATGTATTTTGATAATGTCTCTCTTCTAGCTCTATTTTATTTGAAGGCAAAAAGATATGTTGAAAAGTGTTTAAAAAATTGGTTTGTTTTTTTTTAATGTTATATAAACACATATATACATACCTCTATACACATGCTTGCAGTATCCAATATGTACATGTAGAACATGTATATACATGTATATATACATACATATACACTGAAATATATATTGTATATTATATATCATTTATATATTATGTTAAAATTTCNATACATGGAGTAGGTATCAAATTTTTCATTTCTATGAGTAAATGTTCATGCTTTTCTTGTATAACTACACTATAACTAAAAAAATGAATATATCAAGTATAATACAGAACACCAGATTCATTCTTACATAGCTCAAGGAAAAACATGACCAGCAATGATTTGTAAAGATTGTATTTTCATTTCTCCTTTACTAGAGAATTTAATTAATAAGGAGAATAAAAACTACTAAGATTTGTAAAGATTGTATTTTCATTTCTCCTTTACTAGAGAATTTAATTAATAAGGAGAATAAAAACTACTAAGATTAAATATTACTGTATTGTTTACAATGAATCCTTTAATAAGGTTTTGAATATGCCCTTTTTTACTTAATTCTGTAGTAGTCCTGTGAATAGTTTTCATCAGCACTACTTACTTAGTCAATGACACGTAAGGTGAATGAAAATTGCACAATTAGACTTTGAAAGGAGTATTAATAATCCTAACAAAATCACCAGAGCAATTCTGCAACATACTGAGCACCTTGAAGCTAATCTGATGTGGACTCGAGCAGGATAAACTTAAACTGTGTTCTCAAAGTTAAAAGATATGCACAGGTTTAACTGCTTTGCTGAGTGGCAGAGAAAATGAATAGAACTTTGTTGTCCTGGTTTTTGGTAGCTTTTTGAACAGTATTTTTCTCATTCTCCGTTGAGAATGGTTTCTTAGAATAAGGAAACAAACATATAGGACTTAGATTTTGTTCTCAGCCCTACCAGAGACTTCTTTGTGAGGAAAGTCTGCTTCATGAGGACAAACTCATTCTGATTAAGTAGACTCATGCCCACTGAAATAAATAGAAACAGTAAAATTTGTTTATAGTTTTGTAAAACTGTAGAAGTATTCAATTTGTTAACATTTGGGCATCGCATTAAAAGCCCTCATGTAAGTAACAGCATAGAACTGATGAGACCAGATGGTGTCTGTAAGGATGCCCTGGGTGGACTTTTGTTATCACCTGCCCCAGAAGGTGTGAGGGTAACCCAGGCTCTTGTTAAAAGATCCCTTGGGACATATTAAGTGAAATGACACTGAATGATTGGTGTGTGCATATATATGTATATATATGTATATGGGTTGATTTTAGAACAAATTGGTTACAGTAGAAAGCAGGTATGTAGCCATTTTTGTTATTATTATCTATAGTAATATATCAATATAAAAGCATAAAAATAACACCTAAGGAAATGTATAAGGACAAGAAAGAAAGTGAAAGAAAGGGTGAGAAAGGTATCATCACCCATGGATCCAGCCTTGATTATTACAATTTCGTTGTCTATTTGTAGAGGTGGCAGTCACAGTCTTGATCCATCAGGGGTTGGGGAAAGTCCATGAAACACAAAGATCAATTGGTTAAAATACATTTAGGTTTAGGTGGAATGTCCAGGTACCTTCCCTGGGCGGGAGGAAGGAGTATTACACTGTTTATTCAACTTTGTGGTTCTGTTGTAACTCTGTGAATCTTGTGCAGTCCTCTGGTGGAAGGCCTCAGGAGTGAAGTCTGGGGGCACCTTGGGGGTCTTTGATGGTTTATGAGCCTTTCTAAGAGGTGACAGCTGCTTCTCTCATCAGCGTAGTTGAGCCAGTTA
>VZTZ01005647.1:166998-218452 GCA_013400955.1 Drymodes brunneopygia | reverse complement strand
TTGTTCTTCTCACATGTACTCACTCTGCTCTTTGGCTGGAATTAAAACTACACCACAACCTTTGTTCTGATTTCTTCTTAAATCTGCTATCACAGAGGCATTGCCACCATTTCTAATTGGCCCAGCCTTGGCCAGTGGCATGTCCATCTTTGGAGCCACCAGGGACTCTTGGCTCTGCCTGACATGGTGGAAGCTCCCAGCAGCTTCTCACAGAAGCCACCTCGTGGCCTCCCACTACCAAAACCAGGCTGTGCAAAACCAGTTACAACCCAGAAAGCCAGGAAGGCCAATGGCATCCTGGCCTGGATCAGCAAGAGCAGGGCAGGGATTGTCCCCCTGTCCTGGGCACTGGTGAGGCCACACCTTGAGTGCTGTGTCCAGTTCTGGGCCCTTCACTGCAAGAAAGGCATTGAGGGGCTGGACCAGGTCAAGAGAGCAAAGCTGGGGAAGGGTCTGGAGCACAAGTCCTGTGAGGAGCAGCTGAGAGAACTGAGGGTGTTTATCCTGGAGAAAAGGAGGCTCATAAGTGCTTATCACTCCCCACAGCCGCCTGAAAGGAGGCTGTAGCCAGGTGGAGGTCAGTCTCTTCTCCCAGGCAACCAGTGAGAAGATGAGACAACACAGTCTCACAGCTGTGTCAGGAGACACAGTCTGGGCATCAGGAAAAATTTCTTTATGTAAAGGGTTGTTAAGTATTGGAATGGGCTTCCCGGGGAGGGTGTGGAGTTACCATCCCTGGAAGTGTTAAGAAATTACTGGATATGGAACATAGTGCCGTGGTCTAATTGTTGTTCTCATAATTTTGGAGATTTTTCCAACATAAATGATTCTGTGATTCTGTTTATAACATCTTTTTCAGATATCTTTTATTTCTTGGTTTGGGGCAGTGGAGTCTAATCCTATTCAGTGTAAGTTGCAAATACTTCTGTGAATCAAATTTATTTTATTCTACAACATATAAGTTAGGAACAAATCACTGAGATTGCATGTGGCATGTGGAACTGGTTTTATTTATAATTCAAAACAGTTTTATCAGAAAGCACTGGTTCACCAGGTTGAGTTTTTCCCTGAAGCATGAGGTTTTGCACATTTTTCATTCTGCAAAGGTCCATTTAGGAAAGATTAAATTCTATTTTCTCTTACAACACCTTTAAAATACTTTTTCTTTTACAAAAGAGCAGAAATCAGTTCTGCTGTCTTATACAGGGATGAGCAAATAGCACAAGTACATAAATATCACTCTTAGGGAAAGAAAGCTTCAAAAAGAATCAGTGTTCTAGTTTTTAATTGACTTAATTCTGAAATTTAAACATCACATGTCACATGCCACATGCCATTTCCATAAATTTTCTGAAAATAGAAAGCTTCCAACATTTCCATTTTTCTTTTTTGAGATAACTTGGTAGAGCATTTTTAAGGTTGTGATTGTCCTCATGTAATTCTGAAAGAAAATGGAATCATAGGTCTCAAATCATCTTGGACCGTACATTTTTTTCTTAAGCTACCTCTACAAGAAACCACAAAGGGTTTGTGTTCTGCTAATTCTTATACTGGCTTTAATTGGTTTTGTTCTCAGATTATATGATTTGAAATTGTATATTGTAATATAATTTGTTCACTTAACATAGTGTTTTTCTTGTTGTTTAATTGATTGTCATAAATTTAGATCTGGATGCCTGGTAATGGAATTTCCCTCTTTCTAGCCAAATACATGACTGTCTATCAAACACCAATGTCAGAGCTTACAGGACCGAACTTCCCTTCAAATGACATATTAGATTGATTCTTTTTTTGATGAGGAACATTCAACACTTTGTTGCTGTTATGCTGTGGAAGATTATAGCTTTCTCGTTTTGTTTCAGGCATTGCTGGGGTATCGTGATTTTGTAATTTTAAAACCCTGAAGTCATCAAGCTGACCAGAATTCCAACAGAATGCCTATGGCTTTTAGTCTATCTGTAATTACTTTAATTAACAATTCTAAATTATAATTCTTACTGTTTTTTATCCTTTGGGTATTGCTGCTGTCTTTCTAGAATGAAGTTAGATTATGTGTTGAACTCTCTTTGCCTTGTTATTTGTGCCAAGGTATCATCCCCTCAGTCCTAGGAGGCATATCCTACTAGATTGTTATTAGTATGTTTGGGTTATTTCCATGAGTCACATTTACTGGACTTTATTTTTAAAATACACCAGGTTGCTAGTTTGTTTGGCAATTTTTCCAGCAGCCAATTTCTGTTCTGAGTGAAAAAAACCCCAAACTTAATGTTACCCAGCAATTTTATAATCTTGTTTCACTGTAATGAGCATTTATGGATACTAATTTTAATGAAGCTTCTCCCAACCTTGCAATTGGGTGATCTCTTTCCTCCTATTCTGAAGCATCCCTTAATGAAGATAGTCATTATTACTCAGTCCAAGCAGCAGTGAGAAATCATTTCCAAAATACTGGATACAGTTTAACCATTTGCAGCAGAAGGGAACGAGGGAGGTAGTGTTCATACAAGCTGTTTCAAAGTGTGTTGATTTTGGCTGGGATAGAGTTAATGTTCTTCACAGTGGCTGTGTTTGGGATTTGTACTAAACACAGAGTTGATGATATAGAGATTTTTTTTTTTTATTGCTGAGCAGAACTCAAACAGAGCCAAGGCCTTTTCTGCTTCTCATGCTGCCACACTGGCAGGGGAGATGGGAGTGCCTGGGAAGTTGGGAGGAGACACAGCCAGGACAGGTGACCCCAACTGACCAAAGGGATATTCCAGACCATGTGACATCATGCTCAGGATGTAAAGTGGGGAGAAAAAAGGAGGAAGGGGGGGACATTTGGAGTCATGGGATTTGTCTTCCCAAGTCACCATTATGTGTGATTGGGCCCTGCTGTCCTGGAGANTGGGTGATCTCTTTCCTCCTATTCTGAAGCATCCCTTAATGAAGATAGTCATTATTACTCAGTCCAAGCAGCAGTGAGAAATCATTTCCAAAATACTGGATACAGTTTAACCATTTGCAGCAGAAGGGAACGAGGGAGGTAGTGTTCATACAAGCTGTTTCAAAGTGTGTTGATTTTGGCTGGGATAGAGTTAATGTTCTTCACAGTGGCTGTGTTTGGGATTTGTACTAAACACAGAGTTGATGATATAGAGATTTTTTTTTTTTATTGCTGAGCAGAACTCAAACAGAGCCAAGGCCTTTTCTGCTTCTCATGCTGCCACACTGGCAGGGGAGATGGGAGTGCCTGGGAAGTTGGGAGGAGACACAGCCAGGACAGGTGACCCCAACTGACCAAAGGGATATTCCAGACCATGTGACATCATGCTCAGGATGTAAAGTGGGGAGAAAAAAGGAGGAAGGGGGGGACATTTGGAGTCATGGGATTTGTCTTCCCAAGTCACCATTATGTGTGATTGGGCCCTGCTGTCCTGGAGATGGCTGAACTCCTGCCTGCCCATGGGAAGCACTGAATTAATTCCTTGTTTTGCTTGGTTTATGTGTGTGGCTTTTGCTTTCCCTATTAAACTGTGTGTATCTCAACCTGTGAGTTTTCCAGCTTTTACCCTTCTGATTCTCTCCCAGGTCCCAGGTGGGGCAGTGAGCTAGCAGCTGTGTGGGACTTGGTGGTTGGCTGGGGTTAAACATAACACAAGGTCTTAAGAATACATTCAGAGATATATATGTGCAGTGAAACCACAAATTGTCATAAAAATTCTCTGAAAGTGGCAGTAATTTGAGCTGTCTTGAATCTGTGAGAATTTTGGCAGCTCAGAACTTGTGATGGTTTCATCAGATTTCAGCAGTTGAGGGGATTTTACCAGGTTGGTCTCAAATCAGTGGCAAGTGTTTATGTCTGTGTTGTAAAGAAGAACTTGCAAGGAACTGAGCCACAATGATGCTCAATATTACTGTTGTTTCCTCTTTCTGTTTTAAATAGGATGAACCCCACAGGCAAGAGTTATTTGAGCACAGACACCACCCATTCTATGCTATAAAAAGCTAAATGGAAGACGCTACTATTAAAGATCCCAGAAGCTGACAGTATGTTTAGGGATGGCTGTGCCCTGGAGAAGCCCTAGAGATAAATTACTCCCTGAATATATCTTGTGCAATTTCAAAGCACTTTGGGATCCTTTACGATAAGTGTTATTACACAAGGGTGAATACATGTCTGAGGTTTCTGTCAGAATTCCTGGCAGTGCTCCAGCTTACAGTGCTGCTGGCAGACATCACCTCAGTGCTCTTCTGCTGACAGCAGAAAAATCCGTCCACTAAAAGCATGTCAGTCTCAAAAAGCTTTCTGCTAATTTATGTTCCTTACAGTAGTTAGGTAGAGGAGGAAAGTTAATGGCCAATTCTCTTCCACACAGATATGATGACTGCAGAGTTGACTTCTTTTTACCTGCCTCAGACAGAGCTTCTGCATTAACTGAGACAAAGGGCAGAAAGACAGTCTGGTTCTAACACCATTGAGGGCCAATAGAATAAATAAACAAAGCTGATAAGAGGACTGGAGCAGCTTCTGTATGAAGACAGGCAGAAAGTTGGGGTTGTTCAGCCTGGAGAAGAGAAGGTTGTGTGGGGATCTCATAGCAGCTTTCCAGTATCCGAAAGTGGCCTACAGGGAAACCAAGCAGGAACTATTAATCAGGAACTGCAGGGTACAAATTGAAAGAGGGAAAAATTAGGTTAGGTATTAGGAAGAAATTTTTTACTGTGAGGTTGGTGAGACCCTGGAACAAGTTGCCCAGGGAGGTTGTGGATGCCCCAACCATAGCAGTGTTCAAAGCCAGGTTGGATGGGGCTTTAAGCAACCTGATCTAGTGGAATGTGCACCTGCCCATGGCAGGGAGGGGTGGGGCTAGGTGATCTTTAAGGTCCTTTCAAACCCCTTAATATTCTATGATTCTATGACTCTATTATTCTCTTTGTCTTATCCATAAGAAAATTGGAACCCCTCCTTCCAGACAAAATAATACATTTAATGTTGTATACTTGGTGTCGAAGTAACTGCAGCATCTTTTAGTTGGGAAAATGAGAAAGCAGTCATGGCTTGCTATTAAAACTGGTGTGAAAATGCTCCTGGGGATTTGCTTCTTAGAAAACCTGACTAGAGTTTTTTGGCCTTTGCCACAGAAACTGGCAGAAAGAGCCTTGGTGTTTTCAAGGGCTCTGGAAGCAGTGTAATCAATTGATTTATGTTGACAAAATAAAATAAACTGAAGAGGATTTATCTGAAAAACCTGTGTAATTATGTTGTGCTTCAGGCATCAAATTGAATGTAGTGATATCCAGGACTGCAAATGAAATTAATACTCTTTCAGTTATGTGTGTTTCTTTCTAATGTTACTGAACTACAATTTTTAAAAATTCTAAAATTTTTTATAAGTACATTGTACGCCCATTTCTAGAAAAAAAAAAAAGAGAGAAATTAAAAAGAGAAGGTCTACAAGTAGTTACTATGTCAGGATAACCACTGCTGTTCTGGGCTTAAACTTTTTAAATTACTTGCATAAATTTTCAGTCCAATTAGCTAACCCATAAGAGACCCACTGAGTTTGGGACTGCTTGCCTTAACCACAACACTCTTGAGGACCACCTCATGCAGAGCAGGAGACAGAAGACAACAAAAAGCAGGAATGAATGAGCTAACCTAACCTCCAATGGCACTGTAAAAGATGTGCTCTCAGTGTCTTGGAGTGATTTATGGCCTGTTCCGTGATCCTCTGCTCTATGCCCCCAAATGGTTTTTAAGGTGTGTGGCTGGGGGAGTTTTGGGCTCTGTGGTGGGCTTTTTCCAAAGCCTCACTCCCCAGGCATCTGGGGTGTTGTGTGGTTTGGTTTTGCTTGTTTAGCTTGGTTTTGTTGGCCTAGGCAAGAAGTTTTCCCCTTCCCTGGCCTTGGAGAAGTTGTAGCAGCAATCCTGCAGCAACTTTTTGAGGTGAACTGGACAGCTTGTTAGTCCGAGACCAGAGAAATGGGACCTGTGGGAGAGGGGTCACTCTGTTCCGGCCCCAGAGCTTGGGAAGCCAAGCTGGGAGACAAAGCACACCAAGAGGCTCCAGATCAGTTACTTTCTCTGCCGTGGAGAGGAGGTCGATGCCAGAGAGTCACCGGATTATCATCTGCTGCCCAAAATGCTGCGTGAAGCTCCTCTTTGTTTACTTTTTTACCTGAGAGAGGTGCCGGAGCCCTCTTGTACCTCATGTCAGTCATGAGCAGGTATTTTCCCAGGCATTTCGGGTTTTTGTTCCGGTCTGTGTAGCATGTGGAGGAGGGGAGAGGGGGTAAGGTCTGATAGTTTCGTATCTAGCAGTTATTTATTTTTTGCCCCCTTTCCCTGTGGACATTCTGTTGGGGTTTTTTCTCACTTTCATTCATTAATATTCATTTCTTGTGGATGGAAAGAGATTTTTGGAACCCTTTTAGAGGAGACAACTCATTCCAGAGTGTCTTCTCCTATATTTGTCTCAAAACTGAAATACTCGGGTAATCCCTGTCATAAATATGAGGTTCAAAGCAGCTACATTGAAAATGAAGACAGGTTGACATTTGCTAGATTACTTTGTGTAGGACTGGTGTTCCTAATGGAAAAGCCAGCTAGAACATTCTGCAAAGAGGGAATGCAGAGGAAAAATTGTGCTTGAGTCACTCATTAAATGTGAAAGAGGCAGAACTTAGAAAGAATTCTCCCATTAAGCTGATGGCCTAATTGCTGGACCATCCTTCCTGTGTCGATATGTTGTGTGTGCATCTTTATTTGCTTTTCAAGGAAACTAATTTTGGAAAACTGTATGCAAATATGTTTATAGTTTGCTAAAAAAGAAATCCTCATCTATTATTTAAAAATCCACATTTCAATGTATTAGTTACAGTAAAATGCCTATCTCAGAACTGGAATTATTAAAAGAAAATTCACTGGTCTGTATGTTGCATGTTCAGTCCTGTCAGTGACAAACTGGTTTTGGTTTCCTTCCTAAACTCCTGAAGAGGTCTAATAGCGGGCTCTGACTTTTATTTAATGTGTTGGAAGCAACTCAAAAAACAGTGATAAGGTGCCTCAGCCATCAGTCAGTAAAATTTTCGGATGTGTGCTACATAGATGCAGTGTAAGATAGATATAATTCCTCTATAACATAATTAGGTTATGAATGTACTAGCTATATATTCAGGAAATTAATGCTAATGATACATAGTAAGTACAGCATTTAACCAGTGTGAGCTGCTCTACAGCCACTAGCAGCATGGGAGCTCCTACAAGTGTTCAGGTTCCCTCTCAGTGAAAATGTGAAGCATATCTGCACTAGCCCCTGCTGATCACCCCCATCAGTGAAGGAAAACCAGGCCTCCTCTCCTGCAAAAGTCTGGGCTTTTAATATCCTAATGCTTGTGGAGACCTTTGAACCTAAGAAGTCTTCACATCCTGAGTCCCTTCCTCAGCTTTCCCTGCAGTGACAGTGATGGGGGCTCAGAGGGGCCCCACATCCCTCACGCCTCTTTGCATTAAGTCCCTTCTGTTGCATATGCTGCTTAATCATTGCTGATCCTCTTTCAAACTCCTCTGTTTCTTCCTACTTAAGAAAGTTGAGAGTTAACTTTAAAATCTCATAATATATTAATTCCTTGACAGAACTGTCAGTTGCAAGTCAGTTTCTTGACATCCATGGACTCCTGCTGCTTTGAGCCCCAGCTCAAACCTGCAGTCCTGAATGTCCCTTTTCCTTCCAGAAAACTCAGTTTTCTAGCTCTTCACCTTGGACATACCTACTCCAGTTCTTAACCAGAAGAGGGTAGAGAAAATAATTTTTCAGTAAACCATAAAGATTCATTAATTGTTTGCTTCTCTCTATAATATTTTTGTCGAGATATTTTAAAATCTTTTATTTTCAGCCTTGTTATTTCCATGACCTCTGCCACAGAAAGTTGCTCAAAACAGGCAGTTCACTTCAAGGGTTTTGCAAAGAGGTGTTGTAATTTCCATTTGCATTCACCAAGTGAGTGTATCTGGATCTCATTTAGACTGGTAAGTATCCAGTGTACTGCAAAAGTCTGATCAGTGTTTCAGGAAAGATGAATGAGTAGGACAAGAAAGCTCAAAACAGTGACCTCATTACGCTGTTGGTTATCTGAATACAACCAGAGAGTTGACAGCAGGCACTGATGAATCAAACCAGGTTCAATTCTTTTGGGTCCAATGAAGTACCCAAATAATTCTTGGAATGTTTGAGAAGGTGTATTTGTAGTTTTGAGACCAGATGTTTTACAAAGTTTTAAAATTCCTAATAAGGCCGAAGTTGACAGTGGAGGATGTTAGCTTTTCCCTTGCTGTGCGAGTCAGTGAGCTGGGAATTGGACATGTAAGGCTAGACTCAGAGAAGTATTTGACAATACACCAGGTATATATCTATCTATATATATTTATATATACACACATATATATGTGTCATTCTTTATTGCCATTTTAAAAGAAAACAGGCTCTATGATTCATCATATGACACTGTCAGTCTGTGTCATGTAAAATGGGGGCTTCCTTGAATCCTTTGTGTTTGATCAGTCAGTCAATGCCCCAGGAAATCTGAGACCCTTGTGCCCAACCACTCTGCCAGTGTCATGTTATGGTGATGCCACATCATCAGAGTTCAGTTCAATTGATTTGTTCAGGGACTCGTGCCAACACAGTATTGGAGGTGAATCCTTATTGCAATTTAGAAAGAGAGACTCCTTCTTGCATTTCCCCACTCTCAATTGAGTATGTTATCTGCTTCCAGCAAATACTAGTGCCCTTGAAGGACTCACACCAAGCAGTTTAGGGAATAACACACTTTTTAAATAAAGACACTGATAATACAAAATTTTGACAGGTAAAAGTTCAAAAATTACCAGTGATAGTTTACCGACTACAAAAAATAATTTAAAGCAAAATACAGATAAGCTCTGGTAACCAATGATATATAGCTTGAGATAATAATTTAGTTCACACAGAGTACGGTTCTTACCTCATAGATATCCCTATGTGGGAGAAGACAGGGTCAGTCAGTCAACTATTCCCAGAATTTCTCCCTGTTTTTAATGGACTTTTGTACTATTTATTTTTATTTAGTTGGAGCTTGAGAGACTCTAGACATACATCCTTGTGTTACTGATTGGTGCAAAATTCTCTTGTTTTGCTCTTGAAGATAAAGTCAATAAAATATAGAGCATATGTTCAGAGAGGTGCAGTCATACCTTGGAGGTGATTTTGGGATACAGGTGCATTAGCATTACAACGAAGTTATAATGAAGGAAATTTATCCAAGGGAAGGTATTTTGCCACAGTTGCTGGTTCAGCAGTACGACATCTCCCATCCCTCCTGGCTGACAGGTGCTCTGCAGTTTATCAGCTGCACGGTGCCATTGATTCCTTGCATGGATTTCAACAATGCCTGGCCATGGTGTCTTTGCTCCACCCTCTGTTTCATCCTCCTTAGCACGTGCTTAAGGTTGCAGGCTGTGTTGTGTGGGGAACTATCATGGAATAGATACTGTGCATGCCAACTGCATTCCATCTGGGAACTAGCAATTTCCAAACTGTTGTAGCTTCTGTTAGAATGTAAATATGGCTTCCCAATTTTCTCCAGTTCTGTCCCCAGTCATTTCCCCCTAGTCTGGTACTTTATGTGGATGCCACATAAGCTTTTTACAGGTGTCTAGATGTCTGAAGACATAGATGTGTGCCTCAGGTTTTAGGTATCATCAGAACTGGTGAACTAGGCAACCAGAACAAAACCTGAGACTAGTTCTATTTGTGCTTTCAAAAGCTTAGTGCACGTCTCAGATTTTTTGGTATCTAAATGCATATGTGATTAGGGCTTAAGACGTCACATTGGAAAATAGACATCTCTTTAGGTGATGACTGGTATCTGCTGTGTTGTTTAGCATTGCTCTATTGGTGGGAGAAGCAAACCCATGTTATTTATGTCTATTTCAGGGAGAGGAACTTGAAAGAAAGGTAATGGCTGTCTTGGCTCACCCATGTTATACACTTGTTACTGTGTTAATGACTTTACAGATGCAGCATTCCCAAAATGGGCTGTTGTTTAGAGAAAAAAAAGTAATTTCACTCTTAACGAGCTTAAATTGAAGGATGTTGTCTAATCAGTTACTAGGATGCACAATGCACAACTAGAAATTGGGTTCAGATGATTCTTCAAGGGTCTGAAAATCGGAGGATTTTGGAGGAAAAGAAATCTCTAAAAGTTTATAAAGTTACAAGCCTTGGTTTCATTTCTTATTTTGAGCAACACCTCCAATATCTAACTGAAGCCTGTCTCAAGCTCTTCTTAAGTTTCCAGAAGTTTTTACAGCAGCATTAACTATTTTATATGTTCATAATGAATTCTTCAGTGCTGTTTGGTTTCCTAGGCTTGGAGGCAGTTCTCAACATTTCTGATTTTGTTCTTCTATTTTGCAGTACATTTCTGGTCAAAGGAGACATAGCTTGCTCAGAGAAGGCATGCCAGCAAAAATCATGGGGCTGAAAGCTGGGAAATGGTCAGTCCAAGATGTTCATAGTACAGGAAGAGCGCAGACGGTGCTGATAGGGGTTTCAGAGCATCATCCCTGCATTCTGAATCACATTCTGATATTGTCACAGTTCAAGGGACAGCTTTTGTTGAAGCTGATTAAAGATAAATATGTACACCAAAGGCACAAGCAAATAAAAGCATGGCAAGGCAGGGAGGGATTTGTGTACAAGACTCTGGAAAGGGCAGGTGCCTGAGATACAGTGGGAATAAATGTATATTCCTGGAGAGCAGCACAGAGATGTGTCTGTGGGTCCTTCTCAGTAAGGATAGTTTTTGGAAGACCTTTGACTGTACTTGGGAATGTTGGGATTGGAGCACTGATATGGGTATGCTGTCCCTGACACTTTCTCTGTAAATCAAGTGTTGCTACACCATTTCGGAGCCTTGAAGGATCTGGAAATTGAATTTTCTGTACTGGACTTTACACAACCATGCTAATGGTGTCAGTGTCAAGTCTACCAAGGGAGAAATCTACATGGACAGAACAAGCAGAATCAATTGCAATAATCAAAGACCAGATATTGAAATGATTACATAAATTAATAATAAGGGAGCACTGAATTTACAGAAGCCCTTTATAAGCCAGGACAAAACATTTTCTCTGATAATAGTAAAATTTGCATTTATTAAAGAAAAAGGTCTACTTAATGACTGTTCACAAATCTAGTCCCTGTTTGTTAAAAAGGCTTATCCATAAGGCAGTCTCACAGCAGTCCATTCATGTTCATGGATAAAAATGAAACTGCTGGCTGCATGTGGAATTGCTGAATTAGCTAATACCATAACCTCTCACAATATTGGGTAGATATGTGCATTCAGTGCTCAGGCAAGGCAGATCAGGCCTTTATATTTTGAAAAACTTCCTGTTCAAATTAATTAAAATGCAAAGTCTATATTAGCCACTGAATTTTCTATGGTATCTAATTCAAGAAGTTACATTGCCTCCAGTTAATTGAGAGAAAAAAAAAAGATGTTTCTGCAATCTCATTCAGAATCTTTTATAAATGTCAAACCCTACATTATTGCTAGGGATAATTCCTTGTTTATCCACAAGTATAATATGTGGATATACTGCAACAGACTTTTAAATTGTTCTTCAAATTGCCTTATCTCTCTTCAACTCTTTCTTCAGTATTCAATTACTAGTTCAAACATCATAAATGCTTTTGCTAACCAACTGTTTAAAAGTTCCTGATTGCATTAACCAAAAATTGAGTGCCATAAAAATCTTGGATTGATACCAGGAAGATGAAAACCCTGTCTCATTTGCCAATCACAATTAATAGATTTATTAAGCATGAACTGTGCCTTTCAGAGTTTCACCTGCATTGATTTCTCAGACAATTAAAATTCTATTTGAAGTCTTTAATCAGACAGAAACAGGAACATCTATAATAATGTTTATTCTGAATGACTGGTAATACTGAAAATTAAGCGCACAGAAAAAATGTTGGACCAAATACATTTGCTGTACCATTAGTGGGTTTATGTCAGAAAGAACTCAGATTTGAGACTCTTTTGTCACCTAATACCTTAAAGCAGTTTATACCATGTTTAGGTGCAGCTACCTGCTGTTTCAGGAAACAAGTGAATCACAGAAAGTGATGGGTGTCCTAGCTCCAGTCCTCTGAAAAGTGCCCCCTTACCTGGCAGTTCCAATTTAGCTGTGAGCCACTGGTGGTTCTGGGTTTCCCTTGCATGTCTCCAGAGACATTACTGAGCTAGGAGGAACTGCTGTGGTCTGTATGTATATATGCTACAGAAAGCAAAGAGCTTGGAAGGGAGGAACTACCTGACTAAAAGAGATGTGCACTCTCAAAAATGTGTTTTCTCTCTGAATATGTCACCTTCTCGCTATTTAGTCCCTGGTGGATCTATTTATTACGCTCCAATCCAGTTCATTAGAGTTGGTATTAAAGGCAGAAGAGTTTGAAAAGCGTGAATGACACTAGGACTAAGAAAGATGGAAAGGCAATTTGATCATTGACATAGACTGTCAGCAAAAAGAAAAAATAATGTCTGAATTAAAACCAAAAGGTGCTCTTGAAATTTAAATTAGACCCCTATAACATTGTTCAGAGAAAATACATTTTCGTGTCAGAACTACATTTCTTATTTTGCCCCCTGTTATTATATGACTAACAATAAAACCTTTAACTGCACCGCCTCCTGCAATTATTTCCATGGGACCTATTGCCCATTTCTTCAAGCTGTGTTAAACAGAGGAGGGCACATTTCTGGGAATATATCAGGGAGAGAAGAAAAAAAAGAAGAAAGCAAGCAACAAGCAAGCAAGCAAGCAAGCAAGCAGTTGTTCCCATTGTGTTCCTTCTAGAAATCATGAAAAATATTATGGGAGATCCTAGGAGAGATGAGGTTTTTAAAGGAGCAGAAAACAACTTCATACAATGCAAATAGCACCATTTCATTTGCCTAGCCCTGCTACAGTTCTATTCACAGCAGCTCACTCTACACTGAGTTAGGGAAGCCTGAAGGTAGATATAATCCTCAAGTGGCTGACCATATGTATTTTATAGGGAACTGGGGCAGACATATGCTCTCTTGTTTTGGCAATCCGTTTTGTCTGCTGTGCCGCCATGGGAGAGTGCTTGTCTGGCATCCTGCCACCGAGATGCCCTTTACCTTGGCATGATGTTGTTAGGGCTGCCTTTTGAGGAAGAGTGGCAGTGTGTTTACAACAGTTATATTGTGCTGGAAAATCCAGCCTATAAATTAATTTTGCAGTCCTGCTCTCTTAGTGTAGCCATCTCATCTACAGACCATGTTCATTTTGCTTTATATGAGCCCTGCTTCTTTTACAATAGATTTTGTCTTGCTGGAAAATCTGTCAAAACATTTCTTTGTGCAGTAACAATTTTATTTTAATTAAGTTGGTGTAATCCTGAAATAATACAGTTTAATTAAATGAAGGTCATCCAATGCAGATTTACACCACTATAACAATGATAACAATTTGGTCCACAGTTAGAAAAAGCTATGTAAAACTTTATCCTATTTGTTAATTGAGTTGCATGGTAGATGAAGGGTGAACAAGACATGGTAATGGCATATCATATAATTCAAAACTATTGTAAAATATAAAACATGTAAACTGACATTATTCATCTATGAAATTAAATCACTGTCCCCCACCTTCATTCTTTGAAAGCATATTCATAAACACCATAGAGAATAAAGGGGAACAAGTCAAGGTTGTTCCTTTTCTTTTAGACAATAAATATTCATATGTATTTAAGAAGTTGAAATGCCTTAATGTCTTTAAAGCTGTGGAAATAGGGTGATCTAATCTTAAGAGTAATTTTTCTAGAGTTTTTATATTGTTTTACTTTTGAAACCTGAATTTTAATTACTTTTGTCATCCTCAGGTTTCTCATTATGAAGGCAGGTTGGTAATAATCTCTGGAGCATCCAACACATGTTAATCATTTCGCATATGAGGGTGAATGTAATTAGACACTGTCCATCTCATGCTCTGTCACCTCTTATATAACATTTATCCACTTCAGTGGATAGAATCATAGAGTCAGAATTGTAGAATCATAGAATGGTTTTGGGTTGGAAGGGACCTTTAAAGATCATCTACTTAAACCCTCCTGAAATGTGTAGGGACAACTACGCCAGGTTTCTCAGTCCTGTCCTCACCTTGAGTGTTTTCAGGGATGGGCACCTAAGACCTTTCTGGGCAATCTGTTCCAGTGTTTCATCACACTCATCATAAAAACTCTCTTCCTTACACGTAGTTTTCAGTCAGCCTTCCTTTGTCCACTCATGGAGTTGCTGCACTGCAGAAGCCCACTATATTGGTCAGGCAGGACCTGCCCTTGGTGAAGCCATGCTGGGTGTCTCAAATCACATCCCTGTTCTCCATGTGCCTTAGCACAGCTTATAGAAGGATCTCTTCCATCATCTTCACAGGCACAGAGCTGAGGCTGACAGGTTAGTTGTTTCCAAGGTCATCCTTTCATCCTTTTGAAAAGTGGTTGTATGTTTCCGCTTTTCTCAACCTCAGGGGCTTCTGACTGTCGTGTCTTTTCAAATATCATGGAGAATGGCTTGGTAACTACATCAGCCAATTCCCTCAGGAGTGTGGGATGAATCTTGCCAGTTTCCATACACTCACTTTCCTCAGGGGTTCTCAAACCTAAGCATTTCTTACAGTAGGAGGGACTTAGCTCCCTCATTCCCTCTCTTGTGGTCTGTCCTGCTGAGAGGTGTGGAAAGCAGCTGTCAGAGAAGATTGAGGCAAAAATGTTGTTGAGTACCTCAACCTTCTCCTCCACTCTTTTAGCAGTTTTCCAGTTATGCTCATGAGCAGCAATTCATTCTTTTTAACCTTCCTTTTCTGGATGACACACCTGTAGAAGCCCTTCTTATTCTTTGCATCCCTTGCCAACTTCCTCTGCAGCCACACCTTGGACTTCCTGACCCTATCCCTACAGAACTGGGTAGCATCCGTATACTTTTCCTGGGATACCTGCTTCTATTGCCTGTCTGTTTGCTTCTTGCTCTTAAGTGTTACTCAAAACAAATAACAGAAGTGTTAGTTATCTCTCCTCAGGGGAAGATAGTAAAGTCCTTGACAGATCCCTTGGTATTTATTGATTTATAAATGCTGCACAGTGTACTACTCTATGCAAAAATATTGCTGATAGGGCCCTTTTTGAAAAGGCTTTAAGATGACCATTCTTAAATCTACTGTTTCTTAAGCTGAATTTATAAATTAGTGCAAATCTCATTTTCTTTCTACGATTCAGTGGGGTGAAAACATACCAGAAAATGTTAAGCTTTGTTAAAAGTTAAATATCNACACCCTGCCATGCTTTCCAGTTAAGAGTCACCTTGTAATTTATCAAGAATCATTTATGAACATGCTTTAGTAATCATACAGGGATACACTCACTAAATAGGAGGGATTACACAACAAATGGATACAAGAATAAATAGTGACAAAACACAGGATGCTTTCCATATCTCATGAGCAAAATGTGTAGCCTTTAACAATGTGAAAGAAAAAATTTAGAAGCTAAAAATAACTGAATCATAGAATCATTTGGATTGGAAAAGCTCCTAAGATCATTAAGTAACATTGTAAATCTAATACTGCCAATTCCACTACTAAAGCATATCCCTGGCTGCCATGTCTACATATCTTTTAAATAACTCCAGGGATGTTGACTGTAGCACTTCCCTGGGCAACCTGTTACAATGCTTGACACCCTTCAGGTGAAGAAATTTTTCCTTATATTCAATGTAAGCCTCTCCTGGCACAACTGGAGGCTATTTGCTCTTGTCCTATTACTTGTTACCTGGGAGAAGGAACCAACCTCACATGAATTCTGCAACCTTCTTTCAGCAGTTGTAGAGAATGATAAGGTCTCCCCTGTGTCTCCTTACTCCAGTCTAGGCAAGCCCAGCTTCCTGATCTGCTGCCCATGACTCACTCTTTAGACCCTTCACCACCTTCTTTGCTCTTTTCTAGGCACTCTCCAGCACCCCAATGTCTTGTATCATCGAAGATTCAGTGCCAATTCTGATGAACTCCTCATGGGGTTACCAGTAAAAAAACTGCAAAAGTCACCCTAATCAGGCAGAAAGCCAGAGACTCCTAACCTGCTTCTTGGCATGGAGAGGAAAGTGTTAATGAAACAGTGTAAGGCAGCAAGCTCTCCTGTCTGGGGAACTATTAAAAGGCTCCAATTTCTGGTTTACTCTGGTGTATGACAGATGATCATTCCAAAACACTAGGGTTTCAAGATGTCCTGCAGAGCCAGCAAGACGTTTCGTTTATCACATATTCCAGATACTTGGTGTTTCTATGGCTGTTCAGCTTATATCCAGTTTCTTTTGTAGAGCAAAAATTCACTGCTTTCGTTTCTATGCTTGTAAAAACAACCAGCTCATGCTGTTACTGTGGATATAGAAAGCTAGTTCATACTGTGTTACTGTGGATATAGAAAAGTGCTACATTGTATAGGATGGCAACCAAATTTTTTTTTCCTTGCTACAGAAACTTTTACAACTTGTGAAAATCCTCCTTTTGTTTGTATTGACCTCAGTGGACCCCAAAACAGAAGCCTCTAGAGTCATCCGTGAGCATGTTGCGTAAAAGGATGGCTGGGATCTCTCATTTTCTTTCAAATGGGTCTGCTTCCTCTTTGTTATTGTGCTCTCTGTTGTCATTATGTCCACAAATGCTGTAACTTGATTTAGTGGGCTGACTCTCAAACCTTAGGTGAATCTCCACCTCTTTTGTGAATACCAAGATTTATGCAGATGAAAGGTGCATAGTTGCTGAGTTGAAGCAGTTCTGCATTTGTCCAGAAGATACAACCATTCAAAAGAGCAGAACAGTCATTACCCTTTGCTTTCTAGAATGGTGTAGAAAGACCAAGAGGTTTGAGTTAAGTCATGCAGCATTATATCCATGTCTGCTGCACCAGACATTCAGCTACTGTTTGTATTTAACTGTTGCTGGACAGTTGTCAAATGCTGCATAGAATGCCAAGAAACCACTTGTTTCTTAATTTGAGAACAATTAATGAATTCTGTAGTTGGCCAATGCTCTTGAGAGTCATGATTTCATTTCATATGATAATCCAGTTCCATTTGATTCACTCACAAAGTAGATATTTTTGTGAATGCCTTTATGTGTGGGGTGAGAAACTTGTGGCTGTGGTATGTATGTTATGTTAGCCACAAGATATCTACTTTAACCACCAAATCCAGTCACTGGTCAGTAAGATGTTTGAATGATGAGTTCTTTACCTTCCATTAAGCATTTGACATGTTGGGAATCTGCAGTACTTTTAATAACTGTGAATGCTGGCCTTTCTTTGGGTCTGAGCTGACTTATACTATTTGACACCAGAACTTAAAGTAGGAGAAGAAAGGTTTCAAAACTACATTTCTAGTCACCATATACATCTAGTTAAATTCAATATATTTTGCTTCTGCTTGTATAAAACTGGTATGAATGCACCATTGGTCTGATGGACACTCTTTTCTGACATAACCCATAACACTCAGATGATTGCCTAGAGCTTGAATTTTTCTTCAGTCTTCCTGTGTGGATAAATTATTTTCTGATTTTTTACTGTGGCTATCAGCAAGCTGCACAATTTAACTTCTTTAAATGTGTGCTCTAGGTGTTTTGTACCTTGATTTCCTAGAGAAGTCGAGAGTTGAGCTGGGTGTTGGACACCTATTACCCTATTATGTTAATATGGCAACCTAATTTCACTCACAGACCTCTGGCTAGAGCACTGATTAGAGCAGCTCCAAACCAGTGTCTTCAAGCCAAAATACTATTTACTTCTTTTCCCAGCTAAAATGTTCATAATGCAAGTTGTGGTTCAAAAAAGCATTATCTGGGTCTTTCATTCATCTTTCACAGAAACAAGAGGTGGAAGACTTTTGGTAATGATTAGTAGTGACCCGCTGCACCAAGGTTATTTGCTTTGCAATCCAAGACACATGAAGTTGTTAAAATTTGTGCATAAAAGCACCAACCACTCAGGGACAGAAAAATGAAGGAATCTAGTTTGCTTATTTTCCCACACCCTATATAATGCTGCTCCACGGTGATGCTGTGCCTTAAAGTATGCATGTAAAATTTTTGATCCCAAAACCATAAAAGAAAGTAAGTCTCTCGTTGTACTGTGTAAGCTGAAAGAAAATAACCAAAGCTGAAGTTGTTATGGTTTAACTGAAGACTTTTCTTCCCCAATATTTCTTCTGATAAAAAAATTTACAAAAACAGCTCTTGTTACTGAAAATACCAGTTTACAGGAGGTAGCACTGTTTGGCCTACCTCTCCCTGCTTCCAAATCATGGTGTTAAAATTCAATTATTAAAATTACTAGAGAGATGCCTCTGCCTGGATTAAGGTGCAAACAACACCATATGCTGAAGTCATTAGTACAGATTATTATTTACAGTAAACGTGATGTAGAGAGAGAGAGAGAAATAAGGAAAAGAAAGAGAAGGAGTAAGAGTGGAAAGGTGTATAGTCACCACCCATTAGATCCTGTGACAAGACTTCATCATTGCAATTCCAGCGTCTGTTGGTCAGTGTCTTGATCCATCAGGGATGGGGGAAGCCCATAAAGCACCAGGGTTACAGATACTCAGGTTCAGGTAGGAAGGCCTATGTATCTCTCCTGCAGTAGGGAGTTTTACACTGAATGATGTCATTCTGTAGATCACAGGACACTTCAGGAGCTTCTGAAGGTCCAGGACATTTCTTGAGATGCTACAGCTGCCTCTCAGGTCAGGGCAGTTTTGTCAATTATGGCCCATCAGAAGATGCAATTACCTTCAGGCCATGTGTGAATATTCCCATACTTAACTGGAGGGGTGTTTTCACACCTGAGCCTTACATAAAGAGAGGGCATTTGTATTAGCATTGTAAAAAAGCACTATCCCACATCCTATGAATGGCCTCTCATCATCCTCTTCCCTTACAGGTTAAGTGGTTGATTGTTTAAGTCATTAGCCAGTCCAGTCTCTCACACATGGTCAGGTGGCATTATTGTTCTTGAGCTAAGACTGCCATTGTTGTGAACTAAAAAGGTTTTTACATAGAAGTATATGGCTGTTTGCTTCTGAAAGACTGAATTTATAATTGTATTTATTTCCACCATTGAAATGGGCAGAATTTCTCAGTCTCATCCTTTAAATCAAAGACAGAAAATAGTCTGCTCATTTATAATCTATGCTTTTAACTATATGACAGGTGAAATACCATTCAAAGATAAACTATCATATTTCAGTTTGAGAATTCAAACTAGAGATCACAAAATTATGGGCTACAATGGCAAATTTAGGCTATCTTTGTTTTTTGAATGCCGTAATTTGCATTCTATTTTTTATCCTGTATGCAAAAGACAACGGAAAAAGTTGAGGCTTGCTTTTTATCCTGTTGGTTTAAGCTGTCTCTTCAGTTCCCTTGGCCCGGGCCTAGATGATGCCAGTCACCCACCCCTGGGCAGCTGGATTGCTAAATTCCAATCTATGGCCTTTAACCACTGAGCTTTTCAAAATAAATTTGAATATGTTGTAATGATGAATCAATTAGTTCAGTTCAGACCTCTGCTCTGTGGAAAATGTGGGGCCAGAATGCTCTGGAAAATATGAAAATCAGGAAATTATTGGGTGTCTTTGGAACTGTTCCTTCTTATGGCAGCTACCATGACACAGATGCCCACAGTGTCTGCTATTATCCAGCAGGGCTTATTTCTTTGGGCATAGGGATTTCTGTGTCGACTGTGAGTTGTGTTTGCAAAGCCAGCTTAAGTTAAATGGTGCTGTGCTTCCAGCAAGACAAATGAGATCAGGAGTGCACCAGAGATGATCACAGTGTTGTTAGACACCACAAGAGCCCTTGGAACAAGGGAGCATGGCCAAGAGCTGAAAATGTCTATGCAGAATCACTCAGGCAAATGCAGGTTCACATATTTTTGGGCTGGCTGAATATTGCTATTTGCCTCAGCTAATCATCTCCCTGGTGCCTGAACTGGCTTTGCTCCCAGGAAAAGTGTGGTGTCATTGCTGCACCCTAGCTCTCTGTGGTTGCAAACTAAGTACTCTGCATGGAAAAAATGGAGAATTAACTGTGTTTCAATAGTTCAAACAGATCAAATTACTACAAAGGCATCTGTGAGAGAAGTGATATCTCTGGTGTGTTTCACCTCTGATGTGCTTTATCAGTAAGGAGGTTAGAAATCCAAATCTTGTGTTGATACAATTACAAACCCAGACTAAATTCACATTCTGAGCTCTGCCAAGCTTTGACACACCTTAAACACAATACAGACTTTTCTCTGTAACACTTGTGTCCTTTTGATTGCTGGCAAAATTAAGTTTCCTTTACTGGTTTTACTGTCTTAGTTGTGCAAGATGACTTGCTAAATACTTTCTATTTTCTACAGCTTTCTTAGAACAGGAAGCATATTTATTGCTGGTCAAAAACTAAAACAATGCATAGAGAAATCTTGAGGGCATTAAAGCACTGGTGGGTTTAGGACAAGTGGTTTGCACTTTGCCTTCATGAAGGGTCAGTCTTTCCTTTGTTCCTGGGCCCTTGTTCTTCCTGGTCTTTATAGAGTAGTAGAGTGGGAGTATATAATTTTATGATCTCCGTTGTTTTTTAGAAAGCACCTTGGTAGTTTTGTTAGCATCTTGAAACTGAAATGTCCACATGTCTTGGGCACCCCTTTGATCATAACACTCCTTTCTATCCTGTTCAAAGGAGAAAGTTACTGTTGCTGTAACTGTAGGTTATGATAAACTAGAAGTGAAAACTGACTCAGACTCTCTGCACCGTTTTTGCTTTGCAGTGAATGTGTGTCAGGTGACTTTTGTTACAAGGATTTGTCAAGGCCATCCACACAGAAAAGGGTTGTCCTTGGAAGACTTTTGCTACATTAATTAAATCCAATTTCAGCTGCCTTACCTCTCCTTTCCAACAGAGATGGCCTGTGCGTATTGTCAGGATAAAGAAATGGGGCTTGAACCTGCAGAAGTACCCTCTGAGATACAAGGGCACAGTTTACCTATCCAGAATCCCACTCAGTAATTGCTGGACAAAGTGTGAGTCTGGCTTTATTGAAGGAAAGTGAATGGAACTCTGGGATCTACAGTTCTACAATATAGCTCAGATATTGGAAAATAAGAGCTCATTCAAACTATTTCAAGCAATCTATGCCACATATTTCTGTGAGGGTTCCTGGCAGAAACATCCGATTAGATTATGTTAGTACACATAGAAATGAGTATGACTATGATGTTAAGTCTAAGGGATTGTATTTCTTCAGTAGTGAAATAACAAAACAAGTTTCCAGTGTTGACGCTGCCACAACACCAAACGCTGTTCTAACAGCCCTTCCTTCTGTATTTAGATCATTCTTGTCTTCTCCTCTGGGTGCAATTTTCAACGCATATTATGTGAATGGACACATTTCCTCTTAAATTACTGGCTAAACTCCCACATACTTCAGTGGAAAGAAGATAAGAGTCTATTTGTTAAGATGGTGACTTTTTCCTATTATAAGTATCCCTTGCGATGCTCTGCCAATCATTGCATTACAGATACACTGAGCTTTTGAATAGATAGTGAGTCACCGAAACTTATCAAACCAAGCCAGAAGAGCACATAGAATTTATATAGTAGTTTTCATTATAGCTCTCGAAGTCCTTTGCAAGCATAGGTTATCCTGTCTCTTACACAAAATGTCGTCCAAAGTAAAAGAACCAAAGCAAACATCATAGCAGGAACTAGCATGAAGTAGCATTAAGGCTGAGTTCTTAGCTGCCACCCTACCATATGTTTCATGGGGTATGAAGACATTATTCCGTGCTACCGATACCTGGGCTTTAACTATATCTTAGCGCTTTCTCTTCCATTTAAATTCAGTTAGATGTAGAAGTAAATAGAAAATAAAAAGAATCAGACTATCTCTGTGTTTTTCAGTGAAACTCAATATATTTGGGGCAGTTGGTGAACACAAGCAAGGATTTTTAAAGTAATGAACCACTTGGAGTTTTGTCTATGTACAGAGCATGAGACAACTCCAGTTTGTGAATGCTTCCACCAGACTTGCATTAGCTTTTCAGTAGGAATTAAATTGACAAAATCTTTTTTTATAACCAAAGTAATCAGAACAAAAAAGAAGTCCTGCAAGTGCTCCCCTCTGTGCTCACTCACTTGAATAAAAACCCCTGTTGTCATAAAAAGTACACCAAGGATGCAGAAATACTTTCTAATGAACTAGTTCTTGTGGCAGCATGAAATCTGGGATTAGAGATACAGTGCTATTAGGCTTATTTGTGTCTATCTAGTCAGTCTTGTGTTACTTTTATCAAATTTTCATAAATGTTTAAGCTGGTAATATAAATCATTCCTCTTGTGTCCTGTAGTGCTCTGAGAAGCGACAAAAGACCCGCAAACTTAACATCCAACACTGATTTGCAATCAAGCTTCACTGTTTCAAATTGCATCACATGATTCTGCCTAATGGTGATAAAGAGCTCCAGGAACTGGATAGTGTTGAGAATTATTGATCAGCTGTTGAGAAAGGCTTAAAATAGTGACAAATGTGTTGGTGTGATTTACTAGGGAAAGCACCAATTTTCTAACTTGTTTCTGGTATCCTGTGTTATACTAGTCCTATTTTTGTTTGCATTATACTCACAGGAGAAAAGCTCAGAAGAGAGGATGGTGTTTCAAAAATCAAAAGGTGAAAAGAGCTTGTACAGGGGCAGATCAGCCCCTTGGTTACAGTAATTCTCACCTCAAAACCTAGTACTGCACACAGAACTGCTAAGTGAATGTATGATCTGTATGTATATAAAAAAAATTCTTTGACTTTGATTTTTGGAGCTATATTTGTGTGGGATAGAGTACTACATCATTTTTAGAATTAGGCAGTGCAACTAAGGGATTTACAGAACTAATACTATTCCTCACAAGTTGTGCACAGACAGAGTAATGCTCATGGAAACCCTTGGGCTTCATCCAGATTCAGTTTTATAAGACTATTTTGGCTTGATTTTGTGAATATAATTTAATTTCTAGCTGTTGTCTTTTTTTCCAGTCCAAATTGACATGCAGCACTAATGCTACCTGCTTACATTCCAAGCTTTCAGCACTAAGTCTCTAGAATATTTGGTTTTAAAAAATTCAAAACAACATCAATATTTCTTTAATGCTCTTTAAAGATGACTGAATGTGTTTCCTGACCAGAAACCATTACACTGCCTGCTATGTGAAATATTCTTGATTTTCCCTAGCATTTAGGCTAGTGAGGACCAGGAGTTGTTTTGATGCATTTTTTTGGGGATCCCTGTAGGATCATGTTGTGATATTTTGGAGGAAGTATAGTTCAGCTCTCTTTGATCCATGGCAATTGTAGAACAAGCAGCAATACTTTTGATAAAATCTGAAAAATCCCCTAAGAATTGATATTTTCCCCAGTATTGTCACAGACTTTCCTACATTCTGATTTTGATCTGATCAACATAATCTGGAAACATCTTTTCCTGATTGTGGCTTTTCCAATCTTTCCTTAAGTAGAGGTACAGAACATAATTACCACTGCCAGCCTGCTGTTCTGTCTCACAAAGCTATGCTGGTGATGTTTCCTCATGGATTTTGAATCAGGTGCTTCCTCAGTCAAACACAAGATTACATTATTCCCTTTGGACACTTCTTCTCCCAGGCCAACTGCCTGGCAGACTTTCATCTGGAAATTCTTGTCATTGCTTCTCTAAATCCTGCCTCTGGCTACAAAGATTTAAGGTACTGTCTCATCAGTATGCAGATGTACTTCACTGGTTTTGTTTGGATATTTCCTAAACACTGACTAATTAATTTCTTATTTAAGACACCTGATCAGAATGTGTAACTAAAAACCAAAAGTCTGAAAAATATGTTGGCTGAAAACTTCTTGCTTTCCAAGAAAACAGAGGTGACGCATTTTGCAATTATTTCTGTCTTCCATTTCACCTTTGCATCTGATGTTCCAGATGTCACTTTCAAACTTAGCACTTCTTGTAGGCACCAGCCAGCTGTCCTGCCCATTTTACATGGGACAATGTGATGAGAGGAAGGGAGGGAGGAAGGGAGGAAGGAAGACTGAATGGCCCTCTGCTTCTTTCATTCTGGTTTCCAGAAAAGTCTCACTCCTACTGGAATTTCTCCAAAAGGCCTCCATGATCATCATGTCATTCCACAGTTAGTTTTTATTGAGATTAAAGAATGAAAAAAATGTAATTTTTAACATTAGTGAGGATAGAATCTGTCACAACATGAGATGTGTATTATTTTTAATATAAATTCTAGATTCCCAGCATAAACGAAAACAAACTACTCATCTTCTTCTGAAAAGTCATTCTTGAAATTTTTATCACCTCCCTGAATTGCTGGTTTGCATCTACATTTTTTATTTACTTTCTAAATTTTGAGGTGAACTTTCTACTAAGGGTAGGAATTTTCTCTCATGTGGAGAGCATTCCTTTTTTAAAAATCTGAATGGTGTCCATACAGTGTATATAGAAAAAACAGAAGATTTTCAAAGACATAAAAACTAAGAAAAGTGAAATAAAGCTGAAAAAGGGAAGCACCAATTTCAGAAATGTCAAAGACTCCTCAAATTTGATGAAAGGAGTCACCTTTCCATGAACCCTGTAAGGTATCTTTTCAGGGAAGAGCACTGTGAATAGCACTGTCTCTGTAGACCAACAGCTGCATAGACCCAGCACTCTTCAGCTCTTGTGAGCGTTTTCCATTTTCAGCTATGTTTGACAGCCAAACAACTCTTCATTAATATTATTATAGAAGCTTGCATTTAAGGATTCTTTCTAAGTAAGATTACTGCAGAAGGTGAGCTGGGCACTGATCTGTGAAGGATTTTTCATAATGTGCTCCCCAGAGCCCTCACAGGTCTGAGCAGCATGAGTGCCATGAGGAGGAACAAAGGAGCATCTCTTAGACCCCTTTGCTTCTTGCCAAGATGGTTGTAGCTGTTAGTTACTCAGCTGGAGGCAAGGAGATGTTGCCATACTGGGAAAGGCAGAACTGGATGCAAGACGACACATTATTAAAAGGCTTACAAACTGCGTGTGCATGGGAGCTCAACATCATCTGGCCTTAGTTTTCTCAAGCTCAACACATCCTACCACCATACCATTTCACAGAACTATATGACTATATCTTGGTACCTACAAATACATTTCCTATAGCAGTCACTGCCTTCATGTGCTGTTTTTCTCCTATTCTTCACCCCAAAACAAGGACCTTAGGAAGAGTAAAAAAAATGTTTTCCTCTTGTTATCATCAGAATATCGGTGACAAAAGTAGGTTTAGGCATTTGGGGTGAATATAAAACTGAACTCTTCATAGAACTCACATAATATAATCACCATTTCCAAATCACTGGAGGAAAAATAGTAATTCCTTGATAAAGTCTTCTGTGTTCTGGCTAGTCAGTGCTCTTAAAAAAGGCTTCAGGAAATATGTATACAAATTTCTCAATCCATATATCTCATAAAGACAAAAGTACAGATTCATTCCACCCATTTTGATAGCATTGCTGCATTTTTATAGAATAATCATTGCACTTTGATGCTTTAGTCTACTAGAGGGCTGACCAGACCATTTTGCAAAAACTGTCTCTTTTAACATCAGGCTTCCAGATTGCTGGTGTGGCATCGCATGCCGAACTGTGCAACACTTCTCCTTTAGTAAGCTATAGAAAAGAGCCCTTTGAGATAATTTTTTCAGACAGTCTGTCATTCTGCAGCAAGAGGAGGAATGGTGGGACATGAGGCATGAAAACAGTGTGAGTGCTAAAGCAAGCAAACCCATAAGCCTGGAGATGCAGCGATAAAAGGTGGAGAACATTTGTGGTGTAAGATCCACTCTAGCCAGCACAGGAGGAAGCTTTTGCTCCTGCATGAATGAGCTTTCTTACATGCCCAAGGGATGGTGATGTTTACTGAGCTCCCTGCCTGGACTTTGCAGCAGTGTTTGAGGCTTTGTAGCCCAGGTCACTGAACAGATGGAAGATAAAACTGATGAGCTGTGGGAAACACGGAGCAGAGTAGGGATGCAATGATGCATTGAGCATGGGGGAAACCTATGATCAACAGTACTTGGTGACATGACGGAACAGTAACATCAAGCAGCAAACAACTGGAACATCGCTGACTTACCTTGCCATGCTGACATCACCTTCATCATGAGAGGTGTTATGTCTCAGACAGCTCCACCTTATCTAACCCTCAGCATTTGACAGAAAAAGGTAGTGGATGTTTGTAAATATTGTACAGTGGAAGCATCTTAACTAAAATCCTTTCAACAGTTCTTCCTGTGTCTCATTCACTCATTGTGAGGGAGCGTTACCATGAAGGACCATGACCAATCATTTAAAAAGCTGCTGACAGACGTAAGGAAATCCATGTGGGCACTGGGCTACTCTGCATTGGTAAAAAATGAGTTGGTGTATAAGGCCAACTCAGCCTCTGTATCATCCTCATATTTATAGCTTGATTGAAAGGAACAGACAAACAAGGATTTCAGCATGAAACCAGAATTACCCTACTATGATATTCTTAGTCTCCCTCTGCAAAAGAGAGATTTGATGCAGGATGATAGCTGGCAAGCCTTGTCAAACACTGGAAGGAATTCTGAAATACTTTAAGAGACTTTATATCATGCAGATTTTATATGGTTTCATTTGCAAGCATGGTATTATTCCCTTCTATCATTGTTCACAGAGCACAGCTGAAAATTACATGCAGTCTGTGACTGCTCAATATGATTCTTTATGTGAGTAAAGACAGAAGAACTTGGTCCTTCCGAGGCATGCATATCTAGTCATAGGATTTGCTTCAAAGATACCATAGAGTGAGGAGAGGAAGAGCAGCACACATTTCTGGAAACAGTTTTGAAGCTCTGGTTATAGTATATTTACCAGGACTTGCATGAGCCTCACATTTCCTGCTGTTCATTAATGTCAGCAACACTAATGTACTGTCAAAAGGGATTACTGGACTCATGTTTCTTGAATAATTGGTATCTGCAGCCAGTCCAAATTTTAATCAAAACATTTTGTACTAAAATATTTCCTTAATTGAAATTTACATTTTTTTTTAAGAACAACCCAGTTATTCTAAAATAAGTGGTTGGGGTGTTTTTCTTTTATTTATACATACCTACATAACTTCTTTCTTAATGATATAAGTAGTGTAGTATACCCTGATCTTCTTACAGATATATCATATGAAGGATGACTTTTCCCCCACATTCTATCCCCCGTAACATCATCATCATCTTCATCATCATCAATCATCCTCATCATCATAATCTCAATAATAACATTCCTTTTAAAATCATTAATAGTAATGGCTATTTAATAGTAACACACCACTTATTTACAGCAAGTATACTCAGTACTATGGGTTTTTTTGATGAGTCTATACAACACTGAGCCTGCTGTCGACAAACCTGTCTCAAAGGGGAAAATGGATCTTAGCTGAGGAGTTAGCAGTGCTTGTTAAGAGGCCTCTAAACCAGATTGGAAATGGGATAGGGACATAGTCAGGTTCAAAGAGATGAGGTATGGGAAAGGGACAACTGTAGTGAGCACCCCAGTAGCAAAAGGAGTTTTTAGAGGAAATACCTCAGTCAAGAACCAGCAGACAAAGACATAACACAACAGGATTATGGGACATCCCTTTGCAATCCTACTGGGATATTGACACAATCACGTATAAACCAACACTTGCAGTATGGGGAACAAACAGGAGGAGCGATAGTGCAGTCACTGGGTTTTGATCTCAGTGCCATTACAGAGACGTGGAATAGCTCATGTGACTGGGATCCTGTCAAGGAGGAATACATGCTACTTAGGAAAGAGACCAGGAAGGCACTGCATTGGAATTGACCTCTCTGTGAGACAACACTCTGATTACATCCTCTCTTGGTGAGGATGATGAGCGAGTTGAGAGCTCATGTGTTAGGATGAAAGGACAGACTGATAAGGGTGACACTGCTGTGGATGTTTGGTACAGGACACCTGATCAGGGGGAGGCAATGACTGTGGTCTTAAACAAGCAGCTGGAAGCAACCTCACAGTCACAGGGTCTGGTTCTTGTGGGGGTCTCTATCTACCCTGACATCTGCTGGAGAAGCAACACAGCAAAGCACAAAAAGTCCAGGAGGTTCCTGGAAAGGATTGATGACAACTTCCTGTCACAGGTAGTGGAGGATGCCACAAAGAATGGTGTTCTTACTGTCCTTCTACCAACAAACAGGGAAGCCCTTGTTGGAAATGTAGAAGTTGGGGACAGCCTTGGTTGCAGTGACCCTGAGATTGTAGAGTTCAGTATCAGATGAGGAGGAAGTAGGGCAGCAAACAAGATTGCAACCATGGACTTAAGGAGACCTAACTTTAGCCCCTTTAGGGATCTTTTTGAAAGAATCCCATGGAAACCTCCCTGCAGAGAAGATGGGTTCAAGACAGTTGGTTGGTATTCAAGGATCTCTTCCTCTAGAGCATTCTGAAGAACAAGAAATCTGGAAAAAAGGGCAAGGAATCTACATGAACAAATATAGAACCCCTATCATTACTCAGGTGTAGGCAGGAATTACACAGAAGATGGAACCAGGGTCAGGCCACTCGGAATGAATATTGAGAGATTGTCAGAGTAAGTAGAAATAAGACAAGGAAGGGCAAGACCCATCTGGAATTAAATCTGGCCAAAGATGCCAAGGACACCAAGAAAGGTTCCTTCAAATATATTGATAACCAAAGGAAAACAAAGGATAATGTGGGTTCATTAGTAAATGAAGAGGGGACTCTGGTAAGAGAGGAAGCAGAGGAGGCAGACTGATGCCTTTGCATCAGTCTTCACTGACAAGACAGGCCTCAGGGATCCCTGAACCAGGAGACCAGGGTGAAGGAATGTTAACAGGAAGACTTTCCCTTGGTAAAGGAGGATTAGGTCTGAGAACTCCTAGGCAAACTTGACATCCACAAGTCCATGAGCCCTGATGGGATGAGTGAGTGCTGAGCCCACAGTGCTGAGAGAGCTGGTGCACATCATACTGAGGCTGCTCATGATCACCTTTGAAAGGTCCTGAAGCTCAGGAGAGGTGCTAAGGACTGGAAGAAAGGAAATGTCACCCAGTTTTCAAAATGGTCAAGAAACAGGAGCCAGGAACTATGGCCAGTCAGCCTTGTCTTGATCCCTGGGAAGCTGATGGAGCACCTCATTCTGGAGGCCATCTGTGTCCATGTGGAAGACAAGAAGGTGATCAGGAATAGTCAGCATGGGTTCACTGAAGGTAATCAGGTGCTTGGCCAGCCTGATTGCCTTCTACAATGAAACAGCTGCCTGGATGGATGAGGGGACAGCAGTGGGTGTTGTCTGCCTGAATTTCAGCAAGGCTTTGGACACTGTGTGTCACAACATCCTCATAGACAACCTCAGGAAGTGTGGAGTAGGTGAGTGGCCAAAGGAATGGATTGACAGCTATCTAAATGGCAGATCCCAGAGGGTCTAAGCAGTGGCACAGGATCTAGTTGGAGGCTTGTCACTAGCAGTGTCCCTCAAGGTTCAGTACTAGGCCCAGTATTGTTTAACTTATTTGCTGAGGATGCAGAGCTGGGAGCAGTGGCTGATATCCCAGAGGGCTGTGCAGCCCTTCAGAAGGACCTCAGCAGGCTGGAGAGATGGGCAGAGAGGAACTGTCTAAAACTCAACAAAGGCAAGTGCAGAGTCCTGCACCTGGGAAGGAATAACCCAATGCACCTGTACGGCCAACCCACACATTTTCCTTTACAAGATGTTTTCTTTACAAGATGTTGCTCTATGGTAGCTTTTAGTTACTAAAGGATAATGCAGATGGATATGAAATCATTGTCTGGGAGACATAAATGAAAATTTTCTTCTTTCCCACATCAGGAAGCCATCACAGTATTTTCCTGATAAATTATTTATTTCCATTTGAGGAAGATTTCTTGTTATAGAAAAAATTAATTTAATCCAATTGAATAACTGGAAGATTATTATAAACTTCGTTGGTTAACTGTTGTCAACGAAAGGTTTTCTAAGTCTGATTTTGCTGGAAATCAACTAAAGGGAACTTAAACCACATAAGAAATGCAGGGATGTGACAGGATGGGTTGACTTAGTCATTGAAGTCTTTCACTGAGCAGTGAAACGACCCATTTGGAAATACTTGCAGATCTGCGCAATGTAAAAGGTAGTAGTCAACATCCAGAAAAACTTTATTTCAGATTTCTTTTTAAAGACAACGAGCAAAAAACCAGACTGTGGTGAAAGAAAAGCTATAAAGTAAACCACAGCTAACTAACCAGTTCTCCACAGTGCATGCACTCTCTGAGTCACAGGACCATGACCAACTCTAGGAAATTGTGTGGACAGTTAAGAGAGACTGTGATGATTGACAGACACTATATATGGTAAGTTTGCAAGTCCACAGCAATCTTCCTGAAGATTATGGAATGACTTACTGAGTTTTTAGTGTTTATTTAGCACTGGAACTGTAAGATATATTGCAAAAATACGGCTAAAAAGTATGTAACTTAAGGTATGAGTCTCATGCACCTGAACAGCTAAGCTCCAAGTGACCTCAATGTCCTCTCTGAATTTATGTCCACATCACATACTTAAGAGCTCTTTGTAACGTTTTATATCCTAAATAGTCTGTTTGGCTTGAAAAAGTTAGTTGTCACCAAAACTGGGATTTTATTAAGTTAAACTTAGTCACAGAAAGGATTTTTATTGGGTATGGAAAGAGGATTTGTGTGCAACTTACATTGGTTTTTGTTAGTCTTTCCTGTCCCACTTTTTTACCTTTCTGGCAATGAAAAAAAAGATACTAGCGCCAAAATATCCTGATTCTGAATATGGAAGCCCATAGTCATCTTTCCACATAGTTTTGAAATGAAGAAAACTGCTCATTACCAAGTTAGATTGTAGTCTTTAAAAGTGCTTTCTGAAGTCTCTACCAGGGAAACATCATTAAAAATTCAGTACACAGCTCACTCATCTCATTTGTCCCCAAGTGTGCTGTGCATCTGCTGCTCTGGATAAATTAAAGTATTTCAATTCTTCAAAGAATGATCTTTGAAAAACATAGAACCTGTTGGTCAAAACTAGAAATATTGCTTTAGTTTAAAGAGATTAAGGGGTAAAAACCTGATTTTTCTTTAAGTAGCTTAGCTTCAAATGATGTTGAGACTCTACAGGGTGCATGCAAATATAAGAGGATAGTAAAACTACCATCAGGAAAATTGTGTTCCTTTTCATATGCAGATTCCTATCCTTAACGTGGCCTTTTAATTAGCTTGATTATAGTGGTGCTTACTTGTTAGTGCCTCAGTGCTTTAATTTAAGAAACTGACTGTGTGTTCATTATAAATTCCTATTTTCAAAGATTTATAAATAAAACTGAGCAGCAGCAACCACAAAGAAATGAAAGATAAATTTACTTGGAAAATGTGATGAGAGAAACATCACTTGGGGATATTTTCAAACACTTTCAGATCAAATTTGACTTCTGCTTGGCACAGTTAAGAATTGCACATATTACAGATTAACTCTTATAGCTTTAAAATGTAGGTTTTTGTATCATTTCTGACATAGCACCAATGTATAGAAACACTGTAATTGGTGTAAGTAAAAAGGTGGTTTGAGAACCAGAGCCTGGTTGTTGAGATAGCTGGAGAAGAACTGGTGTACTGGTTTGCAAGTAAACTGGCAGGAGAAATGAACCCCATTCATTTACCTGAAGAGAGATTTCAGGTCAGAGTCACAATTTAATAGAAAGATTACAATAAATGCAATGATACACAGAAAACTGGCTTAAACTCACAGAGTCAGAGTAGAACTGCCATGCTGTTGGTCAGGGCTTGTTGCAGTCCTAGCGAGTGGTGGTTGCAGTCCTGTCAAAGTGATGGTCACAGTCTTGTCAAAAGCAGTGGTCCTGTGGAAGTTCTGGTCCTCCTCTGCATCCATCAAGTGATGCTGGTGTTGTCCCAAGTTCCAAAATCCACATATTTTATATGCTCAGGTTCTGGTGGAAGTGCTTAGTGCCTCCCCCCAGGGGCAGGGAGCTTCACAGTGGATTATATAAAACTGTGAGTCACGGGGTATTTGGAAGTCCTTGATGGTCTAAATCCTTGCAGCTGCCCATTCTGCTGGTGTCACTGAGTCCATGATGGCCCACCAGCAGAGATGATCCCTCAGAATGGGTGTAAATGTGCTGGTGCTTCTCCAGAGGGAGTTATCACAGCTGAGTTGTCTGTGAAGAAAAAGAAACACTACCCTGCCTTGCAGGGCTGCCTCTTTTTCCTAATCTCATTTAACACCCAGCCTGTAGCCTGAGGTGTCTGGTGTGCACAGGGCAGCTTCTGCAAGTGACCCATCACTAGCAGTTCACTAGAAATGAAGTAGAGGGGCCTCGAATACACAGTGTGGTTACACCCACATAGTCCTAAACTGGCACCCTACTCCTGTAACCAGGACTACTGGAAAACACTTTATAATTGCTGTATTTAGGAAAATATTGTTTTGTATTTGAGGATTCGAAGTCTGTTACTCATGCAGAAATTATTGCCAGAAGAGTGTTTTAATAAATTTACATACCATAATCTTTCGAACACCTGAGAATCTACATATACGCAGTTAATATAGGTGAAGAAAACATCAGGGCTGGCTCAATGACAGAACTCAGATTTGGAGTGACAGCAGAAGAGATTTGAGTGGGAACAGTATTTAAAGGCAGGATTGGAAAGAGTGTTCAGGAGACTCAGAAGGTAAAAATGAGTAAGGAAGGCTGCTAGAGATAAATAGGTTCACAGGTTTGTCATGGTTTAACCCCGTTTGGCAACAAAGCCCTTCAGAGTTGCTCACTTACCCCAGTGGGATGGGGAAAAGAATCAAAAAGTAAAAGTGAGAGAACCTGTCAGTGAAGATGAAGATAACTTAATAGGTAGAAGCTGTGCTTGCAAGCTGCACATGCAAACAAATCAAACCAAACTAAGGTATTAATTTGTCACTTCCAATGAGCAGGCAGATACTCAGCCATCTCCAGGGAAGCAGGGCTCCATTACGTGAGGCAGAGAATTGGGAAGAAAAACCACAGAAACCTTTCGTCCTCCTTTCCTTCTTCTGCTCACATATATTTAGCCCATGAGAGGAGCCATGGCATTTCCCACACATCAGCCCCCTCTCATCTTGGGAAAGGAGAGGAAGCAGGAATGCTACCCAAACACATTGCCATGAGGAAAGGGAAGGATCAGAGGAGAGTGCCTCTGTGACTGGAGCTTCTTGCTTCTCTAGTTGTCAGGACAGGAGTTGGTCCTTTGGGTCCTACACCTTCTCTTAGCAGCAGCCAATGGCTGAGGTGTTAGATCAGATCAGCTAAAATGTTGGCTCCAGCACTCTACCTGTGGTCTTGAGCCAGCACTACTGAGGTTGATGAAGGAGTGAAGAGCCATCTGTGTTAAATGACTGCATGACTGCAGCTTTCGAGATGCAAGTTGGGTAGTTACTTGGTTTCCTCAAAAGCTCATTTTGCAAGACTTCATGGAGAGAGAAGATTCAGGCCATGTAATTTAATGGACCATTCCAGTCACCAGCAAGCTGCCACAGATTGGACAGCTGTGATAGTCTGTACCAGAGGCGCAGTGGTTTGCCTCATCACATCATATTCTAAACCTTTTTAAAACCCTTTTTTAATGATTTCAGGCAAATGTATTATTTAAACAGAGAAACACTACTGAATCCAAGTCACCCAAAGGGAANTCAAAGATTTATAAATAAAACTGAGCAGCAGCAACCACAAAGAAATGAAAGATAAATTTACTTGGAAAATGTGATGAGAGAAACATCACTTGGGGATATTTTCAAACACTTTCAGATCAAATTTGACTTCTGCTTGGCACAGTTAAGAATTGCACATATTACAGATTAACTCTTATAGCTTTAAAATGTAGGTTTTTGTATCATTTCTGACATAGCACCAATGTATAGAAACACTGTAATTGGTGTAAGTAAAAAGGTGGTTTGAGAACCAGAGCCTGGTTGTTGAGATAGCTGGAGAAGAACTGGTGTACTGGTTTGCAAGTAAACTGGCAGGAGAAATGAACCCCATTCATTTACCTGAAGAGAGATTTCAGGTCAGAGTCACAATTTAATAGAAAGATTACAATAAATGCAATGATACACAGAAAACTGGCTTAAACTCACAGAGTCAGAGTAGAACTGCCATGCTGTTGGTCAGGGCTTGTTGCAGTCCTAGCGAGTGGTGGTTGCAGTCCTGTCAAAGTGATGGTCACAGTCTTGTCAAAAGCAGTGGTCCTGTGGAAGTTCTGGTCCTCCTCTGCATCCATCAAGTGATGCTGGTGTTGTCCCAAGTTCCAAAATCCACATATTTTATATGCTCAGGTTCTGGTGGAAGTGCTTAGTGCCTCCCCCCAGGGGCAGGGAGCTTCACAGTGGATTATATAAAACTGTGAGTCACGGGGTATTTGGAAGTCCTTGATGGTCTAAATCCTTGCAGCTGCCCATTCTGCTGGTGTCACTGAGTCCATGATGGCCCACCAGCAGAGATGATCCCTCAGAATGGGTGTAAATGTGCTGGTGCTTCTCCAGAGGGAGTTATCACAGCTGAGTTGTCTGTGAAGAAAAAGAAACACTACCCTGCCTTGCAGGGCTGCCTCTTTTTCCTAATCTCATTTAACACCCAGCCTGTAGCCTGAGGTGTCTGGTGTGCACAGGGCAGCTTCTGCAAGTGACCCATCACTAGCAGTTCACTAGAAATGAAGTAGAGGGGCCTCGAATACACAGTGTGGTTACACCCACATAGTCCTAAACTGGCACCCTACTCCTGTAACCAGGACTACTGGAAAACACTTTATAATTGCTGTATTTAGGAAAATATTGTTTTGTATTTGAGGATTCGAAGTCTGTTACTCATGCAGAAATTATTGCCAGAAGAGTGTTTTAATAAATTTACATACCATAATCTTTCGAACACCTGAGAATCTACATATACGCAGTTAATATAGGTGAAGAAAACATCAGGGCTGGCTCAATGACAGAACTCAGATTTGGAGTGACAGCAGAAGAGATTTGAGTGGGAACAGTATTTAAAGGCAGGATTGGAAAGAGTGTTCAGGAGACTCAGAAGGTAAAAATGAGTAAGGAAGGCTGCTAGAGATAAATAGGTTCACAGGTTTGTCATGGTTTAACCCCGTTTGGCAACAAAGCCCTTCAGAGTTGCTCACTTACCCCAGTGGGATGGGGAAAAGAATCAAAAAGTAAAAGTGAGAGAACCTGTCAGTGAAGATGAAGATAACTTAATAGGTAGAAGCTGTGCTTGCAAGCTGCACATGCAAACAAATCAAACCAAACTAAGGTATTAATTTGTCACTTCCAATGAGCAGGCAGATACTCAGCCATCTCCAGGGAAGCAGGGCTCCATTACGTGAGGCAGAGAATTGGGAAGAAAAACCACAGAAACCTTTCGTCCTCCTTTCCTTCTTCTGCTCACATATATTTAGCCCATGAGAGGAGCCATGGCATTTCCCACACATCAGCCCCCTCTCATCTTGGGAAAGGAGAGGAAGCAGGAATGCTACCCAAACACATTGCCATGAGGAAAGGGAAGGATCAGAGGAGAGTGCCTCTGTGACTGGAGCTTCTTGCTTCTCTAGTTGTCAGGACAGGAGTTGGTCCTTTGGGTCCTACACCTTCTCTTAGCAGCAGCCAATGGCTGAGGTGTTAGATCAGATCAGCTAAAATGTTGGCTCCAGCACTCTACCTGTGGTCTTGAGCCAGCACTACTGAGGTTGATGAAGGAGTGAAGAGCCATCTGTGTTAAATGACTGCATGACTGCAGCTTTCGAGATGCAAGTTGGGTAGTTACTTGGTTTCCTCAAAAGCTCATTTTGCAAGACTTCATGGAGAGAGAAGATTCAGGCCATGTAATTTAATGGACCATTCCAGTCACCAGCAAGCTGCCACAGATTGGACAGCTGTGATAGTCTGTACCAGAGGCGCAGTGGTTTGCCTCATCACATCATATTCTAAACCTTTTTAAAACCCTTTTTTAATGATTTCAGGCAAATGTATTATTTAAACAGAGAAACACTACTGAATCCAAGTCACCCAAAGGGAAAACAAGGCTGTTAGGCTGATGAAAAGAAGCTTAATCTGCTTCTTAAGATAAAGGTGACTCTTCAAGTGCTGTGACTTTGCAGAGGTGCAATCCAACACAGTATTCAACAACAAATTTCAGGGGTTTTAAGAACAATTGATGAAGTTCATCTGTCAGTGAGGATGCTCCTCCAGGATATTTTAGGGCAGACTCCAGAGTGGAGGCTGATTTCACTTATAGAGAAAGGAGTACAGGTGTTTTCACTTACAAGTAGCATAACCCCAGATTTCTGAATTTGACTTTTGCAACTGTGCAGAATCTGGATCTGCAGCTGAATAGGATTTGATATTTTACATTTTGATAGAGGTACCCTGATTTTCTTTTTAGAGAAGTTTTTCTGGAGACATTCAAACTTACTCTCAACCTTGAAAGAATTGGCTACAACTTCAGATTCTAAAGATAAATAATGAAAGAAGCCTTGGAGCCTAATAGAGATTGGCTTGGACATGATGAGGGAGGGCTTAAAAACAGAGAAGACAGCATTTGACAGAATGGCTTTTATCCACAGCTGTCAGATGCAGTCACCAGAGGGCACATTCTTGTCCCTGCATAAAACAGAGAGAAAAACAGGTGGGTACTCTTTGATAGCCAACTTGTGCTTTAAAGGTATTATGTATTTCCAGGTGAACTAACATAACATAGAGAATGTGGCTAGCATAAGCTTTTAAAGTGCACACCTGCTGAATATTTCATACTGGCCATTCTTCCAGGTTGAACAAGATGTATGCGTGTGATTACCAAACAGGTTTTTGACAGGAAGGGCAAAATCTCTACGTCATGAGCAGTAATCACAAGGAGGCCTCCTACAGTGTGAGATCCCACTGCTTTCCCAACAACTCTTCTCCTATTTTCTCTCCGGATTTTATCAGTAGTGTGACAGACAAACAGGCTGCTAATAATTTGTTCTTCCACCCCCTCCTCCTCCTCCTCTCAACTATTTTTAAATGGAGTGTGTAATTTCACAGTATTGGATGCTTAATATTATCTGTGCACAACATGAATTGCATCATCTTCCTACCTGCTGGAAGATATTCATTTAACTGGCAGCTGTTATAAGAATCAAGAGAAACAAGGACAGACAAAAAAAACCAATAGAAGTCATGTACCACAACGGAAGAAAATAAACTTTTGATTGATGGACAGAAATATGCTGGTTATACGACAGAAATTAAACATTTCCTTCCCCTAATATTCTGCTACATCCCTTCTCTGACTTTAAAATTCAGTACAAATATGTAGGATAAAACCACAAAGCATTCACAAAAACTACTTTCTGGGTCAAGATGGAGCTAATAAGTACTTTTGAATGCAAAATCTGGAGAAGGCATGGGGAAGGTGATAGCTCCTGTAAGCTAATGTAATATTTTTAAGAGAAATTTCATGGTGATGTACACTACTAATGCATGGACAAGCATAAAACTGCTGTGCCAGTGTGGGCACAAGCAAGAAGCAGAGCACGAGAGCTCCAAGACACAGCACTGTTCTAATCTTCCTGCATCTGTAGAGTGAGGAAGATTTCTAAGTCCACTTTGTCCTGTGTGGTCAAGAGCACAGGAAAGGCCTGTGTTCAGCTGCCAGATCAGGCATTTGCTGACAAGAATGCCAGGCTTTTTGGGTGAAAACTGGTGAAGTTATAGCTGTAACCTGTACCTATATATTGGGAACAAGTGTAGGAGAGTGGCAGCATGGGTTTGTTTGAATGCTTTCTCTGTATGTACAAGCAAAATGCACAGCAGAATATTTAGAAAGTCTTTGGAAAACCTATAAGACTCTTTATATTACTAAACATTCACAGCAGCAGAATCTGAATTTGTACAGAAAGCCACTAAGAAGGACAATCAATTTTAAATTATTCTCAGCATAAGAGCAGAAGCTGAGCAGGAAAAGCTTTAATATAAAGGTCTGTAAGTTTAAGTTACACAGGGTAGTTTAAAAGGTCTCAGCTGCAAGAAAAAAACAATACAGCAAAATGTTTACTGCTGAGTTTGCTATAAAGAAATAAACTTTTCAGATATTTTTAAAGAAAGAGAACCATGTCCATATGTCTTTTTTCAATATAAGGCCAGGTTTTGGTTTAATCTGGATGAAACCCCCAGACTAGACTCACAATCTTGATTTACCTGGTGACTTTTAAGAGCTGTGCATGCTGGGACATAAAGATGGGAACCTGCAGAAGCCTTTGGCAGTGCCAAGTGGAGAGCTCAGGAAAGAGCTGATAGGCACCTCAGAAGGTGGCTGTCTTAGGGTTCAGGGTGCTGATGCAGTTCCAAAAACTAAAGTTGGATTATGTAAGCAAAGTTTGAAGCACTAGGTTTACATTGAGATTTTTTCCTGTACTTGGTGGTTGTCTGGCAAAGCATGAAAAATGTAAGACCAAGATTGCTCTTCCCCAGCTTCCCTAGAAGGAAACAAGCTGCTGGAGATTGTGAGGTGATGGTTTGTGAGATGGAGCCTTTTATTGGTTTTGCATGGCCTGGTTTTGGTAGTGGGGGCCTCAGAGGTGGCTTCTGTGAGAAGCTGCTGGCTCCAAAGGTGGACATGCCGCCGGCCAAGGCTTGGCCAATTAGAAATGGTGGTAATTCCTCTGTGACATTTTTAGATATTTAGAGATTTAAGAAGAAATCAAAACAAAAGTTTTTGCCGTTTTATTTCAGCCAGAGAAGAATGGAGTAAGTACATGTGAGAAGAACAACTCTGCAGACATCAAGATCTGTGTAGGAGGGGAAGAGAGGCCCCAGGCACTGGAGCTGTGGTTCCCCTGCAGCCTGTGGTGCAGATCATGGTGAGGCAGCTGTGCCCCTGAGCCCATGGGGGTCCCTGGGGATGCAGAGATCCACCTGCAGCCTCTGGAGGGTCCCAGACCAGAGCAGGTGAATGCCTGAGAGGGGCTGTGACCCTGTGGGAGACCTGTGGAGAGAGGCTTCCATGCTGGAGCAGCCTGTCCTTGGAGGGCTGCACCCCATGGAAGAGTGACCCACAGTGCAGCAGTTTGGGAGGACTGGTGCCTGTGGGGTGGACTCATGGTGCAGCAGTTCACACACAGCTGTTGCTCATGAGATGGATTCACACTGGAGAAGTTCATGGGGACCTGTCACCGTGGGAGACACCATCATGCTCTGATTCTGTTAGTGATACATTCACTTCATGTCTCTAAGTTGAGCCCGCTTTGTACTTAGTAGTATTTGGTGAGCAATCTCTCCTGGTCTTTTCCTCAACATGTGAACTCTTTGTTAAAATTTTTCTCCTCTCTCCAGTTGTAGAGGGGACTGAGTGGCTTTTGAGGGTGCCTGGCATCTGGCCTGGGTCAACCCACAACAGTGGGCACTCACTGGCTCATGTTCAGCTACTTTCACCATCAACCCCCAGCTCGTTTTCTACTGGGCTGTTTTCCAGTCACTCTTTCCCAAGCCTTTAGTGCTGCCTGAGGTTGCTGTGACCCTAGTACAGGACCCAGCACTTGGCCTTGCTTCATCCCAAATGAAAATATAGTAAAAAATATAACAAAACCAAATTAAATATAGACTATCTTGAGCAGTAAAACACCTTGCAAAGTGTATAGTATATGTAAAGTTTCAAGAGCAAAAAGATAGCACACAGAGGTTAGGAAGGGATCCTGCCTGGTGGCAATGGCAGATTTTAAATAAAATACTCTGGCTAAATTTTTTGTAAAGCCCATACATTATCATTAGCACATTATATGTGACACATATAATCATCTAGGAACAATATTCCCCAATTCAGTGCCCCGTCCAAGACTCTGCAAACCACATGGCCACTCTCTCTCACCCCCCTGATTCTTCCTCTCCCTCCCCACTACAGCAGGCTGGAGAGGAGAATTGTAGGCATTAAAGAGAGATCACAAGTTGAGATAAGAACACTTTACTGGAAACAGCATTTAGATAGGGAAACAAACAGTTACAGCGACAATACTAATGACAGAGGGTATAAGAAAAGGGGCAAGTCACACAGAAAAAGAAACAAATAACCATAACAACCAATAATAGACAATACCAGAAAGCTTTCTATGTGACATTTTCTCAATCAGAAGAAACCCCTCGTCCGTGGAAAAGAGTCCCTTTACCCCAGCTCCAGCAATGATATGCAGTGATAAAGAATAACCTCCATGTCTAGGCATGTGGTTACTGCATGCTACCATGCTACCGCAAAAAATTAACCGTGAAGTGGCCAGAAACAGAAAAACAGTAAATGATGACTTGCTGCTCCAAAAATGGATGCTTAGAGCAAACAGTATTGAGAGGAATGGTGCAGGAAAAAGGAGTAACAACAGGATGAACTGAATGCATCCATGTAAGACAGCTTTCCCCTGAACACGTGAAAAGGCTACATCATTGTCTTTCATTTTGATTTTGCAAGGCTTTGAGTTTGGTAAGAAATATGTGATCAGCAGCCTAAGGGTCAAATTTCCAAAACATAGATACACACACTGGTTTTCTGATTGATGGTGCTCTCAGTACATGACAGATTGAAAAGACTTGAGCAAGCTAGAGAGGAAATGTCCCATGCTCCACCAGTGCAAATCAGAGTCTCTGCTATTGGGACAAGTATTCCTCTGATTGAGAGAGAGGGTACATGCCACAGGGTGACCTGTGGATTTACCTGCATGACCACACAGAGGACATGGGATGTCACTACAGTGGTGGAACTTAGCTGCATAATACAATGAAAAATGATAGAAGTCATGTTTTTCTCATGAGGCAAGATGGTCAGCACAAAGAGATTTGCAAAAGTGTTGCTTTTTCATTCCTGTCTTTGACTCAGCATCAGCTGTAGCTTTGAGTGCAGCAGCAGGCATGTTTACAAGCAATTCAGAGAAGCAATGTGCTTCCTTCCAGACGCATTTGCCAGCTAGGATATATGTGAAGACATTTATTTTTCAGCTGTTACCTGGAGAGAATTCTGCCCTAGCTGAGCAGCATTTCAAGTAAGACTACACCGTTTTATTGCAGTGTAGCAGTCAGTTCACTTTATGCCATAAACAAAAGAGCCTTTTCAATAACATGCACAGCCAATACGGCCTCTTGCTGCCAGGAGCAGAGTTTTCATGGGATGTCTGGTGTTGAAGGAGACAAAAAAGCCACTTTGACTTTGACCTTCGTATTGCTATTCAAGAGGGTATTTCTCAGTTCTAAGTGATATGATGGCTAAGTAATCATACCATTGGCACCAAATTTGTTAGCAAGAAAAAACCCTTGTGTACAAAAGACCCCATATGGTTAAGTATGTATTTTTCAAAGAGAAAAATTTTCAAAGAGAAAATAATGAAGCTGTCTCTTTCATTATACATTAATGGCTTCTTTATTATGTGCAGGAAAATAATCAGCCACTAAAGAGAGAATATAGAATGAGACTCGTTTGTCAGTTAGTTGAAGATTTATTTTCAGGGCTTAATATTTGTCTGGAGCTGTTCATGTTAACAAATCTGTCTCAAAAAAATAAACTTTTTTAAGGATTTGGCAGTTTGAATTATAACAAGAAATGCAATTTTAGAATAAATTTATGACCAGCTGAAAGCAATTCTGAGTATTGAGATGTCATGTATTGACTCAGCAAGTTTGCTTATGACAGCACCAGCCTGTGTGGGGCAGTCAACACACTAAAGGGAAGGGATGGCATCCAGAGCATCCTGGACAGGCTTGGGAGCTGGGCCAGTGCAAACCTCATGGAGGTCAACAAAGCAAAGTGCAAGGTCCTACACCTGGGTCATGGCAATCCCAGACACACCAACAGCTTGGGCAGAGGAGTGATTGAGAGCAGCCTTACAGTGAAAGATTTGAGGGTGATGGTAGATGAAAAACTCAGCATTGGCCAGCAGTGTGTGCTCACAGCCCAGAAAGCCAAGTGTGTCCTGGGCTGCATCCAAAGCAAAGCAGCCAGCAGGGCGAGGAAGGGGATTCTGCCCCTCTGCTCTGCTCTGCTTTGATGAGACCCCAGCTGGAGTGCTGCATCAGCTCTGGAGTCCCCAACAAAGGAAGGACAAGGAACTGCCAGAGTAGGTCCAGAGGAGGCCGTGAAGCTGATAAGAGGACTGGCACACCTCCCCTATGAAGGCAGAGTGAGAGAGTTTGGGCTGGAGAAGGTTTTGTGGAGATCTCATAACAACCTTCCAGTATCTGAAAGGGCCTGCAAGGAAGTCAGAGAGGGACTGTTCATCAGGAACTGCAGTGATAGGACAAGGAGTAATGGGTACAAACCGAAAGAGGGAAAATTTAGGTTNGGTCCTACACCTGGGTCATGGCAATCCCAGACACACCAACAGCTTGGGCAGAGGAGTGATTGAGAGCAGCCTTACAGTGAAAGATTTGAGGGTGATGGTAGATGAAAAACTCAGCATTGGCCAGCAGTGTGTGCTCACAGCCCAGAAAGCCAAGTGTGTCCTGGGCTGCATCCAAAGCAAAGCAGCCAGCAGGGCGAGGAAGGGGATTCTGCCCCTCTGCTCTGCTCTGCTTTGATGAGACCCCAGCTGGAGTGCTGCATCAGCTCTGGAGTCCCCAACAAAGGAAGGACAAGGAACTGCCAGAGTAGGTCCAGAGGAGGCCGTGAAGCTGATAAGAGGACTGGCACACCTCCCCTATGAAGGCAGAGTGAGAGAGTTTGGGCTGGAGAAGGTTTTGTGGAGATCTCATAACAACCTTCCAGTATCTGAAAGGGCCTGCAAGGAAGTCAGAGAGGGACTGTTCATCAGGAACTGCAGTGATAGGACAAGGAGTAATGGGTACAAACCGAAAGAGGGAAAATTTAGGTTAGGTATTAGGAAGAAATTACTGTGAGGGTGGTGAGACCCTGGAACAGGTTGCTCAGGGAGGCTGTGGATGCCTCAACCCCAGCAGTGTTCAAAGCCAGGTTGGATGGGACTTTGAGCAACGTGGTCTAGTGGGAGGTACCCCTCCCCATGGCAGGGATGCTTGTACTAGATGATTTTTAGGGTCCATTCCAACTCCTTAACATTCTATGTGTCTGTTACTTCAGATTTTGAACCCAACCCCATCGAGGCTGAAGTAACCGTCTGTACTTACAATTAGAGATATGGTAAAGAAGCAGCTTGGGCTTTGATGGCCTTTCAAAAGAAACATGTTTGAGTATTTAGGAGTCTTGTCTTGCTATGTTAACCACATACTTATATTGTTTACAGTGTACCTATAGAAAACCGTTTCTACTGATGTTTTCTAACTCTTAGTAAAACTGATTACACACCTGGAAGTTAATGCTGAAAATTATAATATCTTTTCGTGTTTGGCAATAGGAATATCTAGCAAACAACAGGGTTTTATTTTTATCTAAAAGGATAATTCCAAAAGAAACGGGATTTCAGAGTACTTGTAGGTCATTAACTCTATGAGATATATTTTTAGTTCAGATATTATATTCTTAAAAAAAAACTTAAGGATAAACATGAGGTTTTAACAGATAGCTTGAGATGTGAATCAAAACTGACATCTAATATTTGCCCTACCTAGAAGAAGAAAATCAAATAGAAGTTGTTATTTTCTTACAGTAAAGTATTTTCCAATGAAGACATTAGCTTTGATCCTTGCAGCAGGAAGAGATTTAGTATGGCACATGGATTTTACTCTTCCATTAGCTTTAGCCATTTATTAATATCTGCTAAAGGTTTGTCACAATACTGATGCCATATAAACATCAACTTAAATACATGCTTCTATAACTGGTTATATCAGCATACTAGAAACAATAGCTATAATGTTATTATGAATTATGAAATATTCTAATTTTATTAGAAGCAGTACAATCATCCTGGGTTTGTCTTATTTTAGTAGCAGATGTATGTAGTTCTGGTGATTCTGACTGCTCTAGCTGAAGAATTCTTCCACTGATAAAAAGAAATTAGATGTCAATATTGTGCCATCTGAGTAGAGCTCAAGGAGAGTAACAAAACACATATCTGCAATGATCAAAAGTAGATCTATTTCAACACTCAGTGTATTCATATAGATCAAAGAATTATTTTGAAAGTCTTCAACATTGATAACAAGGCATTTCATAAGTTATAAAATAGTTGAGTATTACATAATCATAGAATTTTCTTTTATAAGATCACTATATCATTCAGTGTTCCCAACAAAAAATACTAGTAGATTTTAATCTCGATTTCCCATTATAATAAGAATTGTATTAAGAGTAGCAATCATGTTTTCTAGGATGATCTTTGTATGTCATTTCACCATTTCACAAAGTACCTAGACTAAGTGACAATTGCTTCCTCCATTTTACAGATGGAAAACAGAAAGGGGCATATTAAGGTCAAAACATTTCACTAATTTAAAGTATACTAACTGTGGATATCTGAGACCTGTTTTTGGGAGAGTTCTGTATTGTGGTAATTATTATGTCTGGAAAGAACAGCTCTTCATCATTTCAATTTCAGTTCTGTTTAGGTGTCATTAGGTGTTCTGCAGAGAGGACCCCGCAAGATGAACTGAGTATCCATAAAAGCCTGACAGCTACCAGAGATCAGGGCTGGGTTAACCAGTGTAGAAGGGAATAAGGAGTCAGTGACAGAGGCAGGGCAGCTGCCATTTCTTCCAAATTACACCCAGCTGCATCAGGAAGGCTTCTGTGTTCTGCAACCTGCTCTCTCACCTAGCAGGTGCCTTCCCAACCCTGCCCCACGTGAAGGGAAGTTCTGCCTTCCTTCCCTCGCGTCGTTGCTGTACAGCAAGTCTCATGCTCAACATCACTGTGACAGGAGGACAAAGGAGGGAAAACTGTAACCATGAAATAAAAGCTAAAAGGAGTAGCATTTACAAAGTGTTGACGTCAGACATGCTGGAAGTCTTAACAGTGAAGGTTTGCAACCTTTTGCCAAATTGCTCCGCATTCTTAATAATAACATATTATTAAGCTCATCTTAAAGGGGATATTTTCCTACTTGTATATCTTTTTAAAAAAACCAGGAAAATAGCAGAAAGCACATACTGGGTTTTCATATTTGAGCCTATTTAACTCCTAGTTCTGTAATAATCAATTTGCTTCTAGTTTTTGTAGTGTACGTTTATAATAGTTTGTTTCCAAATGGAAGTATTATTAAGCTAGTCCTCACCTATAAATGAACTGTATTAAATTTCTTTATATAGATGTTTTGAGTGTTCTGTGTACTCTAATGATCAAGATAAATTAAGGTTTATTACATACATGAGACCATTTGAAGTTCAGGTCATACATACTAGGTGTATAAGTCATCCAGGTTTCTCTCCTCCTTTCTGAAATGAATGCTGACTTGCAAGAGCCAAAAATTTGCTTTCCAATAAGATGGTTTTGTATGAATCTGTTGTCATGCATGTCATTTTTTCTCTTAATATTTTAATGGGTAACAAGCATGAAATAGGAGGAAGACTGATAAATCAAATTTTCATAAAGCCTGAATGCATATTCATGGAAATATCTTCCCTTACAATCCTCTATGGGTGGTATTTAATTCAAGACATTTTCACTTCAAGTCTCTAAGAGCTTCACAAAGAGTAATTATTAATAATAAAAGAAAAGATACTTCTGGAAACACTGCATGACAGTACAGTATGGGGCTCATGAGCTTTCTAGGTAGACATTGTACACCAAGGCTCAAAGCCAAAGGACCACTTAATAGAAACAGTGGGACAGAGTAGTACATGTTTTTGAGGGCAGTAGATGTCAGAGGACCATCACCACAATAAAGCTCAAATACAACTTAAAACCACCTATCAAGAGGCAATTTGAAGTGCTGAAAAGTCACCCATGAGGTGCTAACATCCAAGTGCATACTGGCCACCAAGTATTGGTTAAAATGCCCCAGGGGCTGCAAAGCATCCAGGCAATATCAAAACTTGAAGAGTTGTAGCAACAGCCCCACTGCATTTCATGAAACTGGAGAGATGCATGTCTGTACCTTGCCTGTCAGAGCAACTGGATTAGAGCACAGTTGAAGGCCGCAAAAAAACTTCACTGTGACTTGCTGTAGTAGAGACAGCTCTTTGGATTTTATTAAGAGTGAGCAGAGCTCAAAAGCACAGCAGGAGCTCTGAATTCAGAGTGGAATCCACACTGAGTTTCAAAGCTCCTGTGACTAAAATTATTCAGGAGCTGAACTGGTAGATACTTCTGGAACCAGGTAGATACTGGCCTTCCCTAATCAAAAGAAAGTTCCAATTTTACACAGAAAACCAGAAAATGTAGAGTGCTTCAATTAAAAAAGCCCACAACACTGTGTGTATCTTCAGCTGTGTATTATTGTTGCTGTTGTTTAGTGCCCTGAGTGTAAGACTGAGGGTGAGTGTTGGAGTATGGGTGGTGTGCCTGTTCCATTGTCCTGGGCTTGCACTGCAGCCGTGTTAGCAACCTCATCTCTACTGGCTGCAACAGTTCACAGCATTGTACACTTCTTACAGCTCCATCAAAAATACAGATCCTTTCACAATCAGCCCCAGTGTTCCTGCAACCTTTCATCACAGTAGCAATCAGAGGCTAAAGGTTGTGTTGGCAGTTCTGAAGATCTGAAACTCCCTACCATGAGCACAGCTTTCAAACCTGCCAAACCCACGGAGTGAACTTGTTTGTTTTGTCCTTTCAAATGCTCCCCAAGTCATGCCAGCTTCTTTGCATAAGTTAGTCTTCTGGTTTGCAAAGACTGAGGATCAGTCTGAAATCTGCGTAAGTCATGATCATGATACACAATTTTGTTCTGCCTCCTGCCTTTGCTTTTTGAAGAGCCTTTTGCCCCAAGAAATATCCACAGGACCTCTTATTCTGGGAAGATTTTACCATTGACTCCTTGGAAGATGAAGAGAAGCTTATAAAAGGAGACTTACTTTTTTACCTTTCCTATATTATTGATCTGCAGAAAGATTTGCCACAATCAATTTGTGTCTAATTACATCTCTGTCATTCTGATTAGTCATGTCATATGATGCCAGTAGCTGCATTTGAGGCATAACAAAATTGAACTGATTTAGTTATCTTTCATATCAGACATCTGGTATTTGGCTGCTATGTCAGTTGCAATCTGTGTCCATGCCCTGTAGCATGGACATTTTATAGTGCCAGTCAAATGAAGTCCCAGCTCTGCCCTTGAGTCCTTCTCAGAGGAACACTGTGACAACATCTTTGCTTTATACACTGGTCTTTAAAAAGACAGGCTGTGCAGACATATAGGCTTTATCCATATGTCAAATAAGCCCTTTCACAAACATTAGTATGGTTCAGAGCTCAGTTTTCCCTTTAGTTTACTGCTAATTGTATCTGTTACTTGTTGAAGGAAATACCCTTTATAACAGCTGTGCTAATGACATCCTGCCATGGTTATGGAATGGTACTCCCCAATACAGTGCCTCCACTAAGACTCTCCCAAACCAGACGCCCCTGTCTTGCTTCCCATTCCTCTCCCCTTCTCCCTGAGCGCGTTGGAGTTGAGAATTGGATGCACAAAATGTGAAAATAGTGGGTTGAGATAAGAACAATTCACTGGAAACAGCAATGAGACAAGGAAGTGAATAGTAATGGCAACGATGTTAGTAACAAAAGCGTACAAAAGAGGGAGTGCTTTACATGCAAAAATGCTCACTGTAGACCCATGGCAACAATGAACATTGGCTTTCCCCCTTCCTCCACGTTTGCTCAACACCAAAGGCTGCCCGCCCTCCTTCTGAGATGCCTGGGAGAGTTCCTTACCCCCCACCTCGACAGTGATGTGCAGTGGTACAGAATAACGTCCAAGCCACGACAAGTTAGTCATGCTGCTGAAAAAAGTTAACTCTGCCCTGGCCAGAACCAGGGCACATCCAGACAAAGGTTATCACTGTATTTTTATCCATTTTTTGACACGAAGGGGTGATATCTGTAGTTTAATAATATGTATAGCTTAATCCATATCTTCTTCATTATTTCATGTTGAGGTTGAAACAGAGGAAATTATGCTCAAAATTTGGCATTCTTAGACACCAAAATACTTTTTCCTTTGAAAATGGGTTGGTTCTCCAAAATCATGTAAATCATGTGAAGCATTTTGTTGTCATATCAGTTATGTTATTGCCTTAGTTAAAATAATCTCTATACCAATACACCAAATGTCCAAATGCAATATGGTTCCAGGAAATACATCTTGATGCATTGCACAGTTTGTCTTTGTAATACCTTTTTCTGGAGCTCTTATAGAGAGACTCTTTCTTTCTCCGTGAAGTGCCGCATAGGAGAAACAAAGAGGAATGCAACAAAAATTTTATGGCCAACAAGACAAAAAAAAATCAATCTGAAATAGCACGGTGAAAAAACTGAATACTAAGGCCAACAAAGAAAAAATAAAATGAAGGTGAAATTAATATGAAAGGCTTTGAATGGTAGATGATCATGCATAAAAATAAACTATGACTCATTCATAGATATTTAAGTAAATTTGGGCAGATTTTTCTCCCCTAGGTCTCCAGGTAGCTGACAGCACATGATTTAAACAGAGATGGATTATGAAATTCTCACTCCACTGCCATACTTTCTGACACATGTTTTCTTACTGTCTAATCCATTAATGCACTCCTTTTAGGAAGTCTGCTTATCTTAATATCTTTTCTGTGGTGGTCTCTTATGCAAAATTAGAACTCTCTTCTTCATAGATTCCATAAAAATTCCATGTAAAAAATGTAATCAAATTTTCATCAAAGAAACTGAAGTTCATCAGAAGTATTATGTGTCTTTATAAATTGTCTCCCAACTCCCAATCATACCAGGGGTATGATTGTTGTTAGTGATTTTATTCAATATTTGTATCATAAAAATAATTCTTTCATTTCCATTTGAAACTTCTTTGTACATTTGATTAGGAAAGATTTTTAGAAGGTATCGGTAAGAACAAAAAATCTGAACTTTTTTTAATTGATTTCGTTACAGCTTTTCCAGTATCCTAAACTGGTTGACAAATAGCTTAAGCATAATCTGTTACAAGTTCAAAGGCTTTGTCACAGATATTTTAAATGCTGTGTTTTGAGGCAATGTTTTTATGTATTTAATTTTAAAATGCTGTTTTCCAGTCAAAATTAAAAAGTTATCTCAACAGTTCTCAAAGCATTTACTGTGTTAAGAAAGTTGAGCTACCACTTTGCATAACTGTTACATTGGCATATCAAATGTCACCCAGCTGAACTCAAATGCACATTTCCATTTTAGTATCTCATGGGCACATTTTAACTCTTTATTTAACATACTTGATTTCTTGTATCCTGCTATATCCTGTCCATTTTTTTCCTATTTTTCTATTTCCTTTCTGACTATTCAATCTGATCAAATTTAATATTATTGTAACTTTCTTCAGAACAGTCTTATATGCAATCCATTAGCTTATGCCTAGTTGTGTTGTGTTTCCTGCTCAACATCTCAAACATACTGACAAAACATGTGGAGGATTCTTCCAGCTTGCAACAATTTTCTACTTTTTTTCCCAGATGCCAAATGCTTTTGGATAAATGACTTCATCAAAATGATGCAAGTTATAACACTAAGGCAGGGGTAAGTATTGCATTCCTTAAAATTAATCTCTATGTCTTCAGAATAAAAACTCTTGAGGTGCAAATGAAACTAATAGCCTTAGGTTAAATTCCTCTGGCCAATATAGGTATTTATATTTGAGCTACTAGTCTAGATCATCACCACATTATTTGTCTTCCGAGTAGATGTTTAAAATGCAATTAATTATGTCAAAAAATAGTTGTTTTTCTCCTACAGGTGATGGCAGGAAATTGAATAGGTTCAGGTTAATTACACCCTTAATGTCCAAAGGAAAGACAGGTGTCAGCATGCATGGTGCTGCATAAGACACTCAGGATATAAACTGGAGGAAGCTGGCAGTGGAAGGGGCTGATCATTGCTGAGGGCCAGGCTGGGCATTGGTCAGCAGATGGAGAGACCTTATATTGTACAGCAGTTTTTTCTCTTGGGTTTTATTCTCGTCTCTCCCTCCTTTTCATTGCAATTATATTTATTGTGATTACTGTTATATTTTCATTTATTTAACACTTCTTATCTCAATCCACAAGTTTTAATTTGTATTTCAATTCTCCTTCACACTGGGAGGCCAAAAAAGATTGTCATGTTTAAACTCCAGCCAGAAACCTGGCTTATCTTAGGGTAAGATCAAGACAATAAAAAAAATTAAATAGTATCAAAATAATACTAATGATTATCATAGAATCACAGAATCATTTAGGCTGCAAAACCTATATGGCTTAAAAGTCCAACCTTTGATCAATCATCATCCTGTCAACTAGACAAGAGTATTAAGTGTATGTTCAGTCATTTCTTGAACACCTGCAGGGCTGGTGACTCCAGCACCTTTCTGAGTAGCCTGTTTCAGTGCCTGACAGCCCCTTACATAACGAAATTCTTCTTGATGTATATCCTGAATCTCCCATGGCGTAGCTTGAGGCCACGTCCTCCCTGTCACTGGTTGCCTGAGAGACCAGCCTCCTCATTGTTACACTCTCGCAGCTGTAGAGAGTGATAAGGTCTCTTCTGACCCTCCTTTTTCTAAGAATAATAAAACCCAGCTCCCTCAGCTGTTCCTCACAGGACTTGTGCTCCACACCCTTCCCCAGCTCCTTTGCCCTTCTCTGGACTCACTCCAGCCCCTCAAGGCCTTTCTNGACCAGCCAATCTCTTCAGGAGAACGCCATGGGAGACAGTGCCAAAGGCTTTGCCGAAGTCCAGATAAACACCCCCACAGCCCTTCCATCATCTACTAAGCAGGTCACCTGATCATAAATGGACACAGGGTTGGTAGGCAGGACTATTCACAAACCCATGCTGGCTGGGTCTGATCCCCTGGTTCTCCTGTATGTACTATGTGATCGCACTCGAGATGATTTGTTGCATAACCTTCCCTAGCACCAAGGTCAGGCTGACAAGCCTGCACTTCCCTGGATCCTCCTTCTGACCCTTCTTGTAAATGTGACCATTGGCCAGCCTCCAGTTGCCTGGGACCTCCCTGGTTTACCAGGACTGATGGCAAAAGTTGGAGAGCAGCTTGGCAAGCTCTTCTGTCACCTCCCTCACTACCCTTGGATGAATCCCATCTGGTCCCACTTATGAGTGTCTAAATGGTTCAGCAGGTCACTAACTGCTTCCTCCTGG